>CM055118.1:954612921-955059479 GCA_029206835.1 Rana muscosa | reverse complement strand
TAAAAAAAAAGGATTATAGTGCAAATTTTCTGAGATAGAAGACTGAAAAACTATACCCATTTCTATGTACAGTATGTACCGTATATACTCGAGTATAAGCCGACCAGAATATAAGCCGAGGCACCTAATTTTACCACAAAAAACTGGGAAAACGTATTGACTCGAGTATAAGCCTAGGGTGTCCATCTGCATGCCTCACTGTGCCTCACTGTGCCCATGCCTCGCTGTCACTGTGCCCAATCTCCCTACCTGATCTTGGGCGCTTTGTGACTAGACTGATGTTTAACATGGGAGTCTATGGAAGGGGTGCCCGGATTTGAAAAATCTGTGCCCCCCGGCCGTAGATTCCCCAGAAACAAACTTTTCACACTTGTAGAGGAAGAGTTTGGGGTCCAGGGGACCTATGGCTTGCCAGTATCAGGCACACAAATTTGAAGATGGACACAGACTCGAATATAAGCCGAGGGGGGCATTTTCAGCGCAAAAAAGTGTGCTAAAAAAACTTGGCTTATACAGTACTCCTTTTTTATTAGGGTGCAATTTTGGAGGGAGAGGGCAGGCAGATTTCTTTGTGCTTCTTTTTTTGCATTTTTCAAAGAGAGAGAGAGAGCAGGCAGATTTTTATCAGGTAATGAAACATTATGACATCTTTTTTTTCTGGGAGAGAAGAAAGAAATTGTACGTGTAGCGATACCTCCAACTAAGGAGGCCACAGAATTAGATTTGGGCCCTGAGTGCAGCTCCGCCAACTCCCGGCAATAGGCTCTACCCCCTTCTGGCACAGTTAGTACTAACAATCAATGATATATCCTATGCAATATAATAACTAAGCAAGGACACAGTAATGAATTGTAATAGGTAACGTGTTTTTACTTATTTTCTCAATATGGATAAAGGGTGGGTAACAGTAATCACAGTTCAAGGTAATCACTCCTAAGGGCAGCGTCCTGCCACTCTAACACACTATGTAGTAAAAACACGCTACAGGTGCGCCATACGGGCGACCGTTAACTAAGTGCCCTATGGCGCAGTAATCAAACACGCTAGAATCCCCACCAGGCCTGGTTCTAATATTTAACTTAGTCCTTCTTTCTTCACCGGCAGGTCTGTAATGGTGGTGCACTTTAAACAGAGTATAACTTTGTAATCCAAGGGGTATAGAACTTGGTTAAATAAAGCCGCAGGCTCAGTTCTGACAAGGCTCTTCAATAGGGGTATCAAAATAACTTTTAGGCCACGGCAGTCTATAGGCCTATATACAGTAACAGTATCTTAGCTGGGCTTATGCCCTCTCACCCGCCGGACTAGGGAACCAGTCCGGGAAACCTCCACCGGCCGTGTCACACACACTTGATCTCTCCAACGATCGGGTCCCCGATCCAACAAGGCTGTAGCGCACAAAGTCAGATGCCACCCAGGCTCGCAGAGGAGGATCCTCAGGCTTCAGGCCTTGCACTCCGACACATCCGCACAGGAGGATCCGTCTGTGAAGTCTCGTGTCCCCAAAGAGGCCAAGCCCGGCCTTGCCTCCTCCTTTTATAACCCCTCCCATGAGTCTCTGCGGTGGAACATGTGAAGAATGGGGTTATGGGTGATGTAGTTTCTTCCCATTATAGGGGAACACCCCGCTACACACTCCCCCACTTAAACTCTTTGGTCCCCAAAGATAAATTTTAACAACAACTATATATAACACTGGACAATTCTGAAAACGATGTTGGGATAGGGGATTCCCACCATAACTGAGGGGTAGAATTCCCTTGCCCACAGGTCACATTATCATGAGTGGCCTGCCTAACTGTGCCAGAGAGTGAGCTGGGGTTGCCCTCCACCAAATGGACAGTGGAGGGATCCGGAATCTCAGCATTTCTCCTAGCAGTGACTACAGAGTCTTCCGAACTGTTCCCCATCTGAGGGTAGGTCAGCTTCTTAGGAGGTCGAATGACTCTTCGAGCCCTTTGCTCTCCTGGAATCTCTGGCTCTGGCGCCACAGGCTCCTCTTCCTCGGAGCAACTATCATGGGCATCTTCCCAGTAATCTGCTGAAGGACTAAAGGGGATGAACTCTGTAGCCTCTGGGTTCAGTGTTTCATCTGTGGTATCTTGGATGACTGGAAGATCTATGATAGAAGTTCCTGGAGTTGGGGGAAGACCACAGCCAATCAAGTTCTCCCTCCTCATCTCCACTAAGTTGGGAGGCTTCTCCATTTTCAGCTCGGGAGCGCTGTGACCGAGTGTTCGGCCTAGGAGTATCCAAGATAGAGGCCGGTTCAGGGGAGTCTCCCACGGGAGGTATTCTAACTGCCTCCGCAAGTGGGAGCAGGTGGTTTCGATGCCATGTCTTCAGTGGGCCTACCTTTCCCTCTGGCTTCACCTTGTAGACAGGTAGGCCCGGCAACTTCCTGCAGATGACATAGGGTTCAGATCTCCATCTGTCTGCAAGTTTGTGCTTTCTGGGGACTCCCAGATTGTGCAACAGTACTCGATCCCCGGGCTGTAGGTCTTGTATCCGGACCTTCAAGTCGAAATTTATTTTTATTCCGAGCTCCCCTTTGATCTGAGGCACCTTGAGCTTGTTCATAGGCTACTTTCAGGCTGTGTCTGAGCCTGTCCACATATCCTTTGTGGGATGTGGCTGAGGAATGGTCCAGTGAGGTGCCAAAAGCCAGGTCCACCGGTAGTCTCGCTTCTCTCCCAAACATGAGTCGATATGGGGAGTAGCCTGTAGCATCACTGATGGTGCAGTTGTAAGCATGTACTATGGCTGCTATGTGTTGGCTCCAATGTTGCTTTTTCTTGCTTTCCAGAGTCCCCAACATGTTGAGCAAGGTTCGGTTGAACCTTTCCGGCTGAGCATCTCCCTGAGGATGGTAAGGTGTAGTTCGAGTCTTCTTAATTCCCAAAGAATCCAAGAGCTTCCGGATAAGCTTACTCTCGAAGTCCCTCCCTTGGTCTGAATGGAGTCTCTGTGGCAGCCCATAATGGATGAAGTACTTCTCCATAAGTACCTTGGCCACGGTGGAGGCCTTCTGGTCTTTGGTGGGGAAAGCCTGGGCATACCGGGTGAAATGGTCGGTTATCACCAGAACATTTCCTAGTCCACTCAGGTCGGGTTCGAGGCAGAGAAAGTCAATGCACACCAGGTCCATGGGCCCTTGGCTCTGTAGATGGCCCATTGGGGCAGCTTGATGGGGCAAAGTCTTCCTCTGGATGCATTGCGCACATGAGTGGCAGTACTCCTCTACCTCTGCCCTCATGCAGGGCCAATAGAACCGACTTCTGACAAGTTGAAAGGTCCTTTCAGCCCCTAGGTGGCCATGATTGTCATGCAGGGCAATCAGAACAGTCTCCCGATGTTTCTCTGGGAGGAACAGCTGCCACTTATCTTCTGAGTCATCAGAGGGGCCCCTTCGGTAGACCACTCCCTGATGTAACTGCAACCTATCCCACTCCTTCCTCAGCAGGCGAGCTTCTTTTGAAGGTTGACGCATGAGTCTGTTTGGATCCTGATTCTCCAAGGCCTCCAGGACCAATCTCCCCATGGGGTCTTCCAATTGGTCACACCTCAGTTCCTTCTTGGACAGTCTTGGTAGGTTGTCCTCTTCCAATTGAGCTACTCCACAGTAGTGTTTGGGGACTCCCACTGTGGTAACTCCTATTTCCTCTGCTCTGGAGCCTCCTCGGGCTTGGAATTCAGCTCCTTGACAAAGGGCCCGCACCCCGTCCGGTGCCACTTGGGTCCAATCCTCTATTTCAATGGTGGGGGAATGATCTCCTGGACAGAGCGTCTGCGTCTCGATTCCCCACTCCTGGTCTATACTTAAGGCTGAAGTTGGATCCAGACAGTGTGGCCAGCCACCTGTGTCCAGTGGCGTCCAGCTTGGCCGTGGTGAACAGGTAGGTAAGGGGGTTGTTGTCGGTCTTCACAGTGAACTCCGCTCCATACAGGTAGTCTTTGAGCTTGTCTACTACCGCCCACTTGAGGGCCAGGAACTCCAGCTTGTGAGTGGGGTAGTTCTTCTCAGAGGGGGTCAGGCTCCTACTCACATAGGCAACGGGCCGCAATTGCCCCTCGTGTTCTTGGTAAAGTACTCCTCCCAGACCGTCATGACTAGCATCCACGTGCAGTTCATAGGGTTTGGTTGGGTCTGCGTAGGCCAAGACTGGTGCAGTGGTCAGGCTCCTTTTCAATACCTGGAAAGCCTCTTCACACTTCTGATTCCACTGATCTCTGATGGACTCTCCTGGCCTCCTGGGCCCCGAGCCATCCTCTTCTCCTTCAGTCTTGAGCAACTCATTCAATGGTCTAGCAATTCGGGCAAATCCCTCCACAAACCTCCTGTAGTAGGAGCAGAAGCCCAAGAAGGATCTGAGTTCTGTTACTGTGGTGGGCCGTGGCCAGGAGGTAACTGCCTCCAATTTCTCAGGGTCTGTGGCCACCCCTTCTTCAGACACTTTTCCCTTTGGACTTTCTCTTGTCCTATTCCCTTTGGACTTGAACCTTTCTTGAGCCTGGTATGCACTGACTTCCCTCCTTTTAATGGGTGTAGGAACCCGCTGAGGGGTACTATTATTTTTCTTGGGTGGGCACCCCCTTTGTGGAGTGCTGTGCCTCTTCTGAGGGGTCTCCCCCTTCCTCCTGGAGTATAGCTTTGTTGAGGGGTATTGCGTTTCCCCTTTGGTGTTCTATCTCTCTTTTTGTTTTTCTTCGCATTCAGCTTGGAGTTTACTAAAGATGATGGGCACCCGGTTGACTCCTTCACCGGGGCCCTCTGGAGTTTCCCGCCGGCTTGCGGTTGTCTGGTCTCTTCTTCGGACTAGAACATGTGGCTGCAATGTGGCCAACTCCCCCACAGTTGAAGCAGACTATATCTCCCCATTCTTGTAAAGGTTCGGGTGCTGAGGCAATCGGGAACAATTCCTTCCTTGGACTTTCTTTCTTCTTGGGACACTCTGTGTCTTTTGCTATCAGAGAGGTCAATATCTCTAACACCTTGGACATCTGAGTTTTTAGGGTGTTTATCTCCGCCTCTCTTTCAGGGGTCATTACTGGATTGACCAGCACCTGTGCGGGTACAACACTTGTCTTATCCTTCTGCTGGTCCTGTTGCAGCGCCTCCTCATCTCTGATGATTTTTATTAAATCAGCATAAGTCAGCAACATTCCTCCTCCCAAGGTTTTCAGGTGCAGCCAGACTGGATCGGAGCGTAGCGCTCCCTTTAAGACTTGCTTCATTCTTGCCGCATCGGCATCTTGGGGCTTCATCCCTTTCTTTAACACAATCTTGCACAGCAGCCTGTTTAGCCTTCTGACATACTCGGAAAGTTTCTCCTCCGGTTTTTGGAAAGTGTGTTCAAACTGGTAGACCATCTCTGTCACCTTGTCTAATTGACCAAACTCTTCCTGCAGCATAGCTAGACAGTCCTGCGCCGTGCACCCTGCATTCCCAAACCGGAAACTTTTCACTGCTTCTGCTGCTGCACCTTTAAGGCTTTCTAACACTTGCTGCCTCTTCTGTGCTTCAGGCACCTCCCATGCCTCCACCGCCTGTATTGCCTGCTCCACCCAGGTATCAAAATCTTCTTCCCCTGCCGGGACAGGGAGCTTCCCTGAGAATATTTTTAGTCTCCGGTAGCTAGTTTCCACATGCACCGTACTTGTCTTCTGACATTTGGCTAGCAAATCCCCTATTGCATTTATCAGTTCTGGTGATATAGCAGTGGCCGGTGCAGGTGCCACCGGGGGTTTCGCCCTATCTTCTCTTTCAGGTGGAGTTCGGGCCGCAGCCTGTGGCGATCCGGTAGGGGATGGTTCCCTTTCTACAGTTATTGCGTGTGCCAACCTAAATGTTCTGTTGTCTGGCGTCCGCAGACACTTGTGCTTACAGGCCTCTGGCATCCCGTCCCAATATTCCACTAATGCGTATTGATATGAGATGTCTGGGTCTGTCTTTATGTCTATCACCCACGGTGTGTGATCTGGAGACACTGAACTCATTAGTTCCTCTACCGTCTCACTCGACCATTTCTCCCCAGGGAGGCTAATGGCTATCAACTGTTTTGGCTCTGTATTAGCGGCTTTGCACCACTCTTCTACCGCTCTTGGATCCATGGGGTCCATGCCGGCACTTCTGGCGTTCGCTTGCTGCATCAGGATCCCGGACGAGCCCCCACGTGTAGCGATACCTCCAACTAAGGAGGCAGCAGAATTAGATTTGGGCCCTGAGTGCAGCTCCGCCAACCCCCGGCAATAGGCTCTACCCCCTTCTGGCACAGTTAGTACTAACAATCAATGATATATCCTATGCAATATAATAACTAAGCAAGGACACAGTAATGAATTGTAATAGGTAACGTGTTTTACTTATTTTCTCAATATGGATAAAGGGGGTAACAGTAATCACAGTTCAAGGTAATCACTCCTAAGGGCAGCGTCCTGCCACTCTAACACACTATGTAGTAACACACGCTACAGGTGCGCCATACGGGCGACCGTTAACTAAGTGCCCTATGGCGCAGTAATCAAACACGCTAGAATCCCCACCAGGCCTGGTTCTAATATTTAACTTAGTCCTTCTTTCTTCACCGGCAGGTCTGTAATGGTGGTGCACTTTAAACAGAGTATAACTTTGTAATCCAAGGGGTATAGAACTTGGTTAAATAAAGCCGCAGGCTCAGTTCTGACAAGGCTCTTCAATAGGGGTATCAAAATAACTTGTAGGCCACGGCAGTCTATAGGCCTATATACAGTAACAGTATCTTAGCTGGGCTTATGCCCTCTCACCCGCCGGACTACGGATCCAGTCCGGGAAACCTCCACCGGCCGTGTCACACACACTCGATCTCTCCAACGATCGGGTCCCCGATCCAACAAGGCTGTAGCGCACAAAGTCAGATGCCACCCAGGCTCACAGAGGGGGGTGGAAAAACTCTTTGGTGCAGAGCAAGGCCTCAGGCTTCAGGCCTTGCACTCCGACACATCCGCACAGGAGGATCCGTCTGTGAAGTCTCGTGTCCCCAAAGAGGCCGAGCCCGGCCTCGCCTCCTCCTTTTATAACCCCTCCCATGAGTCTCTGCGGTGGAACATGTGAAGAATGGGGTTATGGGTGATGTAGTTTCTTCCCATTATAGGGGAACACCCCGCTACATACAGATTTGATTACTGGTACGAACTGTACTCCTGTTTTTGCTGTGATTCAATAGCAGAGGGCAAAAGTATCAGAGAGCAGGCAGAAATGTTATCTTGAAACAAAAATAAATTGCTGTGGGACAGAAGACAGAACATTTGTACAAATTTGATGCATAGCATGTTATTCTTTTAGTAGAATGCAATTTCCAAGTGAAAGAGCAGAAACATTTGTTCTTGAAATTAAACAAAAAATATTGTGTCATTTTTCTGAAGGAGATTCTGGAAATAAAAACTACGGTTTTCTTCTGACAGAAGATGCAATTTCAAATAGAGAGCAGGCAGATTTCCTATGGTAAACAAAATAGTGTCATTTTTGTGGTGACATACAAATTGTACAAATTTGCCCCATGGTATTTTTTTTTCAATTTCAGAGGGAGAAAGCAGGGGAAGGGGTCAGGATGGTGGAGGAGCTCAGATACATGCTTGTTTGTACAAGCTGCTGACACTTACAAGTTTGGAAGTCATTTGGAGAGGAATCCTCTGCTTAATGCTTTTTTATAGTTTGGTGCGCTGGAAGCACCTAAAATGTGTGAGTACCCTGATGTTATGTTTTCAAAATAAAATTTTAAACTAGCGATAATGCACTATCCAGCCTCCGTTTGCTTTAAAATTGAGGACAACTTCTCTCGATTTTCCTGTGGGAACCTGCTGAGCCAGTTTTACTTAGAGCCCAGGAGTGATTCAACTGCTTATGTGGACCAAACTTAAGTGTGCGGTCACACTGTAGGAGGTGAGCGCATTCACACGAAGGGGGGGGGGTACGTGTGTGAAGTCACCCTCTTCTGATCTGGATTATCATCACTAGAGTCACTGTTTGGACAGTAATACGTATAATACCTCAATTTTACCTTTGTCTCTGTGGATTGATGAAAATTGGGAGAAAGGGTCTTTTTTTTTGGACACTTGATATTAAGGAATAATACTAAATTTATTTCACTGTGAGCTTGCTTGTTACCCAAATGTTTTTAATTTTTTTGTTCATTGTTACATTTTTTAGTAATATTGATTTTCATTATTTATGGCACTATCTATACATTTGTAAGGTTCAGTATCACACAGCGCTGGATTTTTTTTGTATATGTTTTCACAGATTATGGGATGGTGATCAATGTTTGCACTTTGTTTTCACAGGAATTGTTATACCACACCTGACGCTAGTTAATAGCCTCAGGTTATACCTGACGCTGATTGCAGTCTCAGGTTGCTCTAGAGTTGTTCGCAAGATTTATATATATATATTTATAGTGGTGCACAGTATGTTTTTTTTGCTAAATTGACTTTTCAGAGGGATTGGCCAATTTAATAATAAGATAATAAGATCAAATTTTCCCCAATACAAAAAATATACTGATTTGTTTCACAGTATGATCTTTTTGCTAGAATACAGTTTTAGAGGGGAGGGCAGCCAGATTGAATTTGTAAATGAGACAGAAGATACAAAAATTTATAGATTTGATGCACAATAAGTTCTCTTTTTTGCTGAGATACATGAAAACATTATTATGAAATTAAAATATTATAGTGTCTTTTTCTGAGACAGAATAGAGTAGGGTAGGCAACCTTAAAGAGATGGAAATCTACCTGAACAACATTGGAGAAGTCAAAGATCACCGGGCACAGTGTAGCCTCCTCACAACTAGGGATGAGCTTCAAGTCAAACTCATGTTCCACTCGGACATTGCCTGTTCGCACATTCGCCGAACAGCGAACAATTTGGGGTGTTCGCGGCAAATTCGAAAAGCGGTGGAACACCCTGTAAAAGTCTATGGGAGAAATCTAAAGTGCTAATTTTAAAGGCTTATATGCAAGTTATTGTCCTTAAAAGTGTTTGGGGACCCGGGTCCTGCCCCAGGGGACATGTATCAATGCAATTTTTTTTTTTTTAAACTGCAGTTTTTTCGGGAGCAGTGATTTTAATAATGCTTAAAGTGAAACAATAAAAGTGAAATATTCCTTTAAATTTCATACCTGGGGGGGGGTGTATAGTATGCCTGTAAAGCAGTGCTTGTTTCCCGTGCTTAGAAATGTAATTTCTGAAGGAAAAAAAGTAATTTAAAAGCACTCCGGCAATATAGAGAAAAGTCATTGATAAAAAAAAAAAAATGCGTGGAGGTCCCCCCAAATTCAATTACCAGGCCCTTCAGGTCTGGTATGGATATTAAGGGGAACCCTGCATCAACTAAAACAAAAAATGGCGTGGCGTTCCCCCCAAAAATCCATACCAGACCCTTTTTTCGAGCATGCAACCTGGCAGGGCGCAGGAAAAGAGGGGGGGACAAGAGAGCGCCCCCCTCCTGAACTGTAAAAGGCCACATTCCCTCAACATGGGGAGGATGATTTGGGGATCTGTGACCCCTCAAAGCACCATGTCCCCATGTTGATGGGGACAAGGGCCTCATCCCCACAACCCTTGCCCGGTGGTTGTGGGCGTCTGCGGGCAGGGGGCTTATTGGAATCTGGAAGACCCCTTTAACAAAGGGGACCCCCAGATCCCGCCCCCCCATGTGAATTGGTAAGGGGTACCCCTACAATTTCACAAAGAAAGCAATAACTTGCATATTAGCACTTTTGATTTTGAACGTTCGAGTCCATTGTATTTAATAGGGTTCTAAAGTTTGCGCAAACTTTAGGTCTGTTCGCAGGTTCTGGTGCGAACCGAACAGGGTGGTGTTCGGCTCATCCCTACTCACAACTGATTTAAACCTCTAATTGCTGTAATACCGTGTCACAATCATGTGCATTGCACGGCAATCATTTGTTTAAATCAGGTGGTAAGGAGGCAACATATCACCTCCTCACCACCTGTCAACACACACTTGGATCACTTTTCAGAGGAGCAGCAGTGCCTGCTGCACTTGTGAATGAGCTCTTAGTTGTATCCTTAGGTCTCGTTGAGGAGGCATCCAAAGGTGTACCCATGCCGCAGCAGGAATTAGGCCCCCTGTTGCTTTTAGCGGGTGTTACTACCACCTACCAATCACAACCCATTCAAGTAAATGGGGCCACTCTGCAAGCAATTGCATGCTTCTACAGGGTCCAAAGGGTTAAAGCAGGTGGTGCTTTAACCCCTTGTTTGCTGTACTGCACAAGGTTGCAGGGCACTTGCAGAGTGGCCTCATTCACTTGAATTGGTAATGCTTGCCAGGTGCTACACCCACCAACCATGACAGGGCCTATAACTTCTGCTGCGGCTGCATCATATGTACACCCCTGGCCACTGCAGTTAAGGGGATGCGGTTGGGGCGGGGTAATAAAAACACATGTATGGTGTTTTACCTCCCCCCAAATTTCATATGACCCCTACTCTTCTGATGCCCCTATAAGGTGTTTTGCATTGCACATGCAGTGTGCATAAATTGCAGCACATCAGTGTGAAAGCAGCCCTATACTATTATTCCCAGTGCATTGCTTCACACTGACCTGAAGATCTCTTCTTTCCTGCTGCTGGCACAACTCTGGAGACCGCTAGTCGGGACAAGAGGTGGAGTGCAGTTGGTATGACTCCACATGGAACATGATTCAGCACTACAGAGGAGGCATTGGAATATGTGGCTCTTGCTCTCTACTACAGCTCCTACAAGTAGTCTCTCTGCATTGCACTCTGTTTGATACTCTGGGATGGTGGGTCAGCAAGCCCAGACCATGATCTACCAGTCACCTGGCCACAATCTACTGGTAGATAATTATCTAGAGGTTGCTGATGCCCGGAATAGATAAATTGTCAGGGACCTGCCAGAAATAGAAGACAATTCCTGCTTCCCTCTGTTCCTGTGCGCCAGGACACGCCGGGTGTGCGCACACGTGCGCCAATTTTGCACGCGCATGCGCCAATTGCTTGCGCGCTTGCGCGAAGTGTGTACGAGCCCGTGCGCGCGCGCTAAACGAGATGACACCATTAGGCCTTTAAAAAGCCAGCAGTGGCAATAGTGCATTGCTGTCTGATCTGCAGCTTTGTAACCTGAATACTTGCACACCTGCTACCAGTTACCTGTACCGACCCGGCTTGCTTGACCACCCGATATATCTCCAACCCTGACCTCGGCCCGCCTTGACCCTGCTATGTCTCCTACCTGCCTACCCGCTGCCAGACCCTGCCTGTATTCCTGACTACGTCTAAGCCTGCTGATCCATACATCTGACTACCTGCTCTGACCCGGCTTGTCTGACCCTCCTGCTGTCTGCACCTAACCAAGCTTATCTCACCTTGTTGCAGCTTCCGCTGTTCCGGTATCCACCAGCTCCCGGGTCGCTGACCTGCAACCACCTGCTCTGCTGCCTACAGCTCCAGCCATCCCTGGAGGATCACCACCTTGCCACAGTGCCAACCACTACACCTACCGCAGGCACTCCTACCTCACTGCGCTCTCAAGCTCACTGTCCCCACTCCAGTGACTCCTGAGCCAGGGCTGTAAGAGAGGTCTCCTCCTACAAAGTCAGGCTCTACAACCAGGTACGTTCTGTACATAACAGTATCAGACAGCCATGACAGAGCCTGCAGGAGAAGTTCCTCCCGTAAAGGAGATTTGCAAACACCTGGCAGCCCTCACACAAGCAGTGAAGAGTCTACAGGAAGGCTACATCCGGCTGGAAGGACAAGTTCAGAACCTCGCTGCCTCCGGCGATGCAGCCCCTGCACCCTCTGCCAGGCCTTCGTCAACTGCCTCTGCTCCTTCAGTGGTGATGCTTCCACCCGAACCCAGAGTTCCTGTCCCAGAGAGGTTTTCAGGAGGCCGGACAAAATTCCAGGCCTTCCGTAATGCCTGTCAGCTTTTTTATTTTGCCCTACAACCCCGGACTTTCTCCTTAGAGGCCACTAAGGTGGGATTTGTGATTTTGTTACTCCAGGGTGAACCCCAGACCTGGGCCCATCGGCTACTAGGAGAAAATAATGTCCAGACTCAATCCCTGCTATCCTTCTTCCAAGCCATGGCCCAGCTTTATGATGATCCCCATCGGACTGCCACCGCTAAGTCTGCCCTGCTTGCGCTCCAGCAAGGTCGCCGAGTGGCCGAGGACTATGTTACGGACTTTAGACGCTGGAGCGCAGACACTCAGTGGAACGACGCAGCCCTGCGTCACCAATTCCGCTTGGGCCTTTCCGAGGGGCTGAAGGACGAACTCGCCCGAGTGGGGGTACCAGAGACCCTTGAAGCCTTGATCATCACAGCCATCCAGATTGATCGCAGACGTTGTGAACGCCGGGCAGAGCGTTCCTTCCAGCAAAGTCGCCCAGTATGGATGACCACAAGAGCTCCCATGCCTGCTTCCCGTTACCTGCCGTCCACCTGTTTAAATCCTGCCAATCCCAGTCTAGAACATCCCCTAGACTAACTGTGCAGAAGAGGGTCGAGTAGATTGCCGGGGGTTGGTGGTGCTGTGTACAGGGCCCGAAACAGAACCAGTGGCTCTCTTAACTGGGGTATCGCTACAATAGGACTGGGTATTTCTTTATGATTTTACATGCCATTTACATGTAACGTACCTTAGGTGTGAGCCTGACATGAGGAGAGGGACCTCCCGTACAACCCCGGCTCGGAGACCACTGGAGTGGGGACAGTGGTGGTAAGAGCACGGTGAGGTAAGGGTGCCTGTCTGATCCTCACTGCTTGGAGTGGTGGAGCCGAGTGGAGACTGGAACGGCTGGTTCCGGAAGCAGTGGATGCAGGTCAGCAGGTGCAGCTTGCAGAGCAGAGGATGCAGGTCAGCAGGTGCCGATTTACAGGGCAGGGATGCAGGTCAGCAGAGCAGGGATGCAGGTCAACAGGTGCAGGTTTGCAGAGCAGGGATGCAGGTCAGCAGAGCAGGGATGCAGGTCAGCAGGTGCAGGTTTGCATTGCAAAGGATGCAGGTCAGCGTGTGCAGCTTGCAGAGCAGAGGATGCAGGTCAGCTGGTGCAGGTTTGCAGAGTCAGACAAGCCGGGTCATACACATCAAGGTAAACATCACAAGTGGCAGGCAGAGAGTAGTCAAAGTCCAGGCCGAATCTTGGCAACAGGCAGACTGGCAGATAACTGAGCAGGGTCAAACGAGCCGAGGTCAGGACTGGAGACAGAAGCGTGGTCAGGAAGCCGGGTCAAACACAAGAACAGGATACAAGCACAGAAGCAGATCAAACCGCAAGGGGCAACATCTCTGGAATGTCTTTTATAGGAAGTACATGGGAGGAGCAAGGGGTTCAGAGTTCAACAGTAATCAGACACCAAGCAGAGTAGTCTAAAGGATCAGATAGGTTATCCAGCAGATCAGGCAGGGAACTGTCCAGCATCTCAGATAGCTCCGCTGGAAGAGTCAATGCCAGACACAGACGAGGTCCCAGGTTCAAGCCCAGCACGTCCCTGACATTACAGTTGAAAACGTGTAAAAGTAGTGCTTAAAGCAGAACTCTGGGATCAGCAAAAAAATATCGTAGTACACCTCCCTACACAAAACACTAAACAGTTATTTCATTTGTGTAATTCCATTGAAGAGAAAAGTCTAAATGAATTTTCAGGAAGTGCTCTCTGTAGTTCAAAAAATGCAACGTGTATTCTGCCAAGGAGAATCTGTTAGAACAGTGATTACATTATACCCTCCCCTCTCTTTCATTTCCCATGAATCCTTGGGATTGGAGTGAATATGGGAGGGTACACTAGGCCTGTACATGTTAAATGTGAACAAGCCCACTTCAACATAAACCACACCCCCTCATTCTGCAGCCAGCCAGCCACACTGCCCAGTAACACACAGGATAGGTAGGTTACAGTCTTAAAAATGCAAAGCATGTCTGTGTTCTCCCCCCTCCAGCCACAGCAGGAGATAAACATATTGCCCTTACTTGCTTTATGTAAACATTACTGAACTGTAGACACATGCCCATAATTATATATTATACACACTGTACTCGGCTGTAATTCTGTATTCAAAATATTCCTCCTCCTGCTGCAGCTTTGACATCTTTATAACAGCAATCAGTGCTTTTATGGTGTATGAGAACCCCCCTATCCGGACCACAGAAAGAGCAGGGCCATGATGCTTTACATCGGCATGTGGAACAAGTAAATGTCGGCATGAGAAAAAAAAAAAAGTATGAAAATCTCAAACTTCAATATCAGTGCAGTCTAGGGTTGCCACCTGTCCAGGATTCACACGGACAGTTTGGGTTTGAAATCTTGCATCCAGGTTTCAGACTGCCTGAAACCCGGACACATTATTCAGAATGGACTATGGCTTCCCAGCAGGGTTCCTGGCTGCAGTTGTCTAAGCTGAGAGTGTTTGTTACACTCCTTCACACTGCCCAAAGCCAGCACTAACAGTTCCCCCCACATACAGATGGGAGAGGAGAGAGGGCTCAATCTGCTCCTCTTCCTCCCACCCCTACCCCTCTGTGTCTGCCCATACTCCAATCCCCAGCACTGTGCCTTTAGAAAAGTAAATTTGAAGTCCAGCAGCCTCAGATACATCTGGATGAGAGGTGCTGACTGCCAAGAGGTGAGTGAGCTCACCATCCATCCCTGTCTATGACTGAAGTCTCCCCCTACTCTCTTCTGCCTCTGAGTAAGTACACTAAGGCAAATCAGGGTTCCCAGAGCACCCCTTATATCACAGCTCCCCTTTACACCAGAGGCCAAAGTGTTTCCCCTTACATCAGAGTCTTCACAGATGAACTACAGAGCTCAGAAAAACATGGATGGCATAGTCAGTGAAGGAAGGAGGTGAGCAACAAGGACATGGAAAAAAGTTTTTTCCCAGAGTTCTGCTTTAATATACTGTTTATCACATACATAAACTTAGACATTTTAAACATACCTTTATACAGTATGCAACATACAAATGAGCACATCTAATACTCTAATAATGAAAGTAAGCATGAACATATGGCCTATTAGAGTTTTATGGGGTTTTTTCCAGTTTGATTTGGGCTGTCCTATTATGAAGGATAAGGATTTGGGGATATTTTCTGTCAGATAGACCATCTGTCTGTACTCTGGAAAGAAACTTGTTTTTGATAATTCTTTCTTTAAGACATAACTGTGTTTTCTGCTTTGATACAACAATTAATTGAAAACCTGTTGTATTATAGGCTATGAATGTATAATGTGATTAATTAATGGTAACAAATAATGTAATTTATAAATAAACTAATGCAAATTAATATAGGATCTGCCAATGTTTGAGCAAAATCAAAGCATTATAAAAGTTATTATTTAACAGAATTTCTTCTGTTTATCACAGAAAAGATTCAGATGTGTGTAAAATGAAATAGAATAAAACTGTAGATATAGCCATTGCAACCATTCTATATAAGTCCAAAAATTATAAGTGAGCTTCCCTGGACAATGTTTTAGTACCCGTGTCTAAGTTTGCGGCCCATGATTAGCCGACCAAATTACCCTCTACCACTCCTATTACAAAAAAAATAAGTATATTATTTAAGATGGTTTAATACAGTAAATTAAATGTTATACAAACACAAAAAAAAATAAAAAAATCTATTCCTGGTTAAATTAGGCAAAATACCATAATTATCATCATTTTATAATCCTTATAAAAGAGCTGCATTGCTATGGTATGCTGGTGTGAATTCTAAAACTTTAGAAAGACTTGTGCTGAGGGATGAAGTAGATGGCTTGGGCGAGATAAAAGTCTAAAATAGTTCTCTTTTACCCGCAGGACTACATTTCCCGGTATGCTTTGCGGCACCCAAGGTGCCATTCCCCGTGCAAGGACTGCTGGGGTGGACTTTAAAAGGGAGAGGCGGGGCTCGGCTCGGTCTCTCTGATCGCCGCCCATCTTGCAAGAGGATCTCCTGCACTCAGCTGCTGCGTGCGCTAGGCCTGAAGCCTGGGTCTCGCACTCCTTTTCCAGAGAGTTCCTGTTCCGCTGGGGAGTCTGCAGAGCATCCGATCCACCTGAGGTGCCATCATCTTCTGAAGGACCGAGGGCTCGGTGCACTGTTGGCCGCTGTGACGCCACTCACAGTAGCGGAGGAACCGGACAGGAGTCGGTCCGGTTTGGGTGAGAGAGCGCCAGCTCAAAACCTTAAATCACTAACTTCGCCTAGGTCTTCTATTGAATAGTTATACTTTGGAGAGACTGTTATCCTGAACTGAGCTTGCCAGTCTCTCCAGTTTGCCAAGTTAGCGGTTATCTACAACCCCACTTTGGATTACAATTTGTTTCTCTATGTGCACCACCGACAGTTGCTAGCGAAGATTCCTCACCAAACTATACCCACAGTTATAGTCAGGCCTGACTGGGTAGTTAGGACATTGCTGGGCGCCATTTCTTCGCTCACGAGGGAGGATAGCTGCAGCGAGGTAATACCATTTTATTGCCTAACTGAGTGTCATTGGCATGTAATGTGTACACCGTTATTGCAGGGATCTGCATGAGTATATTGCACTCAAATTGCTCTTTTATATTGTTGCTTACAGTAAACCGTTAGAGTTAAGTAATTTGGTTGTGAGTGTCAATTATTACGCTGGTATCGAAAAGGGGGTTGTGCTGTGTAATATATATGTATAGAGATAGTACAGTTATATCACTACTTTCTCCCTTTTCTAACTGTGTCACGAGAGAAGTCAGAGCCGATTGCCAGGGGTTGGTGGCGGTGCATTACAGGGGCCCAAACAAACAAGCAGCCCTCTTAAGCTGAGGGTATAGCTACACATACTTTAATCTTATATGAAATAAATGTGGAATTAATGAGAAATGCCTACTAATGATTCTGTCACAGAAATGCACTGCAACGATTTGAAGGTGCAATGCAATGTTTGATCTTGGGCTGTACATGCCGTACATGTCTATTTAATCACATACAGGTAAAGGGCAACTCCACTTTCATGGAAAAAAAAAAAAGATAAAAACATCTATATAGCATATACAATTGCAAAACAAGCCATATTGTAATGTTATTGAAAATGACTTTTCCTTTTCAGTCTGCAGCACTGTAATTTTATGTAAAATGCGATCTAGTATGGCAAACTAGAGGTGTTCTGTACACATATGGTGTATGGAATGCCTCCCCTAGACATAAATTTTTTTTGCATGTGTGATTTACACACAAATTTTGCAAGATAAAGTAATAATGCGCTAAAATCAACCTTCCAATATTACATAAACTTATACAAATTCCAATGGCATAAAAACAATGGGTGTACAATTAAATTACAGACATGAAAGTCCAATATGTGAACAACTATTCACCACTACCAATTAGTGGGTGTACTGCTCACCTAACAGTTAATTAGTTGATTGCCAAAAGAAGGGAAAAAACACACACATCTATCTTAATTGAGAAAGAAATCCCTAGGGTAGTTCTCCAGATAGAAAACTCACATCAGAGACTGGCACTCTCCATATAAAGTGTATAATTGTATCATGACTTCTCCAAATGCAGTGATTCTCAAAGAGATATTAAGACATCATCATTGTGCAGGTTTGCTATGGAATAGTGGAAAAAGAGCTTTGGATAGCTACACTCACATTTAACCACTTAAGGACCGCCTCACGCCGATATACGTCGGCAGAATGGCACGGCTGGGCATATCAACGTACAGGTACGTTGCCCTTTAAGAGACCCGGTCCTGAGCTCCGTGACCGCGCCCGCGGGACCCACGGACCCGATAGCCGCCGGTGTCCCGCGATCGTGTCACAGAGCTGAAGAACGGGGAGAGGTGAGTGTAAACAAACTTTTCCCCGTTCTTCTCCGTGGCATGTCAGTGATCGTCTGTTCCCTGCTATCGGAACAGACGATCAGTGAAGTGTAACGTGTAGCCACGCCCCCTACAGTAAGAATCACTTCATAGGGAACACTTAACCCCTACAGCGCCACCTAGAGGTTAAACTCTTCACTGCCAGTGTAATTTTCACAGTACTCAGTGTATAGCACTGTTCGCTGCAAAAATGACTGGCCCCAAAATGGTGTCAAAAGTGTCCGATGTGTCCGCCATAATGTCGCAGTCACGATAAAAATTGCTGATAGCAACCATAACTAGTAAAAAATAAATTATTAATAAAAATGCCATAAAACAGTCCCCTATTTTGTAGACGCTATAACTTTTGCGCAAACCAATCAATAAACGTCTATTGCGATTTTTTTTTTACCAAAAATACGTAGAAGAATATGTATCGGCCTAAACTGTGGAAAAAAAATGTTTTTATATATTTGGAGAGTGGGTTGTCTGAACTTTTCCAGACCCCACGCAGAAAATGTAATAACTGATAATAGCGGAAGGTTTCGGAGGAGGGCATGTCCAGTTTGGAAGTGCAGTATTTGAGCGAGATGGGGCCATCATTGTTAAAATATTGTCCTATTCTGTATAAACCCTTGTCAAGCCACCATCCAAAAGCCTTGATGTTTAGACCCGGGGGGAATTGGGGATTGTGGAAGATGTGAGCGAGGGGATGCCAGGAAGAGGATAGTGCGGGATGTTTATGAAGGATATCACAGAGAGCCATTGAGTGAGAGAGGGCGGGTGACAGGATCGAGGGGCGGTCCTTACGTGGTCTCCAGGCTAAATAGTCCAATGTGTGGTTAGGGGTTGCCTGCCTTTCTATGTCTACCCAGTCCGGTTTAGGTCCTTTAGTATATATTGCTGAGAATTGACAGAGTTGGGCTGCTTGGTAGTACCACCACATATTGGGAAGGCCAAGGCCTCCTTTCTTCCTTGCCCTATACAGAACTTTTTTAGATAAACGATGTCCCTTGCCCCCCCATATGAACTGTATGATTTTTGATTGGAGTCTATCCAGTGCTCGCTTCTTGACAGGGATAGGCAGGGAGATAAAGCAATCTGGGCAAGAGGGTCATCTTGACCGAATTGACTCTACCCAGCCAGGACAATTTATAAAGAGACCATTGTGTAAGTTCAGTTGTGAGTTTTTTGAACATGGCAGGGTAATTGTGTTGGAATAGGAGCTCTACTTTTGGGGTGAGGAAAACACCTAAATAGGGAAGAGAAGAGGCGCACCAGGAGAAGGGGAAGTTTGTTTTGAGCCTATCGACTATATCTTGGGGTGTAGTGACGTTCAAGGCCATTGACTTTGCCATGTTGACCTGAAGGCCTGAAACCTTTCCAAAAGTGGTGAGGAGTTGGAGAATATTGGGGGTCGACTTGAGAGGGGAGGTGACGAAAAGGAGGACATCGTCCGCAAAGAGGGCGCATTTGTGTGTATGTTGACCACATTGAACCCCGTGAATGTCCGGGTGTTGTCTAATTGCTAGAGCTAGGGTTTCTATCGCTATTGCGAAGAGAATAGGGGAGAGCGGGCAGCCCTGTCTGGTACCGTTTAAGATTTGGAATTGGTCGGAGAGACGTCCCTGTAGTTTGATCTGGGCTTTCGGGGAGGAATATAGAGACTCCAGGGTTCTTAGGAATTCCGGGCCAAAGCCCCAATGGCGTAGAATGGTAAAAAGGTATGGCCAGGTGACCGTATCAAAGGCCTTTTGGAGGTCTATGGAAAGAATGTATCCCTTCTGGGGGGACCCGCCATCCCAGGAGGATTGCATGAGGGAAATCAAATCTACCGCTCTCCTGATCTGGTCCAGTCCCTGTCTCCCGGGAATGAAACCCACCTGATCCTTATGAACATAAGAAGCGATGAAGGAGGTTATTCTGTTGGCCAAAATCTTGGTCATGATTTTCAGATCATTATTGATCAACGAAATCGGCCTATAGTTGCCTACATCACTAGGATCTTTTCCCTGTTTGGGGATCACAGAGATATATGCGAGGTTGGCAGCGGGTTCGAGAATGGAGCCTTCTCATAGGGAGTTAAAGAGACTGGCCAGACGAGGAGATAGGACCCCAGAGAAAGTTTTGTAATAAAGGGCGGAGAAACTGTCCGGCCCTGGCGCCGAGTCTGTTTTGAGATTTTTGATGACCTCCTGGACCTCTTCAGTGCTAAAAGGTGATTCCATCATGGATCTATGGGACTCTGAAAGTTTGGGGAGATCAGTGTCCGCCAAAAATGATTCTAAGGGAACAGGGTCGGCAGAGGAGGGAGATGTGTATAGTTTGGAGTAGAAAGCTTGGAAGGTTTCTAGGATTTTATGGGGGTTCTGGGTGAGAGAACCCGATAACGATTTAATCTTGGGTAAGGAGAAATTTTGGATCCTTGGGGAGAGTTTGGCCGCCAAGCGTGAGCCGATTTTATCAGCTTGTAAGTAGAATTTGCCACTTAATCAGCTCAAGTGTTTGTCTGCATTAGAAGTTAAGGCAAGATTTAAAGCAATGCGGGTGGATTCTAACTTGGCCAGACTGGCTGGAGTGGGGTTAGACTTATGGGCTTTACTAAGTAGTGTAAAATCCCTTTCCAAGTTTTCTACATCCACCTTCCTTCCTTTTTTCAGGTTGGAAGCCATTTGAATCATCCTCCCCCTCAAGACGGCTTTATGAGCTCCCCAGAGAGAGCTAGGGGACGTTTCCCCGGTGTCATTGAGGAGGAAAAATTCTTGGATGTCCTTTTCCAGCATGGTGCAGTGGACCGGGTTGGCAAGGAGGGATTTACTCAAGCGCCACTGAGGGGGGCCTGAAGGTGAAAGGGAGCTAGAGATTCTAAGGGTTACTAAGGAGTGGTCTGACCACGGAACTTCTTGTATTGAGGAGTGAGAGACAGTGTGAATGTCCGAATTGGGTACGAAGATGTGGTCAATCCTGGCAAATGTTTTGTGTGGGGCAGAGTAATGGGTCATTTATTTATCTTTTAATATTTTTGGTTCACATCAGCGCTTAAGTACACAATTTTTATATAATTTTGAAAGATAGCAGATTCAGATTCGGCTTTAGATTTTGGGCATCCTCACATTTTCTGCAACAAACATTCCAAAGGAATTCAGACCCTACCACTTGCAGCTGATCACCAAATAAAAACTTTCACATTCACTTTGCCAATGGACACAAACAATCAGCTATTTCTTCAGAACAACAAAAGGTAAGAATCCGCAACACAGTTTGTTAATATCCCTGCAACGTACATAGATCAGCCCAAGGGAAATGCTTTTTTTCTCAAAAACGTTACTCTTTAACCCCCCTGGCAGTATTCCCGAGTCAGGCTCGGGGTGAAATTTCAGCACCAAAGGAGGTAACCCCAAGCCAGACTCGGGATTGCATCGCAGTAATCCAGGCAGAGTTACTTACCTTGTCCCCTGGATCCTGCGATGCCTCCCCGCTGTGTGATCGAGCTGTCTCTTCGCTCGATTCACACACTGCCGAGTGCCGCCGAGCTCCGTTCCCTGCGACGTTACGACACACAGGGATGGAGATCGGCGCCAAATTCAAAAAAGTTAAAACACAGTACACATACAGTACACTGTAATCTTACAGATTACAGTACTGTATAAAATAATTACACACCCCCTTTGTCCCTAGTGGTCTGCCCAGTGTCCTGCATGCTCTTTTATATAATAAAAACTGTTCTTTCTGCCTGGAATTTGGAGATTGTCCATAGCAACCAAAAAGTGTCCCTTTACGTCAAAAGTGGTTTTAGACCAGCTAGAAAACAGCGATAATAAATTAGAATCACTCGCAGAATTGAGCGATAGCGATTTGTGGGGAAATTTGTCATCAAACACTGAAAAACACTTTTATTATTATTATTATATTATTATTTGTTATAATTATTTTATAGTTATTTATTATATTATAATTTATGATTTTGTTTTTTGAACTTTATCATACCCAGGATGTCTACTAGACTCTGGTTTGGACAGATTTAAGTGATTTATTCCTAAGAATTAGAGGCCTACAATATAAAACGCCAAATTTCCATGCAGAATAATGGTACCGCTTTCAGCAACTAAAATCTGACAGAATCATACCGCCAGGGAGGTTAAACACTATTTCTGTTTTGTCTATGTTATTCACTCTTCAGAAAGCCATAGTTGGTTAAAAACTTATTGGAAACTTCCATGGCAGTAAAAATACAAATAAAGTAATTTTTAGGATAAATTACAGAAAATTGTAAAAAAAAAAATCCTCATTTCTCCTCTCCCTTGTAATTGAAATGTATGAAATAAAAATGTATTCATTCTGGCTATCAAGTGGATGTGCGCTCACTTCAATATGCACCTATCTCTAAACTAAAAATTCAAAAAATCTTTTAGGATATCCTTTAGAACATAGCTCTATTGTTGCTAGTGTGCAATCTTCAGAAGTCAGGATTAATGGCCTACTCTCGTCGACTTTTACTTTTAATAGAACATGGCATGGATGTCCTCTCTTTTTTTTTTTTGGTACTTTGGAACTACTCCAGAATAAGGTCAGATGGAATTCCGATATACTATATGTGATGTACATATCAAACATGAGGAGCATAAGCTGTAGCCCATGCTGATTTACGTTGGTGTCATATTGTAAGCTTTCAAATTTGAGGATCAATTTAACAAAATAAAAAATATTGAAAATTAATCTTCCCACTGCTGAGGCTTCCTTATTAGGCTCAAACATCCCTTTCCAGTGGCAACAACAAAACAACATTTTGGATAAATATATTACTCCGTGTCTTGCTAGCATATTTTAAATTAACTATATTCAGCTTCTGAATGAAATAGGTTGGGAAGTGCTAAATGGGAGGGCAGAAACTTGTTCCCAGATGGGAAGGATAAATATTTTAAAAATGCATGTACTACCTAGAATCCTCTTTCACTATCATATGCTGCCTATACAGATCCTCCTTAATTTTTCCAAACATTGAGTTAGATTTTTAGGCAGTTTATTGCAGTTTATTGGCTTCTCAGCAGCAACCAAGCCTGATTGATCTCCACAACATACAAACATTTTGGATTTGTATGTTTTAAGGGTGGGTTAGGTTCTTCCCTGCCTCTAGAAAAATCTACCCCTTTAAACCTACCTTTTTTTTCACTCCTCCTCTAACTTTCCTTCCCCCATCCCCCCTCTGCTTTCCTTCCCCTTCCTTTTTTCCCCTCTCCTTCTACCATCTCCCTCCCCTTCTTCTGACTTCTTTCCACCCAGTTCCAAAAGGGATTACCATCCCTGATGTGGTCACCAATTGCTATGACTATCTCTTCTGCTAAATCTGATAAGTTTACCATCAAATTAATCTCACTGAATGCATGCATTCTCAACATCCCAGAAAAAAGATTCCAGCTCCTGTTTTCCATGTGTAAAAACAAAGCGGATATTATTTTCTCTCCGGAGACCCCTTTTAATTCAAAGTCTATCCCTAAGCTCACCAACATTACCTACCCTACTTTGTGGAAAATAAAAAGGTAACAGCGCTCTCTGCAGGGACAACCCAATCCATACACCAGGTCCACTCACAGGGGCTGAGGCTCGATGTATCCCAACACACTCCAATGCAACAATAGTAAGAAGAGCCGACAAGACTGTAATCCTTGAAGTGTTGTTTATTGGTACATAAGAGTGACAATAAAACAATAATACTGATGCGTTTCGGCAATAACCTTAGTCATAGCTATCACTAAGGCAATTGCCGAAATGCGTCAGCATTATTGTTTTATTGTCACTCTGATGTACCAATAAACGGCACTTCAAGAATTACAGTCTTGCTGGATCTTCGTTTTTTATTACAAACGTTTTTATTGAAGATAAAAAAACAAAATATACAATTATGGGAAAGCATATATCGTATAGATCAGATCATCAATGAACGTAAAGAACAACATACAAAAAAAAAAACAGAAATCAAAAAAGAATAAAATAAAAGACAAAAAAGAAAACAACAGTTTCCTTAAGCATAACAAATAGAACATCAGGAGATAAGGATCCTATGGATTATTAATAACCAGGATATAGAAAGGGTGACCGAGGCACACCTGGAAGCATCCGCTACCGGAGGAATATGTTCCGCAAAGTATATGCTAGGTTCAGGACCATAGTATATTCTTGTGTGTCATCCAGGGTTCCCATCTTTGGTCAAACAAGATCATTCTATCCTGCCAGGTGTACAAAATCCTCTCCATCAGCATTATAGTATCTATTATGGATAGAACTGAGGGAATTGGGACAGCAGGGGTTTTCCAGTGCACGGCAATGCTCCACAAAGTGGAGACACATATTGTGTGTTAGAGGCATTCTTGCCTACGGGAGATACCCGGGATTGGTGCCCCTAGGAGACCCATTGAGACCGTGAGCTTTAAAGGGGTCCCCGCAATAGCCGAGGCTAAGGCGGAAATCCTATCCCAAACTGGGGAGAGCTTTTCACATTCCCAAAAAATGTGCCTCAAGGTGCCTGAAATATTACAACCCCTGAAGCACAAACCTGAGGTACCAGGAAACATAATCTGAAGCCTGGATGGGGTATAATACCACCTCGTTAGGACTTTGTAGGCGGTTTCCCTCACTGCTAGGGATTTCGTGGCCTTGCGCAAGTTATCCAGCATGGTGTCCCAATCCTCAGGAGAGAATTGTTCTCCACAGTCAGCCTCCCATTTTGCTTTATATGGAGACTCTCCAGAGAAGGTTGAGGCTACCTTATCCCTATATAGTAATGAGATCAGACCTTTGCCCCTGGGAGAGTCACGACAAATCCGTTCAAAGACGGAAGGGGGGTGAGACGGGGTGAGTGAAAAATGGGAGCTAAAAAAGTGCCTGATTTGTAGATACCTATAGTATTCTTTAGGTGGGGCCTGTTTACGGGTCCGGAGAAGGTCAAAGGAGGCAAAAGCACCATCCATTTGGAGGTCTAGTAGTGAGACCAAGGAGTTGGTTATCCACCACAAGAAGTTTTGGGGGCGTACCAATGCCGTGGCAAATAAGGGCTCACCTAAAAAGGAAGAACCCTGGGGAGCAGAAGTAACAAGGTTCAGTTTGGATTTGTACCGGTTCCAAAGAATAAGGGTGTGGGACACCACGGAGTTAAGGGAGGAGAGTTTGTGTGCCAAGTTAGTAGGGGACCAAAGAATGGATTGAATTCAATAGGGTTTGATGGACAGAGATTCAAACATGACCCATGGGACTCTTGAGTTAGGGATACTCCATTGAGCCATTTGAGAGAACCGGGCAGCTAAAAAATACAACCAAAGGTCCGGCAAACCTAGGCCACCAGCTCTCTGGGATCTATACAGCACCAACTTGGAGCATCTGGGTTTCTTATTCTGCCAGATAAAGTTATTAACCTCCCTCTGTAGTTTGTCTATGTACGACTTGGGGATCATTACAGGGAGGGCCCTGAATAGATACAAAAGTTTTGGAAGCAGGGTCATTTTGATAGCCGTGACTCTCCCAAGAAACAAAATACGATAGGAGCTCCACATTTTTAGAAGGTTATGTAGTTGGGAGACACATGCTGGATAGTTCGCTTGAAAAACAGTAGACCAGTTTTGTGGGATATAGATGCCAAGGTAGGGAATCTTGTCCGAAGACCATTGAAAGGGGAAGGATTTTTTTAGCACTTCACACTGAGCAGGGGGTAACTTGAGGGGGAGAGCAGTAGATTTAGTAACATTCAGCGTAAGGCCAGAAATAGGACGCAAAATTTGACAACAGGGAGAGTAAGTTAGGTAAGAAGATATGGGGTTGGGTCAAAAAAAGCATGACATCATCTGCATACATGCAGAGCTTAAAGGGGGTTGACTCTAGAGGGTAGCCGGATATGTCTGGGTGTTGTCTAATAGCTGTAGCTAGGGGTTCCATGGCCAGGGCAAATAATAAGGGTGACAGGGGACAACCCTGACGGGTGCCCCTGCCCAGTGTGAAAAACCCAGAGCTGCATCCTGGTAGTTTAATGCGTGTGCAAGGGTTGTGGTATAGTGCCTGTATACCTCTGAGAAAATCATCTTTGAAGCCCATGCGCTGTAAAACCGTGAAAAGATAAGGCCAAAGAATGCTGTCAAAGGCTTTGTTGATATCAAGGCTCAGTAGGAGGGCTTGTTTGTGATGGAGAGTAGCATCTTGGAGTATGTTCATAGTGAGCTGGATGTTATCAGTGATAAGTCTGTTAGAAAAGAAGCCTGATTGGTCAGAAGAGGTCAGAGATTCAACAATACTGGATAGTCTGTCAGCCAGTATACGACTAAAATGTTTTAGGTCATTGTTAATGACCGATATAGGCCTATAGTTTTGTGGGAGCGTATGGTCCTTCAGGGGTTTGGGAATCAGGGACATGTTTGCCAAAGTCATTTCATCAGGGAACTGTTCACCATTAAGGATCTTATTAAACATAGAGGTTAACCTTGGGACCAGAATAGAGGCATAATGTTTATAGTAGCTGGACGTAAAGCCATCGGGGCCTGGTGCCACTGAACGTTTCAGGGATTTAATCACACCTAACACTTCTTCCTCTGTGAAAGGGGCATTAAGGGAGTCTAACTGTGAGGATGTTAAAGAGGGTATGGGGAGAGCATCTAGCCAGTCATTTGTCTTGTCGGTGGGGAAAGGAGGCGAGTTTGAAAGAAGATTAGAATAAAATTGTTCAAATATATGTAGGCCCTCTTTAGGGTGAGAAACTAGTCCACCAGAGGAATTACGGAGTTTGTATAGATGAGGGGGCTGTAAGGTCTGGTTTAATTTGCAGGCAAACATGAAGGAGGCTGTATTTCTGTGCAGGAGAAATTTAGCCTTGGACCAGCGGAGGGATTTTTCAGCCTTAAATGATAAAATGGTGTCTAATTCCAGTCCCTTTTGAGAGACCAAGAGTTAATTGGGCCTAGAGGGATTGCCAATTAGAAGTTTGTGAAGTCTATCCAATTCAGTTGTCAGCTCATAAATCTTATGCCAGCGTTCCTTATTTTTATGAGAGGCTATACTGATGAGACGTCCTCTAAGGACCACTTTATGGGCTACCCATAGAGTGTTAGGGGATACGTCAGGAGTGGTATTTAAAGCAAAATATTCCTGAATAGCTGTAGCTATTTCCTGGCGGACAATAGGGTCTGTAAGTAAAGAGTCATTCAAGCGCCAGGAGTAAGGGGTGTCAGATAGGCCAATGAAAGTCGTAGATAGGGAAACCATGTTATGGTCCGACCATGGGCATAGATGTATAGATGAGTCAGTAGAGTTAGCTAGCACGATGGGAGTGCAAAAGATATAATCTAACCTGGCAAAGGAGTTGTGGGGGTGAGAATAGAAGGTGAAATCTTTGGCCCCCGTATTATGAGCTCGCCAAGCATCAGTGAGTTGGTAGGAGCGCAGTGATTTAGATAATGTTTTGGGGAAAGCTAGATTGAGTCTAGATACAGGGTTCCTATCCAAGTGGGGATGGGCTACAAGGTTAAAGTCTCCCCATACGAACATGTGAGTGGAGGAAAACCTTTCAAGAATCTTAAAGAAGGCAGAAAAAAAGTAGCTTGAGCCACGTTAGGGGCGTACACATTAGCAATTGTAAGGTCACGACCAGCAATAACACCCTTAATTATGATGAATCTACTCTCAGGGTCCTTGTATACTCGTTTGACCTCTAAGGGAAATGAATTATGCAATAGGATAGCCACACCTCTACATTTAGATTGGAATAGTGTATAAAAGGCTTGTTTATATGCCCTATGGAGAAAAGAGGGGTGGTTGTCAGAGGCAAAATGGGTTTCTTGTAATAGGATCATTTGAGCCCCCAATTTTTTATAGCTATTGAAGGCTTTCTTCCTTTTGTGTGGAGAGTTAAAGCCCTGCACATTATGAGTGATACATGTGATTGTCATTTATGTGGTAATAACCAAATACGCTCACCTGATGGGTGTAGTGGCAAGGGGAGAGTTACTCCATAAAACTCCGGTACAAAGGGAAGTTTGAGCTCGGGGCTCCCTTGAAAACAGACTGCCTTAGAATCAATAGGATTTGTAGAGCTAAAATAATGCTCAAAGAAACAGAAAAACAGAAGAAGAAAATCAACATATACAATCATAAACATCAAAAAGATGAATGTCAGCCAAATGATTTGTGGCTGAAACATCGCCGGGTCAGGTTGCAAGGCGCATAAACCTGAAACAGAGAAATTGGTCAAATGAGGGTCAAAATTGCCCCTAACTCCAGGGGTCACGGCCGGACCTCTAAAAGAGGTGGGGACGTGAGTGGAGTGGGGTGGCATAGCATCGACGTCCGACGAATCAGCCTGTCTATTAACTTTATAGCATCAATAGTGCATGCAGAACCAAGGCAGAGGGAGAAGAGAAAAAAAGAGGTACATCAAAAAATGAGAGTTCACACTCCCCTTCTCTTCCCCTCCCCCCTACCTGTTTTCTTTCACCAAGTATAACAATAAAACAAAAAAGTAAAGAGGACATGGCATGACTACAAAAACCCCATCAAAAGAAAAGAGAAAAAAAAAAGAGGGATCATTTAAAAATTAAATGTATTTAGAAGTAGCGTGGTGAATCACCCTGTGGTGGGTTGTCCTGGGAGTTCCATTCTGGGTATATGAGACCGGTCTAGAGCGAGGTAATTCAACATACCCAGGTACTCTATGGGATAGTTATGAAAGTAAGTGAGACACAGCTTATACCCCATAGATACTGCAGAGCGTTCAATGCCAAAAATGGCCACAAGATGGCTCTCCCACATCAGAAACTTCAATAGAGTGATCTCTATGTCAAAAAGTGAACAAAAAATAAAGCAGCTTGGTAGTGAGAGCAATCAAATCACAGCAAAGATGGATGTCAGTGTAGTTGTGGACCTATATCCATTCTAACCCGTCTCCTGTCACGTCTTGGGGAGGGTGTCCGCCAGATAGGTGTTGGACGGGGAGTGGAGGGTGGACGAGGTAGTGCCTCAGCTTCCAGCAGGCCCAGCTTGACCAAAATTTCTAGACCCTCTTGGAGTGTAGTAGCAGAGTAGATTGTCCTATTAAGCGGGACCATCAATTTAAAGGGGAAGCCCCATCTGTATCGAATCCGCGCAGCAGCTAGAGCAGATGTCACCTCTTTCATCCCTCGGCGTCTGTTCAGGGTCACGGGTGAAATATCCGGATAAATTTGTATCGGGGTGCCATCCAAGGAGATGTTTTGGGTATTGCGGGCAGCACGGAGGATTTCCTCTTTAATAAGGAAGTCCTTTAGGCAGAGAACAATGTCTCTAGGAGGTTTGTCAGGTGGGGGTCTGGGGCGAAGCACTCTGTGTATGCGGTCGCATGTGAAGGCCTTCATCGCATGATCCGGCAGCAAGGAGTGGAAAAGTTTGTGGATGGCTGGGATAAGCTCAGTGGTAGTTTTGGGGACCCCCTCACCCTAAGGTTGTTCCTGCGATTTCTGTTATCGAGGTCCTCGATTTGGGCTTGTAGCTGGGCCACAGTCGCAGAAAGGGAGTCATGTTCTCTAGAGAGATCATTGTGAGCAATGCTGAGTTCATCGTGCTTAGGTTCTAAGCGATCAGTGTGGGAACCCAGTGCAGCTATCTCCTGTGTGAGGGTATTAGTGCTTTTGTGAAGCTCCGATTGGAATTTAGAGGCCATTTTACTGTAAATTGCCTCTAGGCTTTTATCCAGATCCTCTTTTGTAAGGGGGGGTGTACTCACAGTCCTGTGAAGGAGACGTGTTGTCCTGTGAGAGCAGCATGGCAGGGCTGCCGGCGCCATCTTGCGACATGCTGTATCGCTCTTTAGACTGCAGCAGAAAGTTTGTCAGCGTCTTCTGTGAGGGCGCCTGGCCCTTCTTCCTCTTCGGCGGCATGCACAGCTTGATCCCAGGGGTGTTGGGAGTAAATGTGGGGTAAGTCCAGCAAAATTGGCCCCGGTAAGCAGGCTATTCAGCGTTTGTGTAGTGGAGCTACAGCGACATGCAGCCGATCCCACGGAAGTCGCGCATGCGCCCCTTGCTGGCTCTTCTTATTATTGCTACGCTACTGTGTACCATGCCACCAATGCCTCTTCAAAGGGGGGTGTCTGCACTCATCCCCAAACATTGTCTTTTGCAAGTAGCTGATTCTTTAGCAAATAAGGATGGGCAATATTTTTTCCTAAAAGGAGAGGTGTGAGGCAAACCCATCACACTGGTAAACATTTATTCACCAAATGTAAAACAAGCGAAAAATGATATACAAGTGAATGTGAGAGATGACATCACTAAGGGAGCAAGGGAGGAGGTGGAATCCTTATGGGTAGAGCTACAAAGGGAGGAAACTAAGGGGAAAGAAATACTGGGAGTATGCTATAGGCCCCCTAACCAAATGGAAGAGGCAGAGGCGGACCAACAATACAGACCTGATCACAGATGTGGAAATATGGGGCAATTTACGAAACAGCGATCACAGGTCAATTAGTTTAAGTATAAATCACACAAATAGGAAACATAAGAGGAATACAATGACACTGAATTTCAAAAGAGCCAACTTTCCTAAACTACGATCCTTGCTAGAAGATAATAATTGGGATAAAATCTTAGGAACAAAGAACACTGAGGAAAAATGGGTATGCTTTAAGAGCATATTAAATAAGGGCATTAGCCAGTGCATCCCAATGGTAAATAAATTTAAAAGAGCTAATAAAAGTCCTGGGTGGCTTAACTCCAATGTAAAAATGCAAATAAAAGCAAAGGAGAAGGACTTAAAAAAATACTTGGTTGAGGGTTCATCATCAGCATTCCAACTTTACAAAGAATGCAACAAGAAATGTAAGGGTGCAATCAGGGCGTCTAAGATAGAACACGAAAGGCACATAGCGGAGGAGAGTAAAAATAAACCCAAGTCATATTGGTCCCATAAAGAATGATGAAGGGAATCTGGTTACTAAGGATGGAGAGATGGCAAAGGTATTGAATGTATTCTTCTCCTCAGTTTTCACAAGGGTAACCAAAACTGCAATGTTTACCCATGACATTATACAGGAAGCACCCTCATGGCTAACAGAGGACAGAATTGAAAAACATAACATTAATAAGTAACCGGGACCAGATGGCTGGCACCCGAGGGTCCTTAACCACTTCAATACCAGGCACTTACACCCCCTTCCTGCCCAAGCCAATTTTCAGCTTTCAGCGCTGTCGCTGTTTAAAGGACAATTGCGCGGTCATGCTACACTGTAACCAAACAGAATTTTATCATTTTGTTCCTACAAATAGAGATTTATTTTGGTGGTATTTGATCACCCCAGCATTTTTTTTTCTGCTAAACAAATAAAAAAAGACTGAACATTTTGAAAAAAAAATAAGTTTTTCTTTTGTTTCTGTTATAAAATTTTGTGAATAACTGAGTTTTCTCCTTCACTGATGGGCACTGATAAGGCGGAACTGATGGGCACTGATAAGGCAGAACTGATGGGCACTGATAAGGCGGGAACTGATGAGGTGACACCAATGAGGTGGTACTGACAGGCACTGACGATGGGCACTGATAGGCGGCACTGATGGGCACTGGTAGGCGACACTGATGGATGGCACTGATATGCAGCACTGATGGGCATTGATAGGTGGCACTGATGGGCATTAATGGGTGGCACTGGTGGGCACTGATAGGCGACAATGATGGGCACTAAAAGGCTGCACTGATGGGTACTTGTGAATGGTACTGATAGGCGGCACTGCTGGGCACTGATGGGCACTGATAGGCGGCACTGCTGAGCACTTATGGGCACTGATATGTGACACTGATGGGCACTGATATGCGGCACTGATAGATGGCACTTATAGGCATCACTGATGGCACTGGCACTGGCAGGCATTGGGGATGGGGGGATGGGCACTGATTGGCAGCTGTCTGAGCAGTGATTGGCATTTCCTGGCGGTCAAGGGTGGCATACCTGGTGGTCCAGTGTGATGGCCATCCCTGGTGGTCCTGGCGGCATCCTGGCGGTCCTGGGTGGGCATCCAAGGGACAGCTGCGCTGATAAACAATCATCGCAGACCCCTCCTGTCAGGAGAGCAGTGAGGAAAAGCTGATCAACGGCTTTTCCTGTTTACATCGTGATCAGACACAGCTGATCAGGTTGTAAAGAGCCTCCATTGGCTCTTTACTGAGACCAGTGTAGCGGTGTCTGAGACTGACACACCACACCACCAATCACCACGATGTGCGCCCCCATGGGTGCGCAGTGGCTGTTATCCTGCTGGACGTCATATGATGTCCAGTCAGGATAACTGAACCATTGCCCGGCCATCCTTCTGCTATAGGCCAGACGGGAAGTGGTCAAGGAACTCAGTCAAGTAATTGTCAGACCATTGTTCCTAATTTTTATGAACAGTCTACTGACTGGAATGGTACCAGCTGATTTGAGAAAAGCCAATGTAGCACCAATATTTAAAAAAGAGCCAAGACACATCCCTGGAAATTACAAACCAGTTAGCCTAACATCAATTGTATGCAAGCTCTTGGAGGGGATGATAAGGGACTATATACAAGATTTTAGTAATAAGGTAAGAGTATATATTTATATATTTATATCTCCTTGATAGAATAATTTTCTGCTTCAATAGATCTACGACCAGCTTTCATTCCCATTTTACCATATCAGTATACTTGGTGGACATTCACCTAGGGAATTTTACTGTATTGGTGTTCTTATTCAGGTATCCACCTTTTTGGACTACATCTCCTTTTGAATTTATGTACACATTGCCATTGTGTCTACACATCAGATGTTTATATATAAATATTTTCAATGTAACACTGACACATTTATTTTCACATATACTTTAGACTTTGTTTGTTTTAGTGTTAGTGGCTTCACTCACATTGGTTCAGCGCAGTAATTTCCCCAACTTTCCCAAGACTTTAGCAATGACAACGGTATCATTAACAGTAATCAGCATGGATTCATGAAGAATCGTTCTTGCCAAAACAATCTATTAACCTTTTATGAGGAGATGAGCTGTCATCTAGGTAAAGGAATACCTGTAGACGTGGTGTATCTGGATTTTGCAAAAGAATTTGATACAATTCCCCATAAACGTTTATTGTACAAAGTAAGGTCCTTTGCATGGACCATAGGGTGAGTACATGGATTGAAAAGTGGCTATAAGGGCAAGTTCAGAGGGTAGTGATAAATGGGGAGTACTCGGAATGGTTAAGGTGGAAAGTGGGGTCCCCCAGGGTTCTGTCCTGGGACCAATCCTATTTAATTTATTTATAAACCACCTGGAGGATGGGATAAACAGCTCAATCTCTGTATTTGCAGATAATACTAAGCTAAGCAGGGCAATAACTTCTCTGCAGCATGTGGAAACCTTGCAAGAAAATGTTAACAAATTAATGGGGTGTGCAACTACATGGCAAATGAGGTTTAATGTAGAAAATTTTAAAATAATGCATTTGGGTGACAAACATATGAATGCGATCTACTCACTAGGGGGAGAACCTCTGGGGGAATCTAGGATGGAAAGGGATCTGGGGGTCCTAGTAGATGACAGGCTCAGCAATGGCATGCAATGCCAAGCTGCTGCAAGCAGTGGCGTCTCCAGCTTTCATATTTAGGGGGGGCACATGGGGGGACAGTGACAAAAGTAGGGGGGCAACTATAAAATGCAATTATATATATATATATATATATATATATATATATATGTAGCGCTACCCCCAGTTAAGAGAGCCGCTGATATTGATTTGGGCCCTGCAGTGCACCGCTGTCAACCCCCGGCAATCGGCTCTAACCTCCCGTGGCACAGCTGGTGATAGAGAGATAGGACCGCGAGATCGCAACTGTTGGTGACGCAGTCCTATAACAAACATACACAGAATATACTTTAAAACTCCTATTAAAGTAAGCGGGACTGACACCAAATGTACTTTACCCAGATATTTTACTGAGGCTAATGGGCAAGTAATAAACAACAGTATAACAAGTTGCAGATCCCTGCAACAAACAGTAATAAAGATAAACAGAGTAATCATAATAATAAAGTATTGCTATGCAACTCTAGCGCTGCCCTTTTACAGCTACTTCCCCTCATGGGTAGACTAACACCCAGCAATGTCTACCTATGCAGTCAGGCCTGACTGATCTAAATGGAAGTTCAGTGAAACAATATTTGCTAGCAATCTCTCGGTGGTGCACTTGAAGAACAACTTTGTAATCCCAACGAATAGTAAAGATAAAGTATCTGTCTTTAAACAGCTCTCACCACCTGGACAAGTCCAAGTCCCTTTCCTCCATCGATTCGTCTAGGAACAGGAATCCACCGACATCCAAGTCTTCAATCCTTCTGGTGTACTGCAGCAAGGAGGATTAGATGTCTCTAAGGCTCTGCTAGGCTGGCAGAGGGCTCTTTGGAAAGGAGCACACGGCCCAGGCTTCAGGCCTTGTGCACACAGCAGTTCAGCACAGAGATCCTCTTGCTAGGAGAGGGGTGTCCAAAGAGAGCGACCAAAACTCCGCCTCCCCTTTATAAAGTCTGCCCCAGCAGTCTCTGTTCTGGAGCAATGCACCCTGGGTGCTGCAAGATGTACTGGGAGATGTAGTCTCTTTCTCTCCTCTGCTTTCACTTCCAGTAATGTCTCTTTACTTCCTCCCGACTCACCTCTCACCTGGAACTTCTTATCTCTCTGCATTAAAGGGGAACACCCCGCTACACACTCCCCCCACTTGAACTCTTTGGTCCCCAAAGATAAACTTCAACAAATACTGTTTACCATTTTGGACAATGTCGAGCATGATGTTGGCATAGGGAATTCCCACCAAAACTTTGGGATGGAACTCTCTTGCCCACAGGTCACACTACCATGAGTGGCCTGCCTAACTGTGCCAGAGAGTGAGCTGGGGTTGCCCTCCACCAAATGGACGGTGGAAGGATCAGGTTGTTCAACACTTCTCCTAGCCGTTACAACAGAGTCCTCTGAGCTCGTCCCCATTTGGGGGTAAGTTAGTTTCTTGGGAGGCCTGATGACTCTGCGAGCCCTCTGCTCTCTTGGTGCTTCTGACTCTGGCACCACAGGCTCTTCTTCAGGAGTAAGTTCAGGTAACATTGCTGGTTCTGGAACCTCTGATTCAGAAGTCGACTGACGTATGGAATCTCTAGAGTCCTCCTCTGCGCAAGTGTCAGGAACATCTTCCCAGTAATCAGCTGAGGGACTGAAGGGTATGAATTCAGTAGCCTCCGGATTCAGCGTTGCATCTGGGGTATCCCCTCCATTTGGGAGATCTATGGCGGACTTTCCCAGAGTCGAGGGAGGCCACAGCCAGTCCAGTTCTCCACCTTCTTCTGTACTCAATTGGGAGGCCTCCCCATCTTTGGCTCGAGAGGTCTGGGACCGAGTGTTCGGCCTAGGAATATCCAGGATAGAGGCCGGTTCAGGGGAGTCTCTCACGGGAGGTATTCTGACTGCCTCAGCAAGTGGGAGCAGGTGGTTCCGATGCCACGTCTTCAGTGGACCCACCTTTCCTTCTGGCTTTAGTTTGTAGACAGGCAAACCGGGCAACTTCCTACAGACAACATAGGGCTCAGATCTCCACCTGTCGGCAAGCTTGTGTTTTCCAGGGACCCCCAGATTGCGTAGCAGTACTCGGTCCCCGGGCTGCAGATCTTGCACTCGAACCTTCAGATCAAAATTTCTCTTGTTGCGGGCCCCCCTTTGATCCGAAGCCGCCTGGGCTTGTTCATAGGCCACCTGCAAGCTACGTCTAAGTCTGTCCACGTATCCCTTGTGGGATGTAGCTGAGGTATTGTCTATAGAAGTGCCAAAGGCCAGGTCCACAGGTAGCCTTGCTTCTCTCCCAAACATAAGTCGATAAGGGGAGTAGCCAGTGGCGTCACTTGTGGTACAGTTATAGGCATGTACTAGGGCTGATATGTGCTGACTCCAGTGTTGCTTCTTCTCTGTCTGTTTCTAAGGTTCCCAACATGTTGAGCAGGGTCCGGTTAAATCTCTCCGGCTGAGCATCTCCTTGTGGGTGGTAAGGCGTGGTTCTGGTCTTCTTTATTCCTAATGAATCCAAAAGTCTTCGGATCAACCGACTCTCAAAGTCCCTTCCTTGATCTGAGTGGAGTCTCTGTGGTAGTCCGTAATGGACAAAATACTTCTCCATAAGTATCTTGGCCACGGTGGATGCCTTCTGGTCTTTGGTTGGGAAAGCTTGAGCATAGCGGGTGAAATGGTCGGTTATTACCAGAACATTCCCCAATCCACTCAGGTCGGGTTCGAGGCAGAGAAAGTCAATGCATACCAGATCCATTGGGCCTTGACTCTGTAAGTGGCCTATTGGGGCAGCTTGATGGGGTAGGGTCTTTCTCTGAATGCATCGTGCACAGGAATGGCAATACTCCTCTACTTCTGCCCTCATGCAGGGCCAATAGAACCGATTTCTGACAAGCTGGAAGGTCCTTTCTGCCCCTAGGTGACCATGATGGTCATGCAGGGCAATTAGTACAGTCTCTCGGTGCTTCTCTGGAAGAAATAACTGCCACTTATCTTCTGAGTCATCAGAGGGGCCCCTTCGGTAGACCACTCCCTGATGTACCTGTAGCCTGTCCAATTCCTTCCTCAACAGGCGAGCCTCCTTTGAGGGGTGATGTAGGAATTTGTTGGGATCCTGATTCTCCAGGGCTTCGAGGACCAATCTCCCCATGGGGTCTTCCAATTGGTCACACCTCAACTCCTTCTTGGACAGTCTCGGTAGGTTGTCTTCCTCCAGTTGAGTTACCCCACAATAGTGTTTGGGGACTCCTACCATGGTAACCCCTATTTCTTCTGCTCTGGAGCCTCCTCTGGCTTGGAATTCAGCCCCTTGACAAAGGGCCCGCACCCCGTCCGGTGCCACTTGGGTCCAATCTTCCCAGTCATTTGTCGTGGCATGAGACCTCCGGGACAGGGCATCTGCATCCCTATTTCCGGCTCCTGGTCTGTACTTCAGACTGAAGTTGAATCCAGACAATGCGGCCAACCACCTGTGTCCGGTGGCATCTAGTTTCGCGGTGGTGAAGAGGTAGGTCAGGGGGTTGTTGTCTGTCTTCACAGTAAACTCTGCCCCATACAAGTAGTCTTTTAGCTTGTCTACTACCGCCCATTTGAGGGCCAGGAATTCCAGCTTATGAGTGGGGTAATTCTTTTCTGAGGGGGTCAGGCTCCTGCTCACATAGGCCACTGGTCGCAGTTGTCCTTCATGTTCTTGGTAGAGTACACCACCTAGACCCTCATGGCTGGCATCCACATGTAATTCATAAGGTCTGGTAGGGTCGGCGTAGGCCAGGACTGGGGCAGTGGTTAAGCTCCTCTTCAGAGCATGAAAGGCCTCTTCACACCTTGGGTTCCACTGATCTTGAACTGACTCACCAGGCCTCCTGGGCCCTGAGTCATCCTCTTCCCCTTCTGCCTTTAGCAATTCATTCAACGGGCGGGCAATCCGAGCAAACCCCTCCACAAACCTCCTATAATAGGAGCAGAACCCCAGGAAGGATCTGAGCTCTGTTACTCTGGTGGGTCGTGGCCAGGAAGTGACTGCTTCCAACTTCTCAGGATCTGTGGCCACCCCTTCTTCAGACACTATGTGCCCCAGATAGTTCACAGAAGACTGGTAGAACCGACACTTCTCGGGGGAAAGCTTGAGTCCCTCTTCGCTGAGTCTTCTCAATACTTTCTCCAACCTGGCTTCATGTTCTTCCAAGGTTCTTCCAAAGACAATGACATCGTCCAAGTACACAAGGACTTCTATAAGATTCATGTCTCCAACAGTCTTCTCCATAAGGCGTTGAAAGGTAGCAGGAGCTCCAGACAGACCCTGAGGCATCCTATTGAATTCGAAGAATCCCACCGGGGTTATGAAGGCTGTCTTCTCCCTGTCTTCTGGGTGCATAGGGATTTGATAGTACCCACTCTTGAGGTCCATCACACTGAACCATTTGGCTCCAGACAAACTTTGTAGGGCATCTTCTATCCTTGGCGTGGTGTATTGGTCAGGGATGGTTCTCCTGTTGAGAGTCCTGTAATCGATACAAAGCCTCAACGACCCATTCTTCTTTCTGACCACCACGATTGGGGAGGCATAGGGACTTCTAGACTCCCGGATCACACCAGTCTTCTTTAGTTCTACAAGTTGTTCCCTCAGATCCTCCAGATCTGCCAGGGGGACCCGCCTGACCCTCTCTCGGAAGGGCTTATCTTCTTGGAGGCGGATCCGATGGGTGGCACTTCTTGCACACCCCACATCGAATTCATCTTCGGAAAAGATCTTCTCCCACCTGGTCAGCTGGGCCTTGGCTCTTTCTTTCCAAGCCCTGGGTAGGTTCGGGTTTTCCACGGACAGTTTCTCCCAAACATCTCCTCCGTCACCCGTCCCCTTGACTTCGGACCAAGTGACCGGGGCAGCAGGGCTCACCTGACCAAGCAACACTCTGGCAGGGATCTCCATGGGTCCTCCCGTAGTGTTCCTAACACTCACCGGAACTCTGCCATGGGCCTTCTTCAGGGCCTTGAACGGAATCACTTCTGGTATCACTTCCAGGCCTGAGGACTCTTCCCTTGGGTCTGATTCCAGCATGACAAAGGGGCCAGGTTGTTCCCACGAAAGCTTCACAGTGGCCCTAAGACAGGTTACTTCTCCGGGCTGTAGCACTACTCCTTCTCTGCTAAGTCTCCACACCTTCCCTATCCCCTCTCCCGGGGTCTTCTGCTCTAAGACCAGTTGTTGGTAGGCCGTCTTTAGCATGGGATGGATTTTGATGGCTGAATGGTTTCTCTCTTTCACTAGAGGGGTCAGGAGTCTCCTGACTAGATCCGTGTTTGTCCCAATGATCAGGGAAATCTTGCTGGCTCCAGGCGGCCGGGGACACACAACTGCCAGGGTGTCAAACACTTCAGCCTTCCCAGCCACGGATGGGTCGAAAGTCATCTTTATGGGCAGGTACCCATCATAAGGGAAACTCTGGGTTCCAAGTCCCCATATCTCCAGCTCTTCTATCTTCTGGATAGGCAGATGACTCAAGTGCCTATCATAGAAGTCCCGGTATAGTAAAGTCACCTATGCTCCGGTGTCCAAAAGAGCTTTAGTATAGACTCCTTCCACTTGAATGGGCACAGTAGGAGACGGGCCCACCAGTTCCTTTGGGTATGGCCGGACTGTGGTCACCTCTTTTTTTTGGCTTTCGACCCTTGCCCTGCTCCTTTTGGACTTTAATTTTTCCTGAGCCCGGCATGCATTGACTTTCTCCCTCTCAATGGGGGCACAAACCCGCTGAGGGATGTTATTGTTCCTTTTAGGTGGATGTTCCTTCTTTGGGGTGCTGTACTTCCACTGAGGGGTCTTGCCCCCTCCCTCTGGGGTACATCTTGGTGGGGGTGTACTATACCTCCTCCTAGGAGTTTTGTCTCCTCCATTCTTGCCCTTTTTTTTTAGTTTGGAGCGCACTGAAGATGATGGGCACCCGGTTGACTCCTTCACCGGGGCCCTTTGGAGTTTCCCGCCGGCTTGCAATTATCTGTTCTCTTCTTCTTTGGGCTGGAGCATACGTTAGCAAAGTGGCCACTCCCTCCGCAGTTATAGCAAATCACCTCTTCTCGGTCCTGTAGGGAGGCCGGTGCTGAGGTGTTCGGGAACAACTCCTTTCTTGGGCTTGGTTTCTCTTGTCTTCTCTGATCTTTCTCCATCAAAGAGGTCAGCATCTCCAACACTTGGGCCATTTGCGATTTCAGAGTGTCAACCTCCGCATCTCTTTCTGGGCTCTTGACCGAATGGACCAACACTGGTACAGGTGTGACATTCGCCACCTGCTGATCTTCCTGCAGCGCCTCTTCCTCCCTAATAATTTTTATTAGATCAGAGTAGGTTAGTGACATTCCTCCTCCTGAGGTTTTCAGGTGCAGCCAGACCGGGTCTGAGCGCCGCGCTCCCCTCATGATCTGCTTCATGCGTGCTTCATCTGCATCTTTGGGCAGCATTCCCTTCTTCAGTACAATCTTGCATAACTGCCTGTTCAGCCTTCTAACATATTCTGACAGTTCCTCATTCGGCTGCTGGAGAGTGTGTTCAATTTGATAAATCATCTCTGACACCTTCTCCAGCTGACCAAACTCTTCCTGCAGCATGGCCAGGCAATCTTGAGCTGTACAGTTTTCATTTCCAAACCGGAAGCTCTTCACCGCTTCTGCCGCGGCACCTTTCAGACTTTCTAAGACTCGCTGTCTCTTCTGTGCCTCAGGCACCTCCCATGCTTCTACTGCCTGCAATGCCTGTTCCACCCAAGTGTCAAAATCTTCCTCCCCCGCAGGGACGGGGAGCTTCCCTGAGAAGGTGCTAAGCTTCCGGTAACCGGCCTCCACATGCACCGTACTGCTTTTCTGGCACTTAATTACAAGGTCTCCTAGAGCATTCAACAATTCAGGCCCTATAGCGGCCAGCGGTGATCCCGGGCTTAATAGTTCCTTAAGCTTTTCTGCTTTAGGGGATAGTGGTGGAGATAATTGTGGGGGTGATGGCTTTGGTGTCTGAAACCATTCTTCCTTCACTGGCAGCGTATGTATCAAGTGATAGATCTGATTATCTATGGCTTGTATACTCTGACTTTTAAAATGCTCTGGGATTTCCTTTTTCCATTCTACCAGTGCGTATGTAAACGAGATCACTGGATCTGGCCTAAAATCCATCACCCATGCTTTGTGGCTCGGAGACAGTAACAATACGAGCTGTTTTATCTCCTCTTCCTTCCATCTTTCCCCCGGGAGTACAATGACTACCGCCGCGGTTGGATCGGCGCCAATCGCTGCGCACCACTGTGACATTGCCAGCGGGTCCATGCTGGTACTTCTGACCGGCTTGATTGCAGCGTGCAACGTACAAGGATCCCGGACTCGAGCCCCCACGTGTAGCGCTACCCCCAGTTAAGAGAGCCGCTGATATTGATTTGGGCCCTGCAGTGCACCGCTGTCAACCCCCGGCAATCGGCTCTAACCTCCCGTGGCACAGCTGGTGATAGAGAGATAGGACCGCGTGATTGCAACTGTTGGTGACGCAGTCCTATAACAAACATACACAGAATATACTTTAAAACTCCTATTAAAGTAAGCGGGACTGACACCAAATGTACTTTACCCAGATATTTTACTGAGGCTAATGGGCAAGTAATAAACAACAGTATAACAAGTTGCAGATCCCTGCAACAAACAGTAATAAAGATAAACAGAGTAATCAGAATAATAAAGTATTGCTATGCAACTCTAGCGCTGCCCTTTTACAGCTACTTCCCCTCATGGGTAGACTAACACCCAGCAATGTCTACCTATGCAGTCAGGCCTGACTGATCTAAATGGAAGTTCAGTGAAACAATATTTGCTAGCAATCTCTCGGTGGTGCACTTGAAGAACAACTTTGTAATCCCAACGAATAGTAAAGATAAAGTATCTGTCTTTAAACAGCTCTCACCACCTGGACAAGTCCAAGTCCCTTTCCTCCATCGATTCGTCTAGAAACAGGAATCCACCGACATCCAAGTCTTCAATCCTTCTGGTGTACTGCAGCAAGGAGGATTAGATGTCTCTAAGGCTCTGCTAGGCTGGCAGAGGGCTCTTTGGAAAGGAGCACACGGCCCAGGCTTCAGGCCTTGTGCACACAGCAGTTCAGCACAGAGATCCTCTTGCTAGGAGAGGGGTGTCCAAAGAGAGCGACCAAAACTCCGCCTACCCTTTATAAAGTCTGCCCCAGCAGTCTCTGTTCTGGAGCAATGCACCCTGGGTGCTGCAAGATGTACTGGGAGATGTAGTCTCTTTCTCTCCTCTGCTTTCACTTCCAGTAATGTCTCTTTACTTCCTCCCGACTCACCTCTCACCTGGAACTTCTTATCTCTCTGCATTAAAGGGGAACACCCCGCTACATATATATATATATATATATATATATATATATATCCTGGGGCCCTTTACTATGATCCCACAATGGGCTCTTTCACATGTTCTGCATTGAGCTCCCTTCCTACTATACTGGGGCCCCCCAGGGTGGCAGAAAACAAGAGATATATGTCACTAGCATACCAAGAAAATATAAGGGTCCAAAGCAGTGGGAAAACTATCAGGGTTTCAAAGGTTGTCTTGCCACCGAGCCCTGGTGTTCTGCCACTGTGGGGTTCCCCAGCTGTCCTGTCCCTGCTATTGACAGCACTGGTCTGGCATCTGTCTCCTTGGCAGTGGCGGCAGTCTATTAGGACCTAGTGCTGTTGACATTATGGGTGCATGCAGGGGAAGGCTGGAACTATTGATTAGGCTTGTGCACAACGGAAAAATTCGTTCTGTTTCGGTTCGTTTCTTTCCGGTCCTGTTGATTCGTAATCATTCGTAATTTTGCTAGACGGGATTTTTCGTGTTCGGACTCATTCGTATTTTTGCAAGCGACATTTTTCGTTGAATTTTTTGTTGCTTTATAATTCGTACTTTCGGTAGAGTACGTTGTTTTTCGTTGATTCTGGACACAACTCCTACTTTCGTAACTTTTTTTGGGTTCGTTGATTCGTAATTTTCCGTGTCTCTCTCACAATGACGCTGCCTATTATGCCTAATGTGCTTCGAATGGATTTGTACTTTTCTAAATACATAGCGGTTATTTGTAACGATTCGAAATCTCGTATTTTACTTTCGTTTTTTACATGCGGCTATAGGCTCCGCCCCTGTACACCATTTTGAGAGGGTTCAGCACGGTGAGGGAGAAGCAGAGAGCAGAGCAGAGTGAGTGTTATTGTGCTTCGAATGGATTCGAAATCTCGTATTTTACTTTTGCTTTTTCATGCGGCTATAACCTCCGCCCCCATTTTGAGAGGGAGTTCAGCATGGTGAGGGAGAAGCAGAGAGCAGAGTGAGTGTTATTGTGCTTCGAATGGATTCGTACATTCGTAACTTTTTTCATAACGAATTATGCCGAAGACCTTCGGGCATTCGCTATTTTGCGGTATAATTTATTTCGGATTCGGTCTTATTCGTAATTGCTCTGTTCGGAAATTCGAATGCTTCCGAATGTCCGAAAGTTGCTAAATTCGGACGAATTTCGATTCGTTACGAAACGAATTGCACAAGCCTACTATTGATTATAGAGAGCCGAGTCCCCAGCTGATCACCTAGCAGCAGTAATGCCGTATAACCTTCTCTGTTGACATGCTGATCATGATGTGATCCAGGTGATTGTCACTCAGTGGGACGAATAGGCACACAGCTAGACATAAGCAGACGAGCTCGCTGCTCGTAGGAGATAAGTGTTGTGTTTATATGTATTATGTGAGTAATATCCTTAACTGTTGATATAATAAATACCGCTGTTGGTTTTAAACATACTACACTATTTGGGACCCCATTTCTTTTTTTAAATCCTTGCTGACACTGAGTGACAAAGACTAAAACCAAAGACCCACATCTGGTAAAGGATCAAAAGGGAGGAGCAGCCACTCCTGTGATATATATACACATATATGCGGTTGTCCTTTTACCGCAAGGTAAGAGGCCACTCTCACTGGTGTGTCCTTTGCACGAAGAGGAGACTGTTACACCTCTCCAGCACTTTTGCACATGGAATCTGTTTGCACACTGAAGAAAGAATATCAGATTGCTATGCTCACAATTTGATTGCGATTTTGCACATAGTTTTTGGACTTTGCACTATTTATTACAGATTGGACATTTTTATATTTTGCTTTGCACAGTTGCACCTAGTGTTTGTTTTGCACTTTGCACAGGATTACATATTGGACGTTGCACATTTATTTAGCTATTTTGCACAGCCCCTATGAATATTTATGTATATTCCAGATTCTGCGTTTCATATGCACGCAGCATTTTGTTATTGTTGTTTTTTGGATTTATGTTTATGCGTTTAGCATTCATGTGTTTAGCAATCTGTTGCACTCCCATTCTGGTGATATCAGTTATCTAATTTTACTATTTGATTCTATCACTAGTAACAGCACAACTCTGGTTGTTCCGGCACTGGTACACACTGGGAACATTCCCCCATCCACCTATAATATGTATGTAGCACTTACCCCCATTTAAGGGACCTGCTGGTTTTGTTGGATCTGCAAACTACCTCCAAGGCTTCCATTGTCAGGGTGTGAGAAAAGTCTTTAGAAAGGCCAATGTCCACATAATGTAAAACCCAAACAGTCAGGCTTTATTTTACTTTGCTGAAGCAGAAAACTTTAGAGGAAAGTAGGAAACGAGAGAAACACAGGGAAGGTTTAGGCACGCAACACTAAAGTCCCAATCGTCGCCACTCAAGCCTGAGTGGGTATTGCTCATCCGGATAGTCCCGTTTTAGTGGTCCTAGCAGCCGGGATGAAGCACAAATCAATATTTCTAGGGATACGATCAGGAATCCTCTGCCACAGGATTGTTAAAAGTCCCGAACCTCCCAGCCAAGCAATAGGGAAGAACCTTTAAGCCGGATAGGCGTATTGCAGGGCTTGTAACGATGGATCCCTCCATAGGTGAGCTCCAGGCCTCCTCCCGAGACAGCAGTACTGTCGCTGGTCTATTCCAGGGCAGATCCTCCCCTGGTCTCCTTCCCTAAGCGTGGCTTTCCTCAAGTGGGCAGCTGAGGATCCTTTTTCTTAAGTATAGGCCTCAGCCAGCAGAGCTGGGCCTATCATGCAGCGATGTAGCCTCGGGCTAAAGGTGCCCGGGGCCAGAACACACACACGCACCCCGTGCCATGAGGGTCACGAGGTGCACACCGACGGGTGGGCTCCCAGGACGAAACCCCAGAACAGGACCCCAATTAATGGCGTCTGCCCCTTATGTACCCTCTCCCAGCATGCACATCGGGTAGACCACGCCCACTGTAGGGCTGCAGAGAAAGGACACCCAAGGTGTTGTGATTCCCCCTGTGGTTCAACCTATGCCGGTGATGACAGTGCCACCTACAGGCAGACAGGGAACACTACTGCCAGGCAGTATCACACCCAGAGCAGAAGCAATTCCAGAACAATCAATTGGTCTGAGCCCAATTACTGGCTCAGACTACCCTTAAATTTACACATAGCGCCCCCAAATATTGTGAGGGGGGCGCTACATGTAGATGGGGGAATTGGATCATTTCTTTTTTTTTCATTCAACCTAATAGTTGAATGAAAAAAGTGATCAATGTATGGGCTGCCTAAGAGCTAAGACCAGACATAGACAGTTTAAATCTCAGCTGGTTCAGCAGGAACTGGCTGAGATTTGAACCATTAATGAGCAGATTCTCTTATGATTATCACTAGTGGTTGCAATAGTCACTAGTGATAATCACTGTTTGTTGGGAGAATACAATTGCTGGGCAGCAGGGATATTCCCCTGTCAGCACTGTCTGTGTTGATGAAGGAATCATGCAAGTTTCTTTCCTGCAATCTGTGGAGGCAGGAAAGAAATGTGCACCGTATATTACCTGCCTAACTGAAAGTGAAAGTAAATTGTGAATGTTTTGAAAGAACAGGAGAGGGGAGGGAGACAGATCGGGGAGAGAAGGGATGGAGATAATGCAGTTCAGTGATTACAGTGTACTGCAGTCTGCAGTGCACACACTTACCCATGGTCCAGGCTAGAATCTCAGGCATCATTCACACACAGCCAGGAATGCTGCTGATTTTCATATTTCCCACCCACACATCCCCTCTCTTCAGATACAGCATGCCGGGATAGTGTGGGTGGGACTGGAAGGAGGAGGAGGAGCCGTATTCCTCCCTGCTCGTATGTGAGGAGAGTGAGGGGGTGGCTGGACTCGCTGGGCTGTGAAAGAGTGTCATAGACTAACACTCGGCTCAGCTTGCAGTCACCACTCTCGGAATTTACAGGCTGGTTCTTCTGTCCTAAGGATGGGAGAAATCAGTCTGTTTTTTCAGTAACTGAGATGAAGGCTTGGGCCCCCCTCCCCCCCCCCCCACAGTGCTCATGGAGTCCTTCCTGCAACTCGCTCTTCTCCGTGCCAATGAGGATGTAGGGGAAGGAGCAGATCGTGCGGCTGTGGTTGAGTGAGCGCTCGCATTATGTAGTGTCAGCGAGCAGAGGGAGGGGGAGGAGGAATCCCCTGCAGGAGCTGACTGGGGATGCTCTCCCTCTCAGGAGAGACTGTGTTACTCCAGTGGCAGCCCAAGCAAAATACAAAAAAAGAAAACATTTTTTTTTTGGAGGGCACATGGTGGGGCACAGCATAATGTTGGGGGGGGGCAGGGCCCCCTCTGCCCCCCCCCCCTAGGGACGCCATTGGCTGCAAGCAAAGAAAACAGAATATTGGCATGCATTAAAAACGGTATTAACTCCATAGACAAAATGATAATCTCCAACTCTACAAGACTCTGGTCTTGCTGTCCAGTTCTGGGCACCAGTTCTCAAGAAGGATGCGCTGGAACTGGAGAGCTGGAGAGAGTCCAGAGAATGGCAACAAAACTAATAAAGGGACTGGATGACCTTAGTTATGAGGAAAGGTTACAAGCACTGAATTTGTTCTCTCTGGAGAGGAGACCTTGAGAGGGGATATGATTTCAATGTACAAATACCGTACTGGTGACCCCACAATAGGGATAAAACTTTTCCACAAAAGGGAATTTAATAAGACACGCGGCCATTCACTAAAATTAGAAGAAAAGAGGTTTAACCTTAAACTGCGTAGAGGGTTCTTTACTGTAATGCCGCGTACACACGATCATTATTCACGGCGGTTAAAAAACCGCCGTGAATAATGACATTAAAAACGAGGGAACGGCTTGTTCCCCACACACGGTCATTTTTCACATCATTTTTTCTCTTGTTGAGAAAAACGACCGTCTGTGGGCTCCGCGGCAGTGTTTCCCTATGGGAAAACTGCCGCGGAAAAAATGTCGGAAAAAAACGACGAGAAAAATTAGAACATGTTCTAATTTTTCTCGTCGTTTTTAATGCCGTTTTTCTCCTCGAGAAAAACGACAAAATGCCCACAGACGATCATTTTTCTCGTCAAAAGGAAAAAAAAATTGTTTTTCTCTACGAGAAAAACGGTCGTGTGTACACGGCATTAGAGCGGTTAGGATGTGGAATTCTCTTCCACAGGCAGTGGTTTCAGCGGGGAGCATCGATAATTTAAAAAAACTATTAGATAAGCACCTGAATTACCACAACATATAGGGATATACAATGTAATACTGACATAAAATCACACACATACAGTAGGTTGGACTTTATGGATTTGTGTATTTTTTCAACCTCGCCTACTATGTAACTATGTAAGTGTTGTTTTCCCTTCCAAGAAGGAATTCTCATCTTTGGAGGCAACTTCAGTTTGTCGCTTCAACACTTATAGGACACTTCTACTGGCATCTCCTCACTCCTTATAAATCTTTACACTCTATCAAAATGCAACTTTGTGAGCTGCTACTTCACAATACCTAGTGCACGCTTTACCCGATTCCCGGGATTATAAATTTTTCTCTGCCCCTCACAATCGTTACACTAGACTAGACTACTTCTTCTTATGCCAGGGGGATCTTCCGCTACATAAGACCTCTATTGATCCCATGTATCTATCGGACCATCATCCATTCATGTTAACAATGGTTTTTCTGGATAGCGTCCCCCGTTCTCCAATATAGCATTTGGATTCCTCTCTTTTTTTTATATATATTTTAATTCTTTATTGAAATTTTGAAAAATGACAAAGCAAATAATTAGATAAATTCATGCTATATCAACAGCATGAATAATGAGAGATCAAACAAAGTATTGAGATTCAATGCATTACAACATGTATGCAGCAAGCGTGGCATTACCTACAGGAATATTGTTACTGAGGATCCTAGGGGTTTATAGTAATAGAAAATCAGATTGCCAGGTGGTACCTGGTCTCCTCTAAGAGTGTATAATATATAGTATGATATCTTAGTTGGACTATAGATGAACAGAGGAGAAACAAGGTGATTAGGCACTAAGATTCTTGGGTGCTCACGAGAGGCCTAATCTATTTTTATGAAGGAGATATACTGTAGATATATGATCTTTGGATTCCTCTCTTTTAACAGATCCAGTCATTGCAGCTGAACTCAACCAATGTCTTCACGCATATTTTCAGGAAAATTACCTACCCGATGTCTCTCTGTTAACGCAATAGGAAGCACACAAGCGTGTAATCAGGGTCACTTTAACCATTTGCCCATTGGGCACTTAAACCCCCTTCCTAACCAGACAGATTTTTAGCTTTCAGTGCTCTCACATTTTGAATGACAATTACTTAGTTATGAAACACTGTACCCATACAACATGTTTGTCCTTTTTGTCACACAAATAGAGCTTTCTTTTGGTAATATTTAATCACCATTGAGTTTTTTTTTTTTTGCGCTATAAATTTAAAAAGACAGAACATTTTGTAAAAAAATGCATTTTTCTTTGTATGTGCTATAAAAATTTGCAAATTAGTAATTTTTCTTCATAAATTTTGGCCAACATGTATACTGCTACACATCTTTGGTAAAAATAACTCAAATTGGTGTTTATTATTTGGTCTGCGTGAAAGTTATAGAGTCTACAAGCTATGGTGCCAATCACTAAAAAATGCTCACATCTGATCTAATTTCTTGAGGCCCCGAAATGTCAGGAAAATGCAAATACTCCCCAAATGACCCCTTTTTGGAAAATAGACATTCCAATGTATTTAGTAAGGGGCATGTTGAGTTTTTTAAAATTGTAATTTTTTCCCACTATTCTTTGCAAAATTAAGATTTATTTATTTTTCTTTACAAAATTGTCATAACAACAAGTTATTTCTCAGCATATGCATACTTCCAATTACACCCAAAAACACATGCTGCTACTCCTCCTGTGGCGATATCACATGTGTGAGACTTTTCCACAGCCTGGCCACATGCAGAGGCCCAACATGCAGCGAGCACCATCAGGTGTTCTAGAAGCATAAAATACACATATCATTTCTAGACTACCCCATTTTGGAAAGTAAACACCCCAACGTATAATCTATGAGACATAATGAGTCTTTTGAACATGACATTTTTTCCGCAAGTTTTTGGAAAATGTGGAAAGAAAATGAAAATGCATTTTTTTTTTTTACACAAAGTTGTCCATGTATAAGATATTTATAACACATAGCATGTACATAGCAAAAATTACATTCTGCTACTCCTCCAGTGTATGGCCATACCACATGTGTGAGACTTTTCCACAGCCTGGCCACATACAGGGGCCCAACATGCAGGGAGCACCATCAGGGACATACATTTCAAATATAATTTGACTACCTATTACACTTTTGTGAGGCACTGATGGGCACTGTAGTGGCATGGATGTGACTTGGATGAGCACTTAGCACTTATGTGCAATGGATGTGGCATGGCTGTGGCACAGATTAGCACTGATGTGGCATGGATGAGAACTGATGTGGCATGGATGAGAACTGATGTGGCATGGATGAGCACTGATGTGGTATGGATGAGAACTGATTTGGTATGTATGTGGCACAGATGAGCACTGATGTGGCATAGATGTGTACTGATGTGGCACAGATGATTACTGATGTGGCACGGATGAGTACAGATGTGACACAGATGAGTACTGATGTGGCATGGCTGGGCATAAATAAGCATGGAAATTGGAAAAAATGTGCGCTAGTCTCAAAGTATACTGAACACAAACAGCTGCTGCAAAAAAATGTGACAAAAATTCAAATAAAATGGTGCTGAAAAAATGAAGCGCTAAGTGTTCAAAAAGGACCAGCCCCAATGGGAATCGCGGAACGCCGTGATGTCATGACGTCGTAACGTGACGACGCACGGCGTCAATCACCGCAAACTCACAAGGAACACGAGCGTAAGCGTCATGCGATTCCCATTGGGGCCGGTCTGCGCATGCCTGAAGTCTGTTGTTAGTGCAAATTTGGCGGGCTTTTTGAGACATTCTGATAAGGGTATTTCACCTATTTCCTCTTATGAAGAGTTTCTTGATGGTCCATATGGTTTCCAACCCAGTTTCATAATTTAATTTTCACCACTTATGTTATGGACATTATTTGTTATTTATCACGTTTGTGTGGACTTTAATATTTTAATATCTGGTTTGCACATAAAAATTTTCCTGACCTAGGTTGATCCTTAGGTCCTTTTTGAACACTTAGCGCTTCATTTTTTCAGCACCATTTTATTTGAATTTTTGTCACATTTTTTTGCAGCAGCTGTTTGTGTTCAGTATACTTTGAGACTAGCGCACATTTTTTCCAATTTCTATGTTAAACTGACTTTATTTTTGCCGCTGTCTTCATTTACACTAATTTTCTAGTTGGTGTACCATTATGGATGTATTTGATTATAGAACATCTAGATCATTGAATACAGATGGCATATTCATCAACGCCGGGTCCGACACTGAAATCAGTGGCATGTTTCTCAGGCTTAAAAACCTGATGACCACTGAGATACATATTCAGTGGGATGTGGCGTTTTTGGAACAATACGTCAAAGAGGTGATGGTCCCAAGAGGCCTTCGTTGGGATGTGTCACCCCAGCAGGGGGACTCTGACCTAGAATCCTGGTTTCGTTATTTTAACGAGACAGGGATGCAACTTTTGGTCTTTTTAGTGGACAAAAAGCGTTTGAGACTAACCTTTATTGATAAGGAAATTAGGGATCTTAAAGAGAAACTGACCCCCTTTAAAATGTCTCCAGAATATGTTTCTCTTTCGACAAGTCTGAAGGGACACTTGGAGAAAGAAGAAAAAGATCAGAGGTTGAAAAAACTAAAGAAATATAACAGAGACATTACTGATTATAAATCAAAACTCGTTTTTGGTTGGCAAAAGAAAATTAATCCACTTGTGCCTTCCGACAACGAGATGGAAGTTACAGGACGAGAGGTTCCTAATCCTGATAGGGTACTTACCTTTGCACCTGTGGTTAAGGAAGGTCCATCCGGGGCTCCCATTTCCTCTAAAGTTAAATCTCAGAGAGGGCCTGAATCCGGACATAAACCTCTGGTTCGAAATCCCAATGGGACATATCCCCCACAGTCTAGGGGAAGGGGCCCCAGAAATAGAGGTAGAGGTTCTCTTAGAGGACATTATGGATATTCTCGACAGTTTGAACGAGGATATCCTGGGGATTCCCAACATTTTTGGAGTCCGAGGAGACCCCCGGTGAGTTGGCATGACCGTTGCGATGAATATCGTCAGGACGGTTATGACAATCAATATCGAACTCCCACTCGTAATTTTAATAGATCTCTTCCATCATATGAGAACTATACACTGGAGAATCGTTCAGAATATTTTGGAGATCAGGATGGGGATGAAGATCTCTTTACTCGGTCTTCTTATAATTATAACCAGAATCAGCCGGGTCCTTCCCAGCATTCGGGTTTTCACAGAACCCTTCAAGATTACCCAGGAAGTCCAGAAGGAAAAGAGGGGTCCGAGGTGGGAGGAAGATCCAGAGCAAAAAGACCAAGAAAGTGAGGGGTTTGGGGGTCTTTAATCTGAGCTCAGTCACTCTAACAGATGAAGAGAAATTAGTCCTAGACAAGGGCCTGAAATATGTCCCACCTAGGACTCTGAACAAATTCTCCACCTTTATTGATGTTCACAAATTCGTCCGGAAGCTCAGTACACAGAGACATTTTTTGTCCCCATCACCTGATATGGTCCCCACTACTCCCCCAACTAAAGACCCACATGTACACACTGGACTAGCTAATCCTTCCTTGTTTAACCCTCCAGGCAATATGGCACCTTCATTGAGTGTTTTCCGCAGCCTAGTTCTGCAGGACTTAGATAGATTGCCACAAAAAAAGATACACATGGATCCTAAAACGAGGAAGGGTTTGAAACAGTTGTGTGAACAAAAAGACCTTATAATCCGTCCAGCGGATAAAGGTGGAGCAATTGTCGTGTTAGACAAAGTTCGTTACATAGGGGAAATGGATAGAATTTTAAGTGATTCTGAAACATATGTCCCTATACATACTGATCCCACTTTGCGTTTGAAAAAAGCCTTGGTGGAGTTAATAGATGAAGGTTTTGCTCTAGGGATCCTGGACAAAAAAGAGAAAAGCTTCTTGGTTCCTGTGGCACCAAGGATTCATGCCATCTATTTTCTCCCCAAGGTTCATAAAGACCCTGTCAATCCCCCTGGCCGTCCAATAGTCAGCAGGATTGAATCCGTCACCGCCAGGATTGGCAAATATGTAGATTTTCATTTACAGCCATTGGTGAGAGGTAGTCCTTCATATTTGAAGGACACAGGTGATACAATTAGATTGCTACAATCTGTTCAATATCAAGAGGGCCTTATTTTGGCCACGGCTGATGTTGCTGCATTGTACACATGTATTCCTCACGAGCTGGGCATTGAGGCGGTGGAGTACTTTTTGTCCCAGAGCACTACATTACCCATTATCCAGCGCAATTTCATTATGCAGCTACTCAGATTTGCGGCCACCCATAATTATTTTTGGTTTCAAAACACTTTTTATTTACAGACTAAAGGGGTCGCCATGGGGGCCAAATTTGCGCCTAGTTTGGCCAACCTTTTCATGGCCAAATGGGAGGAGGATGTCGTCTATGCCCAACGGAAGCCAGAACTGGTTCTGTGGGCCAGATATATAGACAACATCCTGCTCCTATGGAAAGGTGACCATGATTCTTTAAATGAATTTATGGAGACACTTAACTCTAACGATCAAGGTATTCAACTGAGCCATGAGGCTAGTTCCACCTCGATTAATTTTCTAGATTTGGAAATTAAAGTGGTCAACCACCAGTTAGAGTTTACTACATACTTTAAACCCACGGATCGCAACGGGTACATCCCCATGGATAGTTGCCATCATCCTCAGTGGCTTAAGTCGGTCCCTCGGATGTCAGTTTCTCCGATTGCGGAGAAATTGCACGAGGGTCGAAGATTTCACTATTTAGGCTTACACCCTTAAAGGCAGATTTGTAGAAAAAGGTTATACCTCTGCGGAATTGGATACTGAAATTGATCGGATTATACAGATCGATCGTAATTCTCTACTCCAAACCGCCTAGAAGAAACCAAGAGACGACGGTCTTTCTTCACAACATATTCATCTCAATCAAGGCAGATTAAAGACATTGTTAGAAAGCATTGGGGTGTACTTCGAAATGATCGACTTCTGGGACCAGCACTCCCCGAGCACGCTGGAGTCATTTTCAGGGGGGCTCGGTCTATGCAGGGGCAGATTGCACCCAATATTATTGACGCTCCCAAAAGGGTCTCTTTCTTTCAGAATTGTATTGGTTACTATCCGTGCCGCAAATGTAATGTTTGCTTGCACAACACATGTGGTAGGTGGAAAAGTGAGACTTTTCAGTCTACTGTTACTTCACGTGTATATCATATGAAGCGCTTTACCACATGTGCAACCAAATACATAGTCTACCTTTTAACGTGTCCGTGCCACAAACAATATGTAGGACGTACCATCAGGACTTTTAGTATCAGGGTTAACGAGCATATTACTAATATTAAGAACGGCAAACCTGATCATACGGTCTCACGGCATTATTTGGAAACACATAACCATGATCCCAAGGGAACACAGTTCCTAGCCATTGATCAATTTGTTTCCCACTGGAGAGGAGAGTCTCGGATAAGGGGAGTATCTCGTCTCGAAAACCTACTGGATACATGAGCTCCGTAAGTACTCACCGTTCGGATTGAATGTAGAGTGGGACATTAATTCCTTCATTAATTTAACCTAGATTCTCCTTGCTACGTTATGCCATTCAGTAAGCTTTATTCCCTTTTTTCAGTTTTTTGTACTTTCTTCCCCGATCGTGTAGTGTTACACGATTTGAGATAGATTGTTTGTCGTTTTTTAGTGGATCCATGTGTATCTTTTAATCAATTTTTTATTGATATAGAATTTTTGATTGTGTCCATTTATTATGTACCATTAGTGCTCTGTGTGGGATCTTTGAGACAATGCGTCTTTTCACCAGACGGCATTTTCTCTCTGGTCCAATATATGAGGCATGCAAGGTTTATATATATATATTTTTTTTTTATTACTCATTGGCCACAAGGTGGCACCCTCTGTCAGATTCAATGTCTGTCAGATTTATGCGAGTCAGAGGTCTTGTTATATGAAGCTCTGACTTGCATCTTGCTATGCATGACGCATGACACTTACGGTCGTGTTCCTTGTGAGTTTGCGGTTATTGACGCTGTGCGTCGCCACGTTACAACATCATGACGTCACGGCATTCCGCAATTCCCATTGGGGCCGGTCTGCACATGCCTGAAGTCTGTTGTTAGCGGCAGCTCCCTGCAGCGGTGGATAGACGTTCCCTGCTGACAGTGGAGTACACCTATGTCTCAAACCCAACCAATGGCCGGGCGAATGGGCTGTACATTGTGTCTATTGCTGCCCACTTTCCCAGTGCAAATTTGGCGGGCTTTTTGAGACATTCTGATTGGATCACCACGATATGCTTCCTGGTGTCAACTGGTGACAGCTCTGCTGGCATGGTTCCGATTGGCCGCATTTGTGAGGCTGCAAGGTCATCCGATCATGTGATGGGCTCTCCTCTAATTACGGACCATTCTGGATCTTGCTTGCTGATTGGTGGGTTACAATCAATATTGGAGTGTTTTATTATAAATACTTGGCAGTAAGTGGGAGCGGGTTGATGTCCCTGTGGAAGTACTATTGTACGAAATGCATAGGGCCGGTTCAACCACTCCGCTTATTGCCCCTATTTTATTCGTTTTTTAAGTGATCACTTTTTTTATGTAATGATGGTTTTATTCAATAAACCCTCAAACTGATTTACACTATTGGAGCCTTCCCCTCCTTTTGTCTTTTTTCCATGTCATGGTGAATCGACTTCTCAGAAGTTTGGCTCTTTTGTGTCCTCCACGACTCAGATAAGTATTGTTATATTGACTTATATTTTTTACTACCTGACGGTGGGTCCTTTACCAAGCATTTTGATCTGTGACATCTGGAACCGACACCATCCAGGCCCTTGATTTTCTATCCAGGATCGCTGAGGGTGTGAGTCTTCAGACAAGTTTCCAGTTTGCCTCGTTGAGATCTTATGCTCTAATGATCCACTGTCGCTGACAAGTGGGTCCATCTGCTCTGGTAAGGGTATTTCACCTATTTCCTCTTATGAAGAGTTTCTTGATGGTCCATATGGTTTCCAACCCAGTTTCATCATTTAATTTTCACCACTTATGTTATGGACATTATTTGTTATTTATCACGTTTGTGTGGACTTTAATATTTTAATATCTGGTTTGCACATAAAAATTTTCCTGACCTAGGTTGATCCTTAGGTCCTTTTTGAACACTTAGCGCTTCATTTTTTCAGCACCATGAATGAGCATGGATGGGCATGGATGAGGCATGGCTGGGCATGGATGAACATGGATGAGCATGGATGGGCATGGATATTACACATGTAATACTTATATCATTTCTACATTGTCCCGTAGTCTCCCTGCCCATACCAACTTTTGTAACCATGTTGGTTTGCATTCATGTATACACCATATCCCATATCTCAGATAGTCCTTCATACCAACATACTTTAATAAGCTTAATTCATTTATTTACATCTTTACATATAAATTTTATCTAGTAGAACCTTACACATTAAGCTCAATTATGATGTCTTCTGATACATGTGCATCGTTGCAGATATTTTCTAGACATGATTTTAAGGGGCTAAGTGGAGACTGCAGTGAGAAATACCCCTATCCAGACCATAGTGATCCTCTGGATGTTCCCCTGTTGTGGCTTTTGTTTGCTCTGTCTCCTCAGCTCCCGAGCTGGATGCACTACACGGCTGCCATCTTGATATCCAGTGTTATATTTCAGCCCGTCGGTAGGTATAAGGTCCCTCTTCAGACCTCTCTTGCCAATCATTCCACCTGCCCCCATTTATTAACAACATACATCTTGATTTTATCACTTACATTGCAGATACAACATTCATGCATCCGCCCCTGAAGAAGAGAGCAGGGTCTCACAAAACGCGTAGGGATTTATTGATGCATGTTTTATGACGGTACATGCTGGGTATTATTGATGTCTGCATTATGTTTACATATTTCCCTGTTTATATGTATGCACATTTTATTTTCTTATTGTATATGTGTATCCACTGGCCCAGCAACTTTTAAGTTTTATTGTTGCTCATTCATGTATAACATTTGTAATAAATCTTTATATATTTACTTTCATCTGTGCTGTGTACATTGGCAATTATGCCGGGCAACTCGCAATCATTGTTGTTGCCGCTTCGTTACATAACACTTTGAAACAAATAAATTGATTTTGTCTCATTGTTCGCTTTGAACATTGGCTAAACCTCTCTCACCTCATTTAAAGTCCCAGGGCTACCTCTTTTGTCTTTTTGATGCACGTGGATGAGGCATGGCTGGGCATGGATGAGCATGGCTGGACATTGATGAGCATGGCTGGGCATGGATGAGCATGGTTGAGAATGGCTGAGCATGGCTGGGCTCAGATGAGCACGGATGAGCATGGCTGATCATGGCTGGGCATAGATGAGCACGGATGAGCATGGCTGAGCACAGCTGGGCATGGATGAACACGGATGAGCATGGCTGGGCCATGGATAGATGAGCATGGCTGGGCATGGCTTGGCACAGATGAGCATGGCTGGGCAGGACTGGGCATGGCTTGGCATGGCATGGCTGGGCATGGGTGAGCATGGCTGAGCATGGCTGGGTATGGCTGGGCATGAATGGGCATGGCTGAGCATGTCTGGACATGGCTGAGCATGGCTGGGCAGGGATGGGCATGGCTGGGCATGGCTGAGTACTGCTGAACATGGCTGGGCACGGATGAGTATGGTTGGGCCATGGACGGATGAGCACAGCTGGGCACAGATGAGCGCGGCTGGGCCATGGATGGATGGATGAGCATGGCTGGGCATGGGTGAGCTTGGCTGGGCCATGTATGGATCGATAGATGAGCCAGAAGGGGCACAGATCAGTGCTGTGGGCACTTCACATCCAGCACACAAGCGCTGCTGCATGCATCTCCCTCCTCCTCGCACACTATACCGATCCGTGTGAGGAGAGGGAGGAGCTGATTCGGACATGCACCGGTTTGTTGACAAGTGATCGTTCCTTCATTGGATGGAACGATTATGTGGTAAAGGGCCACTGTCATTGGCCCTTTACGCCTGTCCATGACGCGCCGGTCTGGAAGACCCAGTGGTCACCGAAATCCCCATGTGCGCCCTCCCAGAATTATCTGACCGTGCAGCCAGGATTCTTCTCTTATATTTGGATGTGGAGAAGGAATTCGATAGGATTGCTTGGGACTTCACATGCTCAGATTCATTTTGTCTTTATACTCTAATCCCATGGCCAGAGTCCGTGTAAATGGTCACCTATCAAAAGCCTTATCCATATCAAATGGGACTTGACAGGGCTGCCTACTGTCACCACTCCTCTTTTGTACTGACGTACTGACTCTAGAACTCCTCCTTGATTGTTTACTGGCAAATGTGGACATAAAAGGTATGGCAATCTCTGGAACCACATATAAATGAGTGACCTTTGCAGATGACATACTCCTCTTCTTGTCGGAACTGCATATTACCATCCTAAATCTACTCAAACACGTTTCTCTGTTCAAATATCTATTGCACCCACAGATAAATTTTTCAAAATCCTATCTCTTTACCACAGGACACCATTTTGTACTGGCAAATCAATTTCCCCTTCATTTGGAAGCAGGATGCAATCGCCTATCCTGGCATTAAACTTCCCCCACAATTATCTGAATTGTACACTAGAAACTACCTCCCTATCCTCTGAGACATACAACAAGACTTTTGAACGTGGACCTCAGGCCGATTCTCATGGTTTGGTATGGAAGCTATCATCAAGATTAATATTCTCCCCAGGCTGCTGTATACCATCAAAAGAAGAAGTGTCTGCACATCACAGTTCATTCCAGATGTGTATTGAGAAATCACTAACAAAGTGCAAGGTAGACACAATTCAAACAATAAAGATGTGTTTAATCATTACACAGGTATGTCCTACTGATGTATCTTAAATAACCAACAGGTGTTTGGAGGGTGGTAGTCATAGACAACCAGCTACCCTAACCAACATATAAAGACATGTAAAAACATATATAAAGACATATCAAACGTATCACGTGACTAGTAATAAGGTGAATACATCCTTCTCATATACCTCTAGAAAATTACTAAAAACATATATTTATGTATATGGGAATCTAAAGAAACCTCTTTGAATAGAAATATATTATGAGTAGTCACATTGAAAAGAAAAAAGGAAAAACAAAGGAGGAACACCAGATACATCCACAGATTGTGCATAAAAACTGTATATCATGCAAACAATTCCAATAAATCTGCCTCCAACTTTCTTTACCTCATACCAGATGGTGTGCACTGCATTCCTGTAGGGTCCTAAGCTCCTTGGAGGGTATGTGTCTCCCTGATATCCTACAATACTACTGGGCATGTCACTTGACCAGAGTGGTAGATTGGAATCTGCATTCCAAAGTGAAGGCATGAGTCAAATTGGAACATGCCTTTGCACTTCCTCCCTTACATCAAATCCTCTTGTTGGCTCCACAACATACGCCTCTGATATACAAGGACATTCCACTCGTTGGCCTGACTATCTGAATCTTCCATGCGACCTGTAAGAAATACAAACTCTCTTCCTCAGCCGAACCTTTAACCCCACTTCAGCCTAACCCTGACTCCCCCCGACACGTCAGACAAATTTTTGGCAGATATCTGGCCTTACCAATGGATTTGCGTGGAACGTTTTTTCGACAGAGGATCCTTTCTGTCTTATGCCTTGCTAGCATTTTGTATGACGGGACAGGAATTTCCCCTCTGGTCATATGTCCAGTTATGACATTTCTTTGGTGGCCTCAGTCATTTTTTTGTGTGGTCGTGCTGAAGAATGGGTGAGTATTTTTACATACTTGTACAAGGGAATAGTAAACATTTCTACATAGGTTGTAAATATATATAGGTACAGCGCTAAACAAATTTTTATATATAAATATATATATATCATTAATGAGTAAAAAGACTTCAATAAAAAAAAAAAAAAAACTATTATATAGAGCTACAATCACAAAAAGACATGTAGATGTGAACAAATGATATACAAATAAGAGACATATCAATAGTCCATATACAGTATCAATGTGTATAATAAGTCCACAAATTCCTGAACATATGGTGCATAAATTCCTCCTTAACTTCATTCAGAATGCATGAATTACACTGTGAAAATCCACTGTGCTAAAACCACCACCAACACGCCACACTCACCAGAACATGAGTCTGTCAAAAGTTATAAGCAGCTACAGTGCTCTTTGTAATAACCCAGATGAGAACAATTCTCTCATGGGAGCGGTCCTTTAAATAAATCCACTGACCAGATCTTCATGGTCCAGGGTGCATGAATATAGAATGTGGCTGTATGGGATAGATGCTCACCAAATGGAGCCAGATATAACTTCCATAGTGTAGTATTTATTTAAAATCTCTGCATAAAGTGCAAATAATAGGTAAAAAAAAAACAAAAAAAATCACCAGCACTTACAAATGTGGCTGCAAGGCAGAGTCCATGTGGTGGCATGACGTTAGCACTCAGCCAACACATTTCGCGCTCCAGCACATCCTCGGAAGTCAAAGAGTGCTGATTGCAACAATTCCCATATACAGTATATAAACGCATTTCAATTAGATTGAATTAAAATGAAAAAAAGTAATTCTGTGCTCAGTGTGATACCCTATTTTAAATCTGAATACAAAGATGTTCTAAACATATACCCCTGAAACCAGTGCGCAACCAGATAAAAAATGAATATACATATATGCAATTTATAAAGAATAATCAAAAAGTGCACATAAAAATCAATAAGTAAGTGCTAATATAAGAACAATCCAACATAAAATGTTTGTGAGAAATGCAAAAAAGTTCAAAAGTCCATCCACCAAACAAAAGCATTATGCAAATTCCTGAATTCACCCTCATCAGCAAGATGATGCAAGGAACATTCCAAACGATCTTGTGATCCTCCACCAAAAATGTGCCTCATATCAAATGTTATGGATCTTAGATGATAGAGATCAATACTAGGCCAGCAGCCCCAAAAGCCCTCTAGGGGTCCTCTTCCACTGGTCAGGCAAACCGAATCCCAGATAGCAAACTCATAATTGAATTGAATGGAGCTGTTAAAGCAGCCATGTGCAGGATTCATCATTAAATATTTTGAAGAAAAATTAAGATAGGTAAGAAAAAGACTTGCAAATATAAGGGCTTACTTTTTAATTTAAACTGTAACACACTGCAGTTACACTTAGCTTTGAACCTTGTCCAAGTCCCATACTTCCCTGTCCCCATACTTGAAAATACTAGATACAGTCAGGTCCATAAATATTGGGACATCAACACAATTCTAATCTTTTTGGCGCTATACACCACCACAATGGATTTGAAATTAAATGAGCAAGATGTGCTTTAACTTCAGACTTTCAGCTTTAATTTGAGGGTATTTACATCGAAATCAGGTGAACAGTGTAGGAATTACAACAGTTTGTATATGTGCCTCCCAATAATATTTGTATTCTATGCATAAAGTTCAACTTTCAAGTATTTTTTAAGTTTTATATATTTAACCCCTTGACCACTCACTGGGTACTTAAACCCCCTTAATAACCAGACCAATTTTCAGCTTTCGGCGCTCTCACATTTTGAATGACAATTACTCAGTCATACTACACTGTACCCATATGAAATTTTTGTCCTTTTTTTCACACAAATAGAGCTTTCTTTTGGTGGTATTTAATTACCGTTGGGTTTTTTATTTTTTGCGCTATAAGAGAAAAATTACTGAAAATTCTGTAAAACAATGAATTTTTCTTTGTTTCTGTTATAAAATTTAGCAAAAATTTAGCAAATTAGTATTTTTTCTTCATAAATTTTGGCCAAAATTTATACTGCTACATATCTTTGGTAAAAATAAGTACAAATTGGAGCATATTATTTGGTCTTTCTGAAAGTTATAGAGTCCACAAGCTATGGTGCCAATATCTGAAAATTGATCACACCTGAAGTACTGACGGCCTATCTCATTTCTTGAGACCCTAACATGCCAGAAAAGTACAAATACCCCCCAAATGACCCCTTATTGGAAAGAAGAAATTCCAAGGTATTAAGAAAGAGGCATTGTGAGTTTTTTGAAGTTGTCATTTTTTCCCACAATTCTTTGCAAAATCAAGATTTTTTTTTCCACAAAATTGTCATATTAGCAGGTTATTTTTCACACACAGCATATGCATACCACAAATTACACCCCAAAACACATTCTGCTATTACTCCCGAGTATGGCGATACCACATGTGTGAGACTTTTACACAGCGTGGCCACATACAGAGGCCCAACATGCAGGGAGCACCTTCAGGCTTTCTGGAGCACCCAGGCCAATTCTGACATTTCTCTCCTACATGTAAAAATCATCATTTGTTTGCTAGAAAATTACATAGAACCCCAAAACATTATATACATTTTTTTAGAAAAGACCTTAGAAAATATAATGGTGGTTGTTGCAACTTTTTATCTCGCACGGTATTTGTGCAGCAATTTTTCTAACGCATTTTTTACGGAAAAAAACTGTTTTGTGGTTAAAAAACAAAGAAAACAGTAAAGTTAGCCCAATGTTTTTGCATAATGTGAAAGATGAAGTTACGCCGAGTAAATATATACCTAACATGTCACCCTTCAAAATTTTACACGCTCGTGGAATGGCGCCAAACTTTGCTACTTAAAAATCCCCATAGGCGACACATTAAATATTTTTACTGGTTACATGTTTTGAGTTACAGAGGAGGTCTAGGACCAAAATTATTTCTCTCACTCTAACATTCGCAGAGATACCTCACATGTGTGGTTTTAACACCGTTTTCATATGTGGGCAGGACTTACGCATGCATTCGCTTCTGTATGCAAGCTCACGGGTACAGGGGCGCTTTAAAAAAAATATATATTTTATTGTTAATTTTACTTTATTTATTTTAGTTTGACATGTTTTTCCGCCCAAAAATTTTTTTGATCACTTTTATTCCTATTACAAGGAACGTAAACATCCCTTGTAATAGGAATATGGCATGACAGGTCCTCTTTACAGTGAGATATGGGGTCAATAAGACCCCACATCTCACCTCTAGGCTGGGAAGCCTGAAATAAAAAATAAAAAATAAAACAATCTGGGCTTTGATCGTAGCAGTGAGTCGGTAGAAGCACCGGAGGGTGGCGGGGGGGGGGCATCCCCTCTCGCCTCCCATAAGAATGATCAAGCAGTGGAACAGCCGCTATGATTGTTCTTATGGTGTAGGGAATCTCCGGCTGAAAAAGCTAATATCTGAATGATGCCTGTATAGCTGCAAGCATCATTCAGATATCTCCGCACAAAGTCAAGGACGTCATTTGACGGCCGGCAGGCGGGAAGTGGTTATTTCAGAGTATTGCAGGGTATTTCAGAGTATTGCAGAGTATTACATCCCTTGTAATAGGAATATGGCATGACAGGTCCTCTTTACAGTGAGATATGGGGTCAATAAGACCCCACATCTCACCTCTAGGCTGGGAAGCCTGAAATAAAAAAATAAAAAATAAAACAATCTGGGCTTTGATCGTAGCAGTGAGTCGGTAGAAGCACCGGAGGGTGGCGGGGGAGGGGGGGCATCCCCTCTCGCTTCCCATAAGAATGATCAAGCAGTGGAACAGCCGCTATGATTGTTCTTATGGTGTAGGGAATCTCCGGCTGAAAAAGCTAATATCTGAATGATGCCTGTATAGCTGCAAGCATCATTCAGATATCTCCGCACAAAGTCAAGGACGTCATTTGACGGCCGGCAGGCGGGAAGTGGTTATTGTAGAGTATTGCAGGGTATTGCGGAGTATTGCAGGGTATTGCGGAGTATTGCAGAGTATTGCAGGGCATTGTGGAGAATTGCAGGGTATTGCAGAGTATTGCGGAGTATTGCAGGGTATTGCGGAGTATGGCAGTGTATTGCACAGTATGGCAGGGTATTGCAGAATATTGCAGAGTATTGGCAGGGTATTGCAGAGTATTGCACAGTATGGGCAGGGTATTGCAGAGTATTGCACAGTATGGGCAGGATATTACAGAGTATTGCAGAGTATTGCACAGTATGGGTAGGGTATTGCAGAGTATTGTAGAGTATTGCACAGTATGGGCAGGGTATTGCAGAGTATTGCAGAGTATTGCACAGGGTATTGCACAGTATGGGCAGGGATGGCTGAGCATGGGTGGATGGATGGCTGGATCTGTGACTGCAATTGTCACAGATCCAGCCCACAGCGCTGCTGCCATGATCCGCTCTCTCCCCCTCTCCTCTGACACTGTACCGATCGGTACAGAGAGGGGAGAGATGAACGGGCGTCATCACATGACGCCGGTCTGTTTACAAGTGATCGCTCCGTCATTTGACAGAGCGATCACGTGGTAAATGGCCGCTATCAACGGCGATTTACCGTGATCCGCCGGGTCCTCTGGACCCGGCGGTCACGGAGACTCCCGTGTGCGCGCCCCAGGGGGAGCTCGGGAGCGCGATTCTGGGAGGACATTATATAACGTCCTCCCAGAGTTAATGAACCACCCTGTCAACGTTATTTGTCGGCAGTCGGTGGTTAAGTGGTTAAGAAAGCACCAATTTTGGCTATACAATTTAAAGGGCAATCTTTGTATTTAAATGGTCAATCTTCTGTGGTTTCCACAATTTTTTTTTTTTTTACACCATATGTGTAATAGTTCACAAAGTACTGTGGGAGATTAGCTTGTGGGGATCACTTTTCTCGGAAAGAAGTCAGGTCAGCGTACAGGCAGTTTTCTTAAAATCTGGCGTGGTTTGCAAGTCATAAAAAAATAAACAAAAACAGTAAATCAAATCGTTGCCGTCCGGCGCTAAACGAAACAGTAGACTGCTCTCTATACATCACTCACAAAACATGGGGTAAAGCAAACCTTTTTCAATCCAAACAAACAGAGCTCCTCTCTCTCGGATTCCCTTCTGAGACTCAGGCCAGAGCCCTGCTGTGTGCTCTCTTCCTGGTCATTTAATGTCCACCTGAGTGTGAACCTAGCCTGCCACAGAGGCTGGAAAAACCTGGGCCGGATTCCGGTTCAGTCCCTTACAATAGAACGAATGCGAGGTGAAATATAGCGATTATCCACTACATCACCTTGCATACCGTAACATATCCTCCCCCTCTGCTCAAGCCCCTGTGGCTGAGCAATTGACCCCAGCATACAGTGCATGCGGGAGAGGGCATCTGCATTGTTTTGGAGCTTGCCTGGCCTATGCTCTACTGTTAACCTAAAGGGCTGGAGAGCCAGGAACCATCTTGTCACGCAGGCATTTTTCTCCCTGTTGTAACACATCCACTTTAGGGGAGCATGGTCGGTGACCAGCTTAAATGATCTACCCAACAAGTAATACTTCAGGGACTCCAAGGCCCATTTAATAGCGAGACACTCCTTCTTGACAATAGCATTGTTTTTTTCATGCTTATTCAGTTTTCGGCTCAGGTATACAACCGGGTGCTCCTCACCATCTCTGTTCTGGGATAGTACAGCACCTAGGCCCACCTCAGAGGCATCTGTCTGTACCACAAACCCCTTTGTGAAGTCCGGGGGCAGTAGCACCGGTAGTACACAAAGGGCCTGTTTTAATTTCTGAAATGCCTCCTCAACTTTAGGATTCCATTTGACCGTGGCCGACCCTCTACCCTTCGTCAGGTCGGTCAGAGGGATGGCAAAGGTGGCACAGTAAGGTATAAACCATCGGTAATACCCTGTAATGCCTAGGAAGGCCCAAACTTGTTTCTTGTTTACTGGTTGGGGCCACTTTTGAATTGACTCAATCTTATTGGTCTGAGGCTTGACAAGTCCCCGGCCAATAACGTACGCAAGGTACTTGGCTTCCTCCAGGCATATGGCACACTTTTTTGGGTTGGCCGTGAGACCTGCTTCCCTAAGGGAATCTACCACTGCTTGTACCCGGGGCAGGTGTGATTTCCAATCTGGGCTGTGGATGACCACATCGTCCAAATAAGCAGCCGCATACGGGCGATGTGGTCTCAAAGTTTTGTCCATCATTCGCTGGAACGATGCAGGGGCCCCGTGCAGGCCAAAAGGCATCCGCTTGTACTGAAACGAGCCCTCAGGAGTGGAAAAGGCAGTCTTCTTCTTGGCCGATTCAGTTAACGGTATTTGCCACTAGCCTTTTGTTGGGTCTAGGGTTGTTATGTAGCGAGCCTGTCCCAACCTGTCCACGAGTTTGTCGACCCGAGGCATCGGGTATGCATCGAACTTGGACACACTGTTGTGTTTCCTAAAGTCATTACAAAACCTGATAGTGCCATCAGGTTTTGGGACCAGCACTATGGGGCAAGACCACCTACTGTGGGACTCTTCTATCATGTCCAGCTCAAACATATTTTTGATTTCTTTTGCAACTGCCTTTTGCCTGGCCTCTGGGATTCTATATGGCTTTACATTTACCCGAACACCTGGTTCCGTCACTATGTCATGCTGGATCACGTTGGTCAGTCCGTGTAAGGGGGAGAAAAAGTCTTTATTTTTGTGCACAAACGCCCTAATGTCACTTTGTTGTGCCATGGACAGGGAATGTTATGGGTCAACGGTACCCAGTCTGTTGGAGGCAGGGAAGCGGCCAGTAAATTCTCTCTTTCCTTCCAGGGCTTTAAGAGATTCACATGATAAATTTGGTGTGGTTTCCTTTTCCCTGGCTGGTAGACTTTGTAGTTTACCTCCCCCACCCTTTGACAACCTCAAAGGGAACCTGCCACTTGGCTAGGAACATACTTTCCACCGTGGGAACCAGTACCAACACTCTGTCCCCGGGTCTGAAAGTACGGACCTTGGCACTCCGATCATAGACCCTCCTCTGGGCCTCCTGTGCTTGCGACATATGTTCTTGCACCAGGGGCAGGACAGCTGCGATTCTATCCTGCATCAAGGAGACATGCTCTATGATGCTTCTATATGGGGTGGCCTCTCCTTCCCACGTTTCTTTGGCGAAATCTAGCAGCCCCCTGGGATGTCTACCATACAAAAGCTCAAAGGGGGAGTAGCTTGTGGATGCCTGCATAACCTCACATATGGCAAACATGAGATATGGTAGCAAAAAATCCCAGTTTCTCCCATCTTTGTCGACCACCTTTTTCAGCATACTTTTCAAAGTTTTATTAAATCTTTCGACCAGACCATCCTTTTGGGGGTGGTAGACAGAGGTTACGGAGATGGGAGATTTTGTATAAGTTTTGTACAGTTCCTTGGTAACCCTGGACATAAATGGGGTACCTTGATCGGTTAAGACGTCTTTTGGCATCCCCACTCGCCTAAACACCTGGACCAACTCCTTGGCGGAGGTGTTGCGCAAGGGTATGGCCTCAGGATAGTGTGTCGCATAGTCCAGGATCACCAGATAATGCTGGTGACCCCGGGCAGATTTCACGACCGGCCCCACCAGGTCCATGCCAATCCTCTCAAAGGGGACCTCGATTATTGGTAGAGGGACAAGGGGGCTGCGAAAATGGGGCGACAGCGCCGACATTTGATACTCGGGGCACGATTCGCAGTACTCCTTGACATTTGCATACACCCCAGGCTAGAAAAATCTCTGGGCGATTCTCTCCCTGTTTTTTTCAATACCGAGATGTCCCCCCATTACATGACCATGGGCCAGGTCTAGCACCACCCTGTGGAAGGGTTTGGGAACCAGTAGCTGTTCTATCTCGTCCTCTCCACATTTTAACACTTGATACAATAAATTGTTTTTAATGGCCATGTAGGGGAAATACACCCCCCAGTTAGGTTCTACGGGTTCCCCATCCAACATCTTAACGTTTTCCCTGGCTCTCATGAGAGTGGCATCTCGCAGTTGCTCGGTACAGAAATCTTCTCTTCTGACCTCTAAGTCGGGTACCACATTCTGGCTACTCTCATTGTCAGGGTCAGGGGTGTTTTCCTGTTCGTTACCCTTGGGCTGGGAGCTAGCTTCCAGGTCCTCCGGCTCCCCAGTCATGACAGGGAAAGGAAGAGGATCTCCAGCTTCCTCGATCCCACCAACAGCACCCCCTTCCTTTGGGCAAAAAGGGTCCGGTGAGATTTCCCATGCCTCCCCAGCAGGGGGAGCTCTATCTACCAGCCTCCCTCTCTCTCCCATAAATTCCAAAAATGGGGAAAATCTCTCCCCACTAAAGCTTCATGAAGCAGTGAAGGTACCACCCCCACTGAATGTGTTTCACTGCCCCAGGGGTTATCAACCTCAACCCCCACTGTCTGGTAGTCCCAAGTGTCCCCATGGATGCAAATTACCCCAATAGTACTGGGGTGTAGTTTTGTGGGGTTCATAAAATCATTCCTGACTAGTCTAGCAAGGCTGTGAGTGGCTTTCCATCCACTGAAATAACACACATCTGTTTTTCAATGCGACTCTGACATGATGCAGTACATGCAACCTGTGCAAACAGAGAAATGCGTCTTTTCATAAAAGCATAATCACATTGCATAGGTTCATCATCTATAGGACAGTTTACAGCAATATTCCCTAATGCATGGCAACGAAAACACTGTATGTGCCCTACCCCTTGTCCTCTTAACGGCCCTAAAAACCTTCCTGGCTTCTTTGGCCATTCTCCAGGTCTAGGACCCACAGTCTCATCAGCTGTAACAACAGTCTTATCCACCTTCCCCATGCTCTTGAACCCCCGGAACAGTCTTACCAGAACCGCTGGGCGATCTTGCACCCCTAGAGACACCGAAGTGGGGCGTAGATGGGTTCACCGAGTCCTCAGTGGAAATGTACCTCTCCACTAGGTCCACCAACTGGGTTGCAGTTTTGGGGTCCCCTGTCCGACCCACTTCCTCAGATTAGCAGGGAGCACACACAGGTACCGGTCCATTACCACACGTTCCACGATCTGAGGGCCTGTCAAGGTCTCCAGCTGCAACCACTTCTTGGTGAGGTGGACCAGGTCCAACATTTGAGAACGGGGTGGCTGGCTGCTGGAGTAGGTCCACTGATGCATGCGCTGGGACTGCCATAGTGACAACCCAAGCGTGCAAATATCTCTGTCTTTAGCGTCTCCTAGTCCTGGGCCTTTTCTGGGTTCCAGATCAAAATAGGCCTTTTGAGGTTCTCGGTCAGAAATGGGGCCAACAGACCCGCCCACTGTTCTTTTGGCCATCCTTCGCGGACAGCAACTCTCTCAAAAGTCGCGAGGTATGCCTCGACATCATCGGCAGGTGTCACTTTCTGTAGGTGATAGGATACACGTACCATCTTTGGTTCCAGTGGCACAGGATGTGCGAACCCCTTTTTCAGTTCCACCAGAGCCTCTGCAAACTGCTGGTTCATCTCCTGCTGGGCTGCCTGTTGTGCTGCAGCGGCCTCTGTGACTTGGCGGTACATCTCCTGCTGGGCTGCCTGTTGTGCTGCAGCAGCCACCTGTTGTGCTGCAGTGGCCTCTGTGACTTGGCGGTTGGTATCCCGCTGAGCTGCATTGGCCTGTAGCAGGGCCTTTAACATTTCCTCCATCTTTAGAAACTGCCCGCTGAGTCCACCACGTGTGCTCGTGGGGATCACTTTTCTCGGAAAGAAGGTCAGCGTACAGGCAGTTTTCTTAAAATCTGGCGTGTTGCCAGCTTTATTTACAAGTGGTTTGCAAGTCATAAAAAATAAACAAAACCAGTAAATCAAATCCTTGCTGTCCGGCGCTAAACTAAAGAGTAGACTACTCTCTATACAGTGCGGGGCTGGACCACATCACCCACAAAACATCAGGTAAAGCAAACCTTTTTCAATCCAAACAAACAGAGCTCCTCTCTCTCTCAGATTCCCTTCTGAGACTCAGGCCAGAGCCCTGCTGTGCTCTCTTCCTGGTCACATAAAGTCCACCTGAGTGTGGACTCAAGTGGACCAGAACATCCGGACCAGAACCTAGCCTGCCACAGAGGCTGGAAAAACCCAGGCCGGATTCCAGTTCCGTCCCTTACAATAGAATGAATGCGAGGTGAAAAATAGCAATTATCCACTACATCACCTCGCATACCGTCACAGTACCTATATGTTGTTGCGTAATACTTGTAATTCTGCCAGTTTTAGGCCAAGTGTTGGGGGTGGATCCTGTTTTGCTCCTAAAGTATATCTAAAGCTAAACTTCTTTTAATTTGGGTAAAATAGAAGATGTTTAAAAACCCCTGTATTTTTATTTTTTTTTGCTTCTGTATCCCTTAGGGAAATTCTCCTGACAGACACACGGGGTGGGACACGTGTATGGAATCACTGAAAGTCATTGAAAATTTCCAATAGTGAAGTAAAGTCACATATCACTGCGGATTCTGTTTTGGAGCACTGGATATACTGTATATTATACCTATATGGACTTTATTTACACCTATGATATTCGCACTAATCACATTCAATTATTTATTTATGGTTTATATATCACTGCATAAGTGTCTTCAAATAGCACTTATATTGTAGATTGTGTATTGCGGTTAAGTGCACAGCACAATATATAAGATCGTTTGATGTGTATTATTTTTTCAATATTTGCAATATATATTTAATCATTTATATATAGGTGCATAGACACTTGTCTGGTTTAGCATTTGCACTTTTGATAACATATAGGTTGCCATAGAGAGAACTATATATAATACAGACAGTATTCACAGTCACTTTATATATTTTTTATATGGCATTTGCACTTTATGTATTGGCACATTGAATATTAATATTTCCACAAAGGTATACACAGTGTGGCACAGGTTAATTGTATTTATCTTTTTCAACACAGTTCATAAGAGTGTGTCTGGTGCTATCAGCTGAAAGTAATCAAGACACCTCCTCACACATGTGCGTTCTTTTATTGGATCCTTAGGTTAGTGGATTGGTAGCTCGCAAGATTTTTTAGTTGATTAAAGCGGGGTTCCACCCACGATTTTTTTTTAAAGTCAGCAGCTACAAACACTGTAGCTGCTGACTTTTAATAAGGACACTTACCTGTCCTAGGCACCCGCAAAGTCACCCCCCCCCCCCCCCCCGAGGCCGATTGCTCGATCCTGGCACCTCCCGGCACCTCCATCCTTACTGAGGGAAACAGGCAGTGGAGCCTTGCGGCTTCACTGCCCTTTTCCTACTGCGCATGCGCGATTTGCGTGGCGCTTTGTGAATGGGCCGGCTGCTCTCTGGGATACACACTGTTCCCAGAAGGCAGCACGCCACATTCACCAGAAGACAATGCGAGGAGGACGAGGAAGAAGACCTGCCGCAGTGGATGAAGTGGCAGATTAGGAACTTCCGCATAGCAACCCCCTTTTCTGGTGAGTACCGTATTTATCAGCGTATAACACGCACAGGCTTATAACACGCACCCTAACTTTAAGAGGGAAGTTTCAGGAAAAAACTTTCCACAGTCCCCTGAGTATAACACGCAGGCACAGTTTACCCTCTATTTTCAAGGTAAAAAAGTGAGTGTTATACGCCAATAAATACAGTATTTTTTTGCAGTTTTTTTGTGAATGTTTTTGTTTTTTTTAGGGTGGAGCTCCACTTTAAGTATATGGAATAGAGCATTAAAAATTGTTATGCTATCATCCCACTGTGTTTCACACTGGGAAAACAGAATGAAAATTGTACCTTATGCCAGATAAAAAATACAGAATGTTTCCTAACGGTTCTGCAGAATGCTGGAGAATGTGTTGCCAATCGGGGGATCTATATAATTTACTATGGGCTGGTAGGAGTGTGACAGGATTCTGGAAATCTACCTTTATGCTAATTTCCCAGGTAATAGGAAGAATAATAGAACCCTCTCCGTCTTTGGCTCTTTTGGGGATACGTATGGATAGATTCCCTTTACAACACTCTACTATTGTAACTCATATACTAATCGCAGCATGTCTAACCATAACTAGTGGTTGGAAACAATTGCTGCCACCTAATTTGTCAGAAGTAATCCAGAGTCCACGTACAGTGCACTTATGAGAAACATCTAGCAGGTCTTAACCATTCGTTAACACAGTTCTATACAAAATGAAACGCCTGGCAACTTCCAAATAAACTAAAATCTACTTGGTAAACAGTGTGAGATCCTGCGATTCTGCTTAACTAAAGAAAGAAATTTCGAGTTTAAAACCTTTTCATAAAATGTCATTTAACCACTTCAATACAGGACTTTTATACACCCTTCCTTACCAGACCAATTTGTAGCTTTTAGCGCTCTCACACTTTGAATGACAATTACTCAGTCATGCTACACTGTACCCAAACCAAATTTTTATCATTTTTTTCTCACAAACAGAGCTTTCTTTTGGTGGTATTTAATCACCGCTGGGTTTTTTATTTTTTGCAATATAAGCGGAAAAATTTAGATAAAAAAAAAAACATTTTTTTTAGTTTCTATTGTAAAATTTTGCAAATAAGTCATTTTTCTTCAGAAAATTGGGCCAAAATGTATACTGCTACATAGCATAGTAAAAATAGCCAAAAAAAGTGTATATTATTTGGTCTCTGTGAAAGTTATAGAGTCTACAAGCTATGGTGCAAATCATTGAAAAATGATCACATCTGATCACACCTGTTGTACTGAAGGCCTATCTTAATTCTTGAGACCCTAACAAGCCAGGAAAATACAAATACCCCCCAAATTACCCCTTTTTGGAAATCAGACATTCCAATGTATTTAGTAAGAGGCATGCTGAGTTTTTTGAAGTTGTCATTTTTTCCCAGAATTCTTGGGAATTTTTTTACATTTTTTAAATTTTTATTTTTTTGCACAAAATTGTCATAATAACAAGTTATTTCTCTCACACAGCAGATGCATACTTGCAATGACACCCCAAAATACATTATGCTACTCCTCCTGAGTATAGTGATACCACATGTGTGAGACTTTTACACAGCCTGACTACATATAGGGATCTAACATCCAAGTAGCACCGTCAGGCGTTCTACGAGCATAAATTGCACATCTCATTTGATGACAACCTATCACACTTTTGAAGGCCCTGGAGCACCAGGACAATGGAAACGCCCACAAAATGACCCCATTTTGGAAAGCTAACACCCCAACGTATAATTTATGAGGCATAATGAGTCTTTTGAACGGTAAATTTTTTTCCAGAAGTTTTTGGAATATGTGGTAAAAAAATGAAAACGCATTTTTTTTATACAAAGTTGTCCATTTATAAGATATTACCAACACATAGCATGTACACAGCAAAAATGACACCCCAAAATACATTCTGCTACTCCTCCTGAGTATGGCAATGCCAAATGTATTAGACCTTTACACAGCCTGGCCAAATACAGAGGCCCAAAATTGAAATAGCACCTTCAGGCATTCTAGGAGCATAAATTACACATCTCATTTCTCAACCACCTATTACAGTTTTGAAGACCCTGGAGAACCAGGACAATGGAAACACCCATAAAATGACCCCATTTTGGAAAGCTAACACCCCAACGTATAATCTATGAGGCATAATGAGTTTTTTGAACGGTTCATTTTTTTCCAGAAGTTTTTGGAATATGTGGGAAAAAAATGAAAACGCATTTTTTTTTATACAAAGTTTTCCATTTATAAGATATTACCAACACATAGCATGTACATAGCAAAAAGGACACCCCAAAATACATTCTTCTACTCCTCCTCAGTATGGCAATACCACATGTGTGAGACTTTTACACAGCCTGGCCACATACAGAGGCCTAACATCTAAGTAGCACCGTCACGTGTTCTAGGAGCATAAATTACACACATAAATTCCTGACAACCTATCACATTGTTGAAGGCCCTTCATATTTCTAACACATAGCATGTACTGTACATACCAATTATAAACCAAAATACATTCTTCTGAGAAAAGGGTAAAGAAAAGATTACCTGCGGTTTTAGTAGTGCAGTGGTCCAAAGAGGAGAGCATCGGTCTAGGCAGCAGGCAGGAACGTGGACAGCGACAGCAAAACAGGCAGCAGGCAGGAATAGTCAGTACAGGTAGAGATGATGTCAGCACAGCCAAAGCATTGGTCCAGATAGCAGGCAGGGATGTGGTCAGCAGCAGCAAAAGGAACAAAGGATCGTCCATGCAGCAGGCAGGAATACTGTCCATAGTTAGTACATGCAGCAGGCAGAGGTATTGTCAGGACCTGGGCTTGAACCTGGGACGTCGTCTGTGTCTGGCATTTACTCTTCCCACTGAGCTATCTGGGATGCTGGACAGCTCCTTGCCTGATCTGCTGGACAAACCTATCTGATCCAATGGACAACCCTGCCTTGAGTCTTGATTACCGATGAATCTTGAACTCCTTGCTCCTCCCATGAACTTCCTATATAAGCCTTGTCTCAGCACTTCCTCTTTGCCAGGTTATTGTGCCTTCCCTGCCAGTGCCTTGCTGTTGGTTTTCCTGTTGCCATCTGTACCTACAACCACTCGTGATTGACCTTTGGCTTGTTCCTGGACTTTTCTACTGCCTGATCCCAATCTGCAACTACCCGTGTTTGACCCTCGGCCTGTTCTTTGACGACGTTGCTGTTTCATCCTTGTCTGTTTATCCGCTATTGGACCCCGGCTTGCTCACACCCTGGTGGGGCAAACTTGAGGACTGCGACCTGGTACTAGCTTGCAGCCAAATCCATCTCCACCACCCGGAGCTCTGGGGAAAACCAGCTAGTACTTAGACTCCGCACCTCAGGTGAGCCTGTGTCATCTGCCAGGAGTGACTGCCTGTATGCCTGTCCTGCCACTGCTATTGCAATTGGTCTTCAAGCCCGACGCCTGATCGTGACAGGTATGGTCAGCACAGCCAGAGTATTTGTCCAGGGAGCAGGCAGGACCATCAAGCTTAGGGCATCGGTCAGGAAAGAATGGGGACAGGGGTAGAGGCTTCTCCCACCCAAATCACTTTGAAGCCTCCGGACAACCAGACCCTGTTCTGGGAACACAGAAAACCAAAAACAGTTTTTCTGAACTCAGAACACTATTCTGGAGCCCCTCACATATGTGAGACCCCTGTGTAGCAGGGTGAAAGATCAGTCCAAGGGGGCAGGCAAAAACATGGTCAACAGGCCGAGGTCAGTGCAGGTAAAAGGCAGAAATAAACGGTAGGCAGAGGCATAGTCGATACAGTCCAGGGTCAGTTCACGTGAAAGGCAGAAACATGGCGGATAAACAATGCAGACGGTAGGCAGAGGCATAGTCGAGAAACAGGCCAGGGTCAGTTCATATGGAAGACAAAGATATGGTTGGTTGAGGCAGGGAAATATTCAGGACAGAAATTGAAAACGGGGAAATGGCAGTATTAGAAATATGGGCTAATAGTTTTCGAGAGAGTGATATCGCTTGAAGCATTGTCCGATGCAAAGGCTAGGTTGGGAGGGACAGTCGGGACAATGGAAGCTGGTGTCTTTCCTAACTCCTCTTTTGGTGCACAACCGACATTTTTTTTGGCGTCGTCTTCCGAATCGTGATGGTGGAATATGGTCCAGAAAATGGCGCTCATGTAGTCTGCTGACACAATCGGATCCAATGCTTTCTGGGGGGGATGTTTGTTGGTAGATCAGGGCAGTGACAATGTCTTCAATAAACTTTATGAAGGTGGTGGGTCTTTCCGTTGATTTTTGATAGATGATGAAAGAATTTAAAAGGGCCAAATGAAAAAAGTAAATTGCGACTTTTTTATACCAGAAGAGGGATTTTCGGGTTGAAAGATAGGGCTGTAGCATTTGGTCATTTAAATCCACCCCCCCATGAATTTATTGTACTCATTGATGCAGGAAGGCTTGCGAATGGTACTGCGTCTTCTGTGAAGTTCCACCGAGGTGTCATCGTGGATGGTGGACATGATGTACACATCTTTCCTATCCCTCCACTTCACAGCCAACACTTCCTCGTTTCTCAAGCTTGCCGATCCCCCCTTTGAATGGTTGTGGTGACAAGACCCTGTGGGAAGCCCTTTCTGTTTTTTCTTGTTGTACCACAGGCCAGAGTTTTTTTTTAGGTAGAGGTGGCGGAAAAGGGGCAGGCTGGTGTAATAGTTGTCCATGTAAATATGATACCCCTTTTGGAGGAGTGGGAATGCCAACTCCCAAACAATTTTTCCACTTATTCCCATGTACGATGGACACTCAGGGGGCTGGAGCTGGGAATCTTTGCCTTCGTACACGTGGAATGAGTGCACATAACCGGTGGCGCTTTCACAGAGCTTGTTGAGCTTCAAGCCATACCTCGCCCGCTTACTGGGGATATATTGCTTGATTCCCAGCCGGCCTGTGAAATGCACCAGGGATTCGTCCACACAGATGTTCTGGTCAGGGACATAAAGTTTGGCAAATCTCTCGGAGAATTTATTTTTTTATATAATTTGTCAAAGTTTGGGATATTTTGAGGGGGGCACTGCAAGTTATCGTTGAAATGCAAGAAGCGCATTATGATTTCGTATCAGGACCTGGACATAACAGAGGAAAAAATTGGCATATGGTGGATGGGTTTGGTCGACCAATATTTATGCAATTCGTATTTTTTGTAAGCCCCATATTCAGCGTTAGGCCTAAAAATGATTTAAACTCCACCACTGTTAGGGGTCGCCATTCAAAAGGGCGGGCATAGCTTGAACTGGGGTTGTTGTCAATAAATTGTTGGGCAAAAAGGTTGGTTTGGTCCACGATGCCTTGAACCAATTCATCAGGGAAAAATAAATTTAAAAAATCAATTTCTGAAAAACCTTCAGTGTTGACCTGCACACCTGGCTGTGCTGTGAAAGGGGGGATCGTGGCTGACCCAGTGCTAGAAGGCAGCCACAATGGGTTTGCCAAGGCATCTGGTATCTGGGTTTGGGCCCTACTTCTTTGGCGTGCAATTCTGGGACTTTCCTCCTGGGGTCTAGCAGCGTTTGTACTGGGCCTCTCCTCCTGGGGTCTAGAAGCGCTTGTACTGGGTCTCTCCTCCTGGGGTCTAGCGCCATTGGCACTGTTGATAGCTGCCTGGTGTTCAGACCATTGTCTTTTTGGACAGACTGCTTCCTCCTCTGATTCGGATCCTGATGTGCTGCCTTCGGGGGCTCATATTCTGAACCAGAATCTGAATCAGAACTGTACCTGTGCGGTGAGAGCTCCCCATTGCTCTCATCGGTCAGACTCAGTATTTGGTATGCCTCTTCTGGCGTGTATAGCTTTCTGGACATGGCTGTATGACAGGTGACACTGATGGGCTGCACGTCAGGGACTAACGGGCTTAACCTTGGTAGTAATAATTGGCTGCAGACAGGTACTCTGATGGGCTCACGGGACAGGTACTCTGATGGGCTCACGGGACAGGTACTCTGATGGGCTCACGGGACAGGTACTACGATGGGATGGATGGACAGGTACACTGATGAGCTCAGACAGGTACTCTGAGGGGTACTGAAGGCAGGTACCCTGACGAGTACTGATGGCAAGTATTCTAATAGGTACTTATGGCAGGTACTCTGATGGGTACTGATGGCAGGTACTCTGATGGGTACTGATGGCAGGTACTCTGACGGGCACTGATGGCAGGTACTGATGGCGGGTGCTCTGACGGGTACTGATAGCGTGTACACTGACGGGTACTGATGGCAGGTACTTATGATGGGTACTGATGGCAGGTACTCTGACGGTACTGATGGCAGGTACTGATGATGGGTACTGATGGCAGGTACTCTGGTGGGTACTCTGATGGGTACTGATGGCAGGTACTCTGATGGGTACTGATGGCGGGTACTGATGACAGGTACTGATGGCGGGTACTGATGGCGGGTACTGATGGCGGGTACTCTGACGGGTACTGGTGGCAGGTACTGATGGCGGGTACTCTGACGGGTACTGATGATGGTTACTGATGGCGGGTACTGATGGCGGGTATTGATGGCGGGTACTCTGACGGGTACTGATGGCGGGTACTGATGATGGGTACTGATGGCAGGTACTCTGATGGGTACTGATGACAGGTACTCTGATGGGTACTGATGGCAGGTACTCTTTATTGGGGGGGAAATCTGGGCACAGTAAAATTGCAGTAACAGTAGTAACTCACAGTAAGATCGCTCTTCTCCTCACACTGGAACGGTGTGTGAGGAGGAGAGCCCAGCAACAGCGGTTACACCGCTGTTTGTTTACATTTGTGACCGGATGTGATTGGACACAGCCGGTCACATGGTAAAGAGCCATTTCATTGGTTCTTTACCCTGATCGGGGCTGGGCTTTGTCACAGGGAAAAGCCTCAACCCCAAACGCCACGCTGCGCGCCCCCGGGGGCGCGCACGAGCGGTGTGCACGCCGCTCTGTATAGTGACCGGCTGTGATTGGATACAGCCGGTCACGCTGCCACTGGACTCCGCCACCCGGTAATTTGCCCCCGGCGGACCCGCTGTAGCAGCGGGAAGACGAGGACGTCATATGACGCCCGCCTAGGATGGGAGATCCCATCTGCGGACATCATATGACAATGGGTGGGTATTGAAGTGGTTAATGATGGTATTTCGATACAATAACTACACCAGGTGCTCTCAAAGGGCAGGTAATATACATAAATGTGGGGGGAAATATTTTCCCCTAGATTAGAAGCTATTTAGGATGCTTCCTTATTTTAGGCATGTGACCTGAAGATTACCATACATTTCAACTTGGAGGCTGAATGTTGTTGTTGTGTTATTGTCTTGTTTTTGTTTATTAATTTTTTTTTCTGTTGAAATGTGTGAATGTTTTATGACTGATATACAACTTAGTCATAATTTAAGCAATACACCAATACATATACCTGTAATGTATGCAAATGATTGCTAATACGTACTGTCAAAATTTTTAATAAAATAATATTGAAATAAAAAGACATATACTATTTGGAGCATCAGATCCCCTATCTTGTACTCTTCCTAAAGATTTAAATCTGCTAAATCCCTGATATGCTACAGGAAAGAGAGTGAGAAAAGTGTTACCTGATAATACCTCCAAAAATCTCCAGGGAAGAAACCTGACCTTTCTGGCAAAGAAAGCAGGAAGGGGCCACTAAAGAACTAATGAAGATGCAATAAGGGGTACTGCCTCCATCTTTCCCCCCTCAAAACACGTCAGCCATTTCTGAGGGTCTTCTTGTGGTTGGAACTCACTCAGTGGACCTTGTCGTCTAGCATACTGTGGATACTGATGTACTTGAGACTTTTTTGCGGTTTGTGAATACACACATATTTTATTATGATAATAAAATATATCACAAAGGTAATGTGCATGGCTGATGTGCCCTCTGTTCTTGTTTTCTAGTGTTTCTTCTGGTCTTTCCCAGCCTTCAGGGGGGCTGCAAAGTTTTTCCAACATTGGAGCAGCTGAAGATTTGTGGTCTATTAATGCCAGAACATTCCTTTTGAGCGCATGTTTTTCTTTCTGTTTGCACAGCAACGATCTTGGAAGGGTGAGAATAGGTAGGTATAAAGCCCCGTACACACGGTCGGACTTCCATCGGACTTTTCCGTGTTTTTTTTGTCCTAACTGAGTTGGTCGGGAACACCCATAGCATACACACGCTCTGACTTTTCTGCAAACTTTCCCAAAACTTTTTGCAACATCACGTGTTTTTTCTGCTCTTTTCTGCTCTTTACCGCCACCCTTTGGTCAACTTCTCCTATTGTTGGTTGATTTTAACATTAGTTGTTTTGTCCATCAGACAAAAGTCTGTTGGTTTTCTGTACACACGGTCGGACTTTGCTTCATCTGACTTTTGTTGGGCAAAAGTTTGTCCGTTTGCAGACCCAACTTTTGTCCGATGAAAACAAGAAAAAAGCAAAAAAACTTTGTCCGATGGAGCGTACACACGGTCGGATTGTTGGTCCAACTTGCTCAATATTAAGTTTGTTGGCCAAAAGTCTGACCGTGTGTACGGGGCTTAAGACTTGTAGAGGGGTCTGAGATGGACATAGAAGCCCAAAATGTGTAACTGCACTAATCATGCACTTACACTTTAAGAAATCAAATTCATGTATTTTTCTAAAAGCATGACATTAGTATCATTTTTTAGATAATGTTGCTATGTTGTAAACATTTATGTAAATGTTGCCTTTCCTTTACATTTTCATGAAATCAGCAGCTTTCCTCCAAGTAATTATGGCTGTGGAAATCATCAGCACAGTCTTCAGTAATTCCCAGTGCATAGGATAGATTACTTTTGCTGTACATCTTTTCACATCCTATTTGCACATCCTCAAACAACATGTTGGTTGAATGTTTCATTCATTAGCAAAAAAATGTATCAAAGCTTCAGGCTTACTACCTGCTTTAACTAATTTTTTAGCAGTGAGTTCTAGAGTGTTTGAAATACAGAACAGCATGCCACTCCTAAAAATGGAGGCAAGCTAACCAGTTCAATCTGACAAAAGACTTTGATGCATAAGCTATTATTTCTGCCATGAAATTTAGCATCTACTGTGAAAAACTACAGAGAAACAAGTTTTTCTTTCCCTTCCTTTTTTTGTTTTTGTTTTTTTTTTGTTTAAAAACATGTAGTAAGGAAATCTGGAAGTAATGCACTCCTCTCCTAAAATCATACAAATACTGTACACCTTTAAAATTACTAGTTCCTGGCTCTCCTGCTAAATTAATGACTTTAGTACTTTGAGTTCCTGACCCACAACAGGTAGACAGATCAGGTATAGCAAAACACTCAACTCTGAGTGGCAGCTTCGAGTTTGCGCTTATGCCTTGTACACACCTTAGGAATTTCCAATGGAAAAAGTCCGACTGACTTTTTCCATCAGGAATTCCTACCGTGTTTAAATATAATACATGTTCTATTTTACTCCGATGGAATTCCGTCGGAATTCCGATGTGCTTTTGGCCGGAGAATAGTCCGACCGCGTTTACGGGGCATTAGTCTTCTGACATCGCATCCAAGATGGTGGCTCCCAGCAAAAGTCTTAGGACTTTTGAATGTCTACTCAAGGGAGGCTTTTTTAAAGGTCGATAATATACATAAAATAAATTAAATACACATATATATTTCCTATGGAAAATGTTTAGTTGAAATGAGTGGTCTTATGACAGGGTATTTTAGCACAGGTAAGTAAGTTATTATTCCAAAAGGAAATAGTATAATAAACATATACAGTAAAAAAACCTTAGATTACCTTAGGCCACATGCACAATAATTGCTTTTAGATGCCTTCAGACTGTTTGCAGTATGCTGCAACTGAACACATTGCACCTGCCAATCTTAGCTGTATTGACAAAATAATAATCACATTGGAGAACACAGTGTTCTAATGTGCAAAAGATCCCATCATGACTTTGTCAATACTGCCAAGTCTGACAAGTGCTGTCAGGTGTGAAGATGAGTTAAGATTTTTGCTTGCAAAGTTTTGATGTTTATTCATGGGGGATTTGCCATTAGGCCTATTTAATGTAAATGCAAGGCCTAATTAAATGGCATTAAATTTGCTAACATGCTGTGTGTGATAAACAATTGATGTTTAAAAAAAAATACTATTTTCACCTTTACCACATCCTCTTTGCAATCACTTGTCAACATGCATGGTAACAGCAGAGTACCATGTGTGTTGAAATGGCCTCTTTTAGTCACCATTGAAAGCCAGTGTGACAGGCTGACAATGCTGGAACAAATTTGGAAGACAAGGACAGAATGTTGTCATACTACAACATGAAGTGTCTGAGCAAGCTTCATGGCAAAATCCTCATGAATTATTTTATTGAAAGCTTTGGATTTATATGTATTGAAGAGAATTGTCATAATTACATTAACTTACCTCTGTACCACCATATTATTATTATTTATTTATTTTTATTGTATTTTTATCTAAAAAAAAATCTGAAAAATACATATCAAACAGTAATTTGAAATATCAAATAGAGAAATAGCGAGCTTTGGAAGAATACATAACAATGGTATTGAGACATAAAATAAACAAAAATAATAAAAAAAATAATATATAATTCAAACCAATAAGAATCATGAATAGTTGATCATCAAGCAGGGAAAGCTACCATACAGTGAGAGGCTACATCCATCACCAAAATAAAATAAAAAAGGGAATTGGATAGGTATCAGAAGGTGGGGATAAAGAGATACTATTGAGATAAAAGGAAGGGGGAAGGATGGCTAAGAGGGGCTTGTAAAACCATATCAAAACCACAGGGGAATCTAGGGAAGGGGAACCTGCACAGATTAAATCAAAACAAGTGTAGGGTGTTTAGTAGTACTATCAATGGGAAGAACCATGTGTACAACAATCCCATGAGTCCCATATCTTATCAAATCTATCAATAGCATCCTCTATCATAGCTGTCATATGCTCCATTCTGCAGATATTATTAATGGCCTGTATAAGCTGGGCCTGAGTTGGGGGAGAGGTGGACAACCAACATGCAGGAATAGCTCTCTTCGCTGCTAATAAGACATAGGAGGCTAATTTATTTGAAGCTATTCCCAGTCCGGGGATCGGGAGGCCCAGAAGGAGGTGTACCGGATCGAGCGGGATGAGAGTATTTAAAATCTGTTGAAGTAAGGACACAACCATGGACCAGAAGGGAACAATCAAATCACATTGCCAAAAAATATGATAATGAGTGTCCCTGAGCTTACCACATCTCCAGCAAAGAGGAGAGAGAGAAGGATCATAGCGGTGTAAAATCTCGGGAGTCCTATACCAAAATAATAATACCTTAAATGCTGTCTCTCTGTGCGCCACACATCGGGATATTTTGGAAGTTGAGGTCCATATTTTAGTCCATTAGGGGGGTGAACTTTGTTGTTGTGTGAGATGCGACCATTTACTGATGTATGAGTGGGGTACCGTGGAAAGTGGGAGATTCTCTTGCAGGAGTTGGTATAGAGCTGAAATTAATTGTGTTTGGTAAGGTCCCTGAGAGCAAATAACTTCAAAATGTGTAGGTTTGGGTAGAGTAAGTGAGAGTGATAGTGTAGCTAAATAGTGGGTAATTTGGAGATATGAGAATAACAAATGGTTTGGGATTTGGCTTGTAGTCTGAAGGTCTTGAAAGGAATGGAGTTTGCGGGAGACAGGGTGGACAAGGTGTCGAAGTTGGAACAAGCCTGCCTTAGCCCATGAAAACATCCAAGAGTGAGAAAGACTGTCAGGGAGTAGGGGATTAAAGAGTATGTTAGAAAGGGGGGGGCAGGCGGATGTCAGAGAAAATTTGGTGCGACAGGATCTCCAAATCCTGAGTGAGAACTGCATAAAGGCCCAGACAGAGGTCATGGAGCTTGGGATCCGAGAATAATGCAGGAGACCATACAAGGGAGCATGGGTGTGTCAGAAAAAGAGAGCTCATCTCAATCTCCGTCCAGCGATTCGGGGGCCTCAAACTAGACCAGGATACCACTGCACGAAGGTGGGCAGCCAGGTAATACTTGTGGATATCCGGAGCTCCTATACCTCCCTGACCTCTGGGGGAAAAGATGACCAAGCTGGCCACTCTATGTGCCCCGTCTTTCCATATAAAATTAAGAAACCACCTTTTAAGGAGTTTCAATTGAGCCATGGGGATAGGGACAGGTAGTGTTTCGAAAAAATACAATAATTTTGGCATCACAGACATCTTCAACACATTAATCTTGCCTATCCAAGATATCGGAAGGGGGTTCCAATTAGTTATGAGAAAAAAGGGGAGTAAAATGCCTGATTCCCAAGGGGTACCTCCTACATATGCTGATGGGTTGATTTGTTCAATATAAACGGGATCCTCCTGTAAACAAGACTAACTGTAGTGAAACCTAATTATGTTGGGACAAGAGAGCCCAACAGAAAATTTATCGGTGAATCAACCACAGCATCCAGCAGCTAAATGCAAAGGCTTTATTTATTGAATGCAAAAAAAAAATCAATCAAAAGTAACAACTCATCTAAAGGTTGTAAAACATCCTAAAAGAGAGAAGGGTTTCTCCAGAACATTCAAGTCACAAAATAATAATATACATGGAAAAAACACAGTGCACTGTTGATTAAACTAAAAAACCAGAGTAGGATAACAACCCCCCACCCTTAACCCAAAAACCCTGAAATAAGTAACCCCTATTGTCCGGACATGATTATGTCAAAAAAGCAACATGTCGATGAAAAAATGGGAAGCGTTCATCTGAATATGGACTGTAGAGCAACCTTGTGCCTGGATAAAAAGGGTTAAGATACTATACTGACGGCTTCATCACAAAAGTAGTCCATAGAACACCTAGGTGTCAGTGGTCAGTATAGATACACCCAAAACCAATACAGGTGATTGATACTTAGGTCAAAAAGGTTCATTAAGTGCATACACTGATGTGGTAAATCCACTGTACATCATCCGTGTGCAATAGGAACAAATTCTGATGGAATAATTGTCCAGTGAAAGATATTGCAAGTTTGGGCAACAGCAAAAGAAGTGCCCAACGTGGCTAGAAGCATCTATAAGTATAAGTGCAATGTAGAAAGATGTAGGAGCAGGGTTTGAGAGCTGATTTGTTCAGAGTGGGCTTACCAGTCCTAGGCTTCCGATCAACGGTACAACTGCCGGGACCTCAGAAGTCCACTTGATCATAATATAGGAGCGTCTACAAGTTGCACACTAAGTGTATTGTCCTATAAGGAACGGTCTGGTGGATGTATGCCACTGACAGTCAGCACGGGCAGCGTCCAGCGTTCAATAACGTGGTCGCTCTCCAGCGAGTTCAAAGATCACAGGATGTGACGCGAAGGCTTGGATCAACAGACACCAGTCAAACAGAGAAGATGCAGTAAATGTGTCCAGCCGCTGGGGGCAAGATAAAAATTCTAGCAACCCTCAAAAGACACGTTCAATATTAGCGGAGGGGATATCAGAGTAAATGGAGAGATGGGGGGGGCTAGCCCAGACTCTGGTTATCGTCGGACATGACGCATTTCATGACACACAAGTCACTTCATCGTGTGTGTCATGAAACACGTCATGTCCGACGATTAACAGACTAGGATTTTAGTAAAAAGCTTATAGTCTGAATTAATCGGCCTATAACTGTCCGGGAGCGTAGGGTCCTTATTCGGTTTGGGCATGACTGTAATATAAGAATGTAGAAATTGCTGGTGGGGTTGTTGACCATGTAAGAGGGAATTATAAAGGGATACCAAATGTGTTGAGAGAATTGGGAGAAAGGTCTTGTAGTAAGAGCAAGGAAGGCTGTCCGGGCCAGGAGATTTATGGGATGGGACGGATTTAACAGTGTTATTTAGCTCCTCTTCAGTAATGGGGGTATTCATTGCCTGTACATCAGCCTCGGTGAGCTTGGGGAGATGGAGATCTGCCATAAACGTCTCTAAAGCCTTCTGATCGAAGGGAGGGTGTTGGTCAGGGGTAAGACAATTATAAAGTTTATCATAAAATTCGCCAAAGACTTGGGTCATTGTCTGCAGGCAAAAGGTGGGGGTCCCATCTGCGCGTTTTAAGTAATCCGGGAAGGAAAGCGAAGGCCTAGGGTTAAGCCTGGAGATCAACATCCTATGCGGCTTATTTGAAAATTCATAGAATTTTTGTTTGGTCCATAGAAGGGATTTATCTATTTTTCATAGGTCTAGGGACTTTATGCGGTTACGTAGGGAGGTTACCATGCGCAGCCGGCCCATCGTGGGGGTGCGGAGCAGGGAGCATTTAGCTGCTGCTAGTTCAGATGGTAGAGAGGACCTCAGGAGGGCAGAGTCCCACTTTCTCTGAGATCCCACAGAGATGCACTGACCTCTAAAATATGCCTTGTGGGCCTCCCAAAGGACAGACGGGCTGGACACAGAACCTGTATTTAGTTGAAAATATTCAGTTAAAGCGAGGTGGAGATAATCCTTAGTTTAAGGGTGTTTTAGTAGGGATTCATTGAGCATCCAGTGGCATCTCCTGGGGAATGCCACAGAGAGGCGGAGATCTAGGGACAGAGGGGCATGATCCGACCAGGTAATAGGGCCCAGGTCGGAGGACACCATGTGGGAAAGCAAAGGGGCTGATACTAGAAAGTAGTCCAATCTGGAAAACATCTTCTGGGGGGGAGTAGAACGAGTACTGCCTACCTGTGGGGTGTTTAATCCGCCATGTATCAAACAGACGGTGGCTTTGATTCAGTTTCCTAAAGGAGGGGCCTAAGGATTGTGAAACGGGGGTGGACTTGGCATTGTATAGGGACTTCCTATCCCGAGCAGGTGAGAGAACAGCATTGAAGTCACCTCCAATTATCATAAAGGGATGGGCAACACGGTTCAATCGTTCAAATACCTCTGTTAAAAATTCAATTTGACCCGTGTTAGGAGCATACACATTCATGATCATTACAGGGTTAGATAGGTAGGTGCCCTCCAGAACTATACAACGGCCATGAGGATCCAAATAGGTAGACTTGATCTGGAGGGGACAATAGCGTTTAACCAAAACTGCCACTCCAGCCTTACCAGATGAGTCAGAGACCAGAAAAGACACTGGGAAGTGTCTGAAAGCGAATTTCAGAGAACCCCCGGCTCGGAAATGCATCTCCTGAATCAGGATCACATCCGCACCGGAGGCCCTGAATTCCTTCAAGGCCATCCATCTTTTCTAGGTAGTAGGGCAGCATAGCAGTCTCCAACATGGTGAGGGACCCGCGACCACTCGTCACGGTGATCCGCCTACAGTGTTACCTGATCAAACTTTCCTCAAGATATCCTGGTGTCTTAGGAGAACAGCAATATTTTTCAGAAAGAAAAAAAAACGCATCAAGGATAATGAAAAAACAAAAGAAGAACAGGTGAAAAAAGAGCAGCAACATAGCTGAAACTTTGCAGGTCACCTTCATGGGAAGGCGATGTGAGAAACACAGTGGCCCCCTGAAGGGGATCGACTAATGGTCAAGATCCCAAATGGGACAAAAAGAGGGTAGAGGCAGGAGGGTAGCTTGCATCCAATCAGGTGGTCGGCCTAGGACGTTGGGAAGTAGAGTAGGCCTTTGATCCTCTGCCTCTCACCGGGGTCCAGATCCTGGAAGGAGCCGTCAAGGGATGTGGGGTAGCAGGCGAGACCTGATCCTCCTCTGCAGGGAGCGGGGGGAGGCCCAGGCATTTGATGAATGCATCCCCTTCCTGAATGTCGCAAAGGACATGTTGGACCCCATCCAGGGTAATGTTGGAAAGGAAAGCCCCAATAGTATGGGACTTTTTTCAGCTGGAGGTGAGAGGTGATGGGTCGTAGAGAACGGCGCTTGGCCAGTGTGATTGGAGAGAGGTCACTGAACAGTTGGATTTTGTCCCCTTTATAGTCAATACCTGACCTATTACGTGTGGCCCTGGTCAGGGTCTCTTTGCTCTCATAAAAGTGGAAACGTACCACTATGTCACAGGGTCTGTCCCCCGCAGGAGGTTTAGAGGCCAGAGACCTATGCGCTCGATCTAGGCGCCAGTCAATGTCCACAATTTCAGGTGCAAGAGTGTTGAAAAGGCCCAAAAGATAAGGCCTAATGTTGTTGTCAGCCACCGTTTCAGGAACTCCGCGTCGTTCCCTATTCTAAAGGTCCTCCTGCTGGAGCTGCAGTTGGGACACTGAGTTTGTAAGGAGGGCATTCTCCTCTTCAAGAGCCTGTACATAGTGCAAATTCTCATCAAATTTAGTACCTGTGCGCTCCCCGAGTGCATCTATTTCCCATCTGAATTCTCTGGAAATCCTCCCCATCTCCTGAACAATGTCTCTGGTTACCTGCTGGGCCATAGCCTGGAGTTTGAGGTCCATCATCTCCGGAGTCAGGACTGGTTGAGGAAAGGGGCAGTGTGTGGATGGATGGCCTGTTGATCTCCACCCCCCGCCATCAGGGTGCTGACATAATCCTCCAGATCTCCCTGAGAAATCGAGACCGGGGATCGAGGCCTATTTAGGAACCGCTCCATGGTGGAGGAAGGCCGCGGGGCTGTGTGGCTCGATAATGGGATCGCTGATCTCCGATTTTGCCCATGAAGTGCCGGGGGAGTCGAGGGGTCGTGGTGTGTCACCTCCGGGTCTATTGGTGGCTGAAGAAGCTGTACGGAGGCTGCGGACCACAGAAATCACGCGTCCGCCATCTTAGAGAGCCGACCCCACCATATTGTTTTTTAATTATATAATCTTTATTTATTTTCTTCATATTTGTAGAAAAACATACATACATAAATATATATATATATATATCCAAACTTCAGTACAAAAGATAAAAAAACATTTTTCACAGCTTACAGTTTTGTTCTATTACCTTCTTTTATACTATATTATTTACTTTGTTTCTATGGGTCATTCCTTATTACTTCCCTACTTATGTTTTACAAGAGGTATCCCATCTTCTCCAACCATGGTTTCCACATTTTCTCAAATTCCTTAATATTCCTTCTCTTGGTGTAGACTACTTTTCTCCTTCTAAATAATTTCTGTGACTACATTAACCCAGTCTCTTACTGTGGGGGGCTGCTCCGCTTGCCATCTCTGCGTAATTAATTTTCTTGAAAGAGACACCTCATCACTACTTTTGTTGTACTAGCTGCTCCTGTTATTCCCTCCCCCAAGCCCAGGATACACAGTCTGGGGTTCATTTCCAATCTGGTATCGCATATCGTGTTTATGGTGTTGAGAATCTCTGACCAATATCTGAACAGTTTCGGGCACCTCCATATCATATGTACCAAATCCCCTGTGGTCTGACATCTAGGGCACCTATCGTCTACTCTCCACCCGAACTTGAACAGTCTTTTAGGCGTATAGTATGCCCTATGTATCAGCATCAAAAATTAGACTGTCTGTGCGGGTGAGACCATTACCAGATGTCCTCTCTCTAATATCTTCTTCCATTGCCCTTCCGATATGGTCCCTAGATCTTCCTCCCATTTCCCCATGCTTCTAAGCCGTTCTGGGCCCTCAATGCTTCCTCCACATATGTGTGGGTAAATTTCAGAAATAAATCCCCCGGTCCTGCTCTGACTAGCTAAACTCTGAATAATAGGAGTATTACACCAGTCTGGTCCTTGTCTCTCAAACTGTGCATTTAGAGCATGTCTAATTTGAAGGTATTTGTAAAATGTATGTTTAGGTACATCATATTCCTCTCTCAATGCTGTAAATGTTTTTAATGTTCTTCCGTCATACAACTGGGCCAATCTATCTATCCCCTTTACTTCCCATTCTTTAATTTTCCCTATCGTCTCCAGCTCCTGAAGGCTACTGTTATCCCAGAGCGGGGTATATACTGTCGCTCCACCTTGTCCCCCTAATAACTTTACTGCTTTCCATACTTTGGTGGCCAACCTTACCGTGGGGGTTTTATTGACAAATGCATTAGCCTCCAGTACCTCCACTGCTGCCCCTAATATCATTAATCCCCCATTTATACCTTCTCCTGACTCTGTACTCACTCCTATGTGCTGCAATTGAGCTGCCAGGAAGTAGCTCCGTGGGTGCGGCACCACCATACCACCTTCCCTTGTTGATAACTGTAGGGTTTGTAGACTTATCCTAGCCTGACCTCCTTTCCATATAAGTTCTCTAAACAGTGTGTAATTAAACCATTTTTTATGTATCCATACTGGAGAATTATGTATCCATGTGGGCCCCCCCACCCCAAAGCACCCTGCCCCCATGTTAATGAGGACAGGGCCTCTTCCCGACAACCCTGGCCGTTGGTTGTCAGGGTATGTGGGCGGGGGGCTTATCGGAATCCGATAAGGGGGCCACCAGATCCCGGCCCCCCACCCTATGTGAATGAGTATGGGGTACATCGTACCCCTACCCATTCACCTGGTGGAAAAAAATGGCAATAAAAACACTACACAGGTTTTTTAAGTAATTTATTAGTCAGCTCCGGGGGTCTTCTTCTGACTTCGGGGGTCTTCTTCCAACTTCGGGGGGTCTCTTCCGACTTCGGGGGTCTCCGGTGTCGTCTCCACGCTCTCCGGTTCTTCTTTCGCTCTCCAGTTCTTTTTTCCTTCTGCCGGGCCTCAGCTATCTTCTTACAGCTCTTTTGCTAGCGGGGGCCCGGTCTTCTTTGTCGCCTTCTTCCCTCCTAGAGATGTTGACTCGTTGCTGTCTCTGGCTGTAATGCCGTGTGAGCGGAGAGCATTCACTTATATAGGCATGGGCGTGGTCACCTGGTGATGCAACCCAGTGACCCCTCCCCCATATGACGTCACAGTCCCATCATTCCCCTAGCAAAAGAGCTGGAAGAAGATAGCGGAGGCATGGATACATACCAGACCTAAGGGCCTGATATGCTCCTGGAGGGGAACCCATGCCGTTTTTTTATTTAAAATTTGGCGTGGAGTTCCCCCTCATGATAACAGCGGTGAGACTTCCCAGGTCGGCAAGTCCGCAGCTAAAAACGCAATGGAACCGTTGAACGACTGATTGCGAACTTGGCAAAGACTCCAAGCTCAAAAACGCAACGCATAGGTGTGAACCCAGCCTCAATCAGGTTGCATCTCCCTGCCACCGATAATGGGAGGCGTCGCCAAATTTGAATTTTATTTTTATTTTTGGTCAGAAGGGGGACTATATTGTTATTTATATATTTATTTGGGTCTCTCATTGTGTATATACCCAAATATTTCATTATCTCAACTACTTCTAGCTGGAGAATTTCTGCTAAAGTTTGGTTCCCAATTGGGTCCACCAACATTAAAGCTGATTTCTCCCAATTTATAACCAATCCTAAGAGTCTTCCAAATTCTCTAAAAATACTTATTGCCTGCCTAAGAGAATGCTCTGTAGCCCCTAGGAAGAGGAGTACATCGTCTGCATATAGAGCAATTCTCTCCTCACCTGTCGCTCTCAGAAATCCTTCCATGTTTGTATTAGATCTTATTGCAATGGCCTGTGGCTCCATTGCTAGCGCAAAGAGCAGGGGTGACAACAGGCACCCCTGTCTTGTGCCCCTCTCTAATTGAATCTTACCTGAGTAATCATTATTAACTCTAATTTTCGCGCTAGGGCCATTATACAATATTTTTATCCACCTGATAAATGACGAACCAAAACCAAATTCTTCTAATATGCGCCAGATATACCCCCACTCTAGACTATCAAAAGCCTAAACCACATCCAGAGACATAACTGTTCTGGTGCCCATTATCTCCATTGGTATCTTCAGGTTAAGAAGTACCCTCCTAATATTCATGCTAGTTGATCTGCTTGGAATGAACCCAGTTTGATCCTGGTGTATAAGACTAGAAATAATTTAATTTAACCTACCTGCCATTACTTTAGCCAGTATTTTAGCATCGGAACAAAGCAAGGAAATAGGTCTATACAACGTGGTCTCTAGCGGATCTTTCCCCTCATTATGCAAAACTATTATTGTTGCCTCTGTCATTGATATGGGCAATTTCCCCTCCACCTCCACCCAGTTCAAGACTTTAAGAAGCTCCGGAAGCAATACTTTCCCATAATATTTATATGTTTCTACAGGGAGACCATCCGGGCCGGGGGGATTTCTGGTTAGCCATCTCTGCAACTGCTATCTGTATTTCCTCTAGGGTTATCAGAGCCTCTACTCCCTCTTTCTCCACTTCTGTGAGAGCTGGTATCTCTATGTTCCTAAAAAATTTATCCAATTCCTCCCCTCCTGCAGCCCCCTGCGACCTGTACAACTTGTCGTAATATTCTCTAAATGTGTCTGTAATCACTGACACCTGTGAGGAGATTTCTCCCTTTGATGTCCTAATCGCAGGTACTGCAGAGGGGGAGTAGTTAGTTCTCACTAAGTGGACTAACATCTGTCCAACATTTTCCCCCTCCCCAAATGTGGCTTGCTTCTGGAATAGTCTCTTATTCTCTGATTTCCTTATCACTACAACTTTATATTCCTGTTGCTTATTCAACCATGTTCTTTGTTTCTCTGGTGTTGGGTTTTCCACATATTCTTTTTCTGCATTCACTAGCTCCTTCCCAATCCTGTTCTCCCACTCTCTTGATGTCTTTTTAATCTTTGCCACTTGTTAAATACATATACCCCTTAAGAATGCCTTCAGTGCATCCCACATAACTCCCCTTGTCACTGTACCCTCATTAAACTCAATAAACTCTTTTAATTTAAATAGTACCTCCTCTGAGTTCCCAATTAATTCAAACCACAGAGGGCTCATCTTCCATACCCTGAGGGGTCTTTTCCCTTCCAAGTTTACCGAGACCATCATCAATCAATGGTCCGACACCCCTCTAGGCTGAAATACTATATCCTTTATTATCTGAGATGCTTCCACATTACCGAGGGCCAGGTCTATCCTAGAGAGTGTGGAATAGGAGCTTGAGAAACATGAATATTGTAACTAGTGATGAGCCGAACACCCCCGGGTTCGGTTCGCACCAGAACCCGCGAACGGACCGAATGTTCGTACGAACATTAGAACCCTATTAAATACAATGGATGCGAACGTTCGAATTCTAAAGTGCTAATTATAACAACTATTATGCATGTTATTGTCCTAAAAAGGGTTTGGGAACCCGGGTTCTGCACCAGGGGACATGTATCAATGCAAAAAGAAGTTTTAAAAACGGTCGTTTTTCGGGAGCAGTCATTTTAATGATGCATAAAGTGAAAAAAAAAAGTCAAATATTCCTTTAAATATCGTACCTGGGGGGTGTCTAAAGTATGCCTGTGAAGTGCCACGTGTTTCCCGTGTTTAGAACTGTCCCTGCACAAAATGACACTTCTAAAGGAAAAAAAATCCATTTAAAACTGCTTGCGGCTTTAATGTAATGTCTGGTCCCGGTAATATGGATGAAAATCTTTAAGAAAAATGGCATAGCTACCCCATGACCCCCCCCCCTACCCCAGCCCATTACCAGCCCCTTTGGGTCTTGTATGGATATTAAGGGGAACCCCGCACATAAAATAAAAAAGGCCCTATATACTCTGAACAGCCGTATACAGGCGGTGCATACAAGACAGGGACTGTAGGTTTGTTCTTATGTAGAATCTGTTTGTAATTTTGAACAGGTACATTGTTTAAGTGTAGCTCCAGCCCAAAAATCTATTTTTAAACTTTTTGGAAAACATAGGTAAGGGTTATCACCCCTGTAACATTTGTTTTGCTGTCTGTGCCCCTGTTCAGAACATTTCACCTCACTTTCTGTCCCAATGACAACTGTTTTTGAAATGTGGTGTTTTTCTTGAAACAAGGATTGCTGATAAAGCATCAGTACAGAGGAGACACCTTTCTCCCATATTAATTCTTACAGGAGAGAATTTTCCTTCCAAGGGGTAGATTTCCTCTCACTTCCTGTTGTCTTCTTGCGTTTGCAAGTAGGAGTCGTTTGTAAGTTGGATGTTTGAAAGTAGGGACCTGCCGTATATACTCTGCAGAAATAGGCCCCTTAGTTGTTGGTGTTGGCACAACACTGTAAGCACTCACAGTTACTCTTGGTTGGTGCTGGAACGCCCTGCTGTCAACTATTATATCAGGAATTTTAATTACATATAATTGTTGAACAGTGGTAGTAAAAATTGGGCCTTTGATGGTGGTGCTGGTGCCACAACACTGTAAGCCCTGACAGTTACTCTTGGTGGGTGCAGCAATGGGCCCTGCTGTGAATTATTAGATCAAGAATTGTAATTGCATGCCCCTGTTGAACAGGGGCTGAAAAATTGGGCCTTTCGTGGTGGTGGTGGTGGTGGTGGTGTTGCCACAACACTGTAAGCCCTCAGAGTTACTCTTGGTGGGTGCAGGAATGGGCCCTGCTGTGAATTATTAGATCAAGAATTGTAATTGCATGCCCCTGTTGAACAGGGGCTGAAAAATTGGGCCTTTCGTGGTGGTGGTGGTGGTGGTGTTGCCACAACACTGTAAGCCCTCAGAGTTACTCTTGGTGGGTGCAGGAATGGGCCCTGCTGTGAATTATTAGATCAAGAATTGTAATTACATGCCCCTTTTGAACAGGGGCTGAAAAATCGGGCCTTTCGTGGTGGTGGTGGTGGTGGCGTTGCCACAACACTGTAAGCCCCCAGAGTTACTCTTGGTGGGTGCAGCAATGGGCCCTGCTGTGAATTATTAGATCAAGAATTGTAATTACATGCCCCTGTTGAACAGGGGCTGAAAAATTGGGCCTTAGGCACTGGTGGCACAACACTACAACCCCTCACAGATACTGTACTTGGAGCACAGCAATGAGCCCTGTTGCAAAGTATTGCTTCAAAAATTGTAATGACACGCCCCTGTAAAACAGGGGCTGAAAAATTGGGCCTTAGCCACTGGTGGCGGCACCCATAAACAAAAATGATCTTCCAAGCTATCATCATCAATCGTATCATTGAGGACTCGGAGGAGGAGGATAGCCAGTCAACATAACAGCACAGGCACTCAGCATCAGCATCAGTCTTGAAGGGATGTGACATGTTAAAATCAATTAGTCTGTTATATCAGCATCAGGTGTGTGGTAGCTGGTGGTGATCCAAGACTGGTTCATCTTGATGAAAGTCAGTCGATCAACCGAGTCGGTGGACAGGCGCACCCTGTGATCCGTGACAAATCCTCCAGCAGCACTGAATGTGCGTTCCGAAAGAACGCTGGATGCAGGACAGGCCAGTAGCTCAATTGCATACTGTGCAAGCTCTGGCCAGTGATCCATCCTCAAGACCCAGTAAGCCAGAGGATTTTCGGTGGGGAAGGTGTCCAAGTCTGACCTTGCCCCTAGATATTCCTGCACCATGTTTATCAGACGCTGGCGATGGTTGCTGGAACCGATCATACTTTGGGGCTGCGGACTAAAGAATTGTCTGAACGCATCGGTCAGACGGCCACCTTCCCCACCGCTCCTTCTTTGACTGGCCGAAGCCTCAGCAACTCGTTGTTCAGGACCAGGAGTTTGTAACCTCCCAGTCTCTGGGAACGCGTTGCACAGACCTTTCTGCAAGGCCTCCCAGAGTTGTCTCATCCTCTGCTCCCTCTGCGACGGTAACATAAGGTCCGCAACCTTACCCTTGTACCGTGGATCAAGGAGAGTGGCCAGCCAGTAATGGTCCCTCTCCTTGATCCGAAGAATACGAGGATCCTTCCGCAGACTTTGCAGGATCAGGGAGGCCATGCAGCGTAGGTTTGCTGAGGCATTCGCTCCGGAGTCCTCTGGGTCACTAAGGACGACATGATCCGCAGCCACCTCCTCCCAGCCACGTACAAGTCCACTGGTTTCTTGGGACTGTAAATCATCCCTAAAAGACTGCTGCTGATGATGCTGAGTGCAAGCCTCCACCTCCATGCTGACACAATCCTCCTCCTCCTCCTCTTCCTGTGCGATGGGTGGGACAGAAGGAACACGGTCTGGGTAAAGGGGGCCTTGAGAGGCAAGGAAGTCCTCCTCTTCCTGCCTCTGTTCTGCCTCAAGTGCCCTGTCCATTATTCCACGCAGCGTGTGCTCCAACAGGTGGACAAGAGGTACAGTGTCACTGATGCATGCACTGTCACTGCTCACCATCCTCGTGGCCTCCTCAAATGGTGCCAGGACAGTGCATGCATCCCTGATCATGCCCCACTGGCGTGGAGAAAAAAAACCAAGCTCCCCTGACCCTGTCCTGGTGCCGTAGTCACACAGGTACTCATTGATGGCCCTCTGCTGCGTGTGCAGCCGCTGCAGCATGGCCAACGTTGAGTTCCACCTGGTGGGCATGTCACATATAAGGCGGTTCTTGGGCAGGTTCAACTCCTTTTGCAGCTCAGCCAGGCGAGCACTGGCATTATAAGATCTGCGGAAATGCACACAGACTTTCCTGGCCTGCCTCAGGACATCCTGTAAGCCCGGGTACCTGCCCAAGAACCGCTGCACCACCAGGTTTAGGACGTGAGCCACACAGGGCACATGGGTCAGTTGTCCCTGTCGGAGGGCGGAGAGGAGGTTGGTGCCATTGTCGCAAACCACCATTCCTGGCTTAAGCTGGCGTGGCGTCAACCACCTCTCGGCCTGGCCCTGAAGAGCAGACAGGACCTCTGCCCCAGTGTGGCTTCTGTCCCCCAAACACACCAGCGCAAGCACGGCATGGCATCTTTTTGCCTGCGTACTTGCGTAGCCCCTTGAACGGCTACGGAGCACCGCTGGTTCAGAGGACAAACCACAGGAAGAGGCCATGGAGGAAGAAGAAGAGGAGGGGGTGGAGGAGAGAGGTGTGTCACAACCAGTAGTAGCATTTTGGAGGCGTGGCGGTGGAACAACCTCCAACACTACTGCACCTTGTCCTGCATCCTTCCCAGCTGCCAAAAGAGTGACCCAATGGGCCGTGAAAGAAAGGTAACGTCCCTGTCCATGCCTGCTGGACCATGAGTCAGCGGTAATATGCACCTTACCGCTGACCGCCCTGTCCAGCGAGGCCAAGACATTGCCTTCCACATGCCGGTAGAGAGCCGGAATAGCCTTCCGTGAGAAAAAGTGGCGTTTGGGAACCTGCCACTGAGGAACCGCACATTGCACAAACTCACGGAAGGGGGCCGAGTCTACCAACTGAAAAGGCAGCAGTTGAAGCGCTAGCAATTTAGCCAAGCTAGCATTCAACCGCTGGGCATGTGGATGGCTGGGAGTGAACTTCTTTCGACGGTCCAGCAGCTGGGGCAGGGAAATTTGCCTGCTAGAATCGGACGTCGGTGTACTGCTAGCAGAGTGGCCGCAAGTACTTGGCTGTGACACACCTAATTCTACACCTTCATTCCTCTCAGTGCATGTTTCAGAGAGGACTGAAGTTATAGTGGTGTTGGAGATCCCAGCTGATGCGGTGCAAGGAGAGGTCCGCTTTGTTCTTTGGTGTGGGTCTTTGAGGTAGGCTTGCCAACGAGCTGCATGGCAGGTCAACATATGTCTGGTCAGGCATGTGGTACCCAAGCGGCTGATGTTTTGGCCACGCGATATACGCTTGAGACATATGTTGCAAACAGCAGCTGTGCGATCTGATGCACTAGCCTCAAAAAAGGCCCACACCAAAGAACTTTTTGAATGACGGGCAGAGGCAGCGCCCTGCACAGGCGGAGCTCTGCGGTGTGATTCCGTCGGTGTACTGCCCTTACGCTGGCCACCAAAGGGCATCCTGCCTCGTTGGAGATGTGCCTCCTCCTCATCCTCCTCCTCCTCCTCTCTCCTATTAGGCACCCACGTGGAGTCAGTGACCTCATCATCCCCTCCCTCCTCATCACTGGAGCCAATCTGGCAGTATGCTGCAGCTGCTGGAACATGACTGCCAGATTGGTGTCCTTCTTGAGCATCCCCTCTGTCTGCTCTCACGCTACTGCCTTCCTGTAGCTGGGTTTCATCATCAGACCCTTCGAAACGCTGGGCATCCTCCTGGAGCATGTACCCAACACTGTGCTCAAACAGTTCGGGGGACTCCTCAGGAGGAGGACATGGTGGGTCTAGGGAAGGAGTGACTGATGATGAGTCTGACATTGATACCAGGGAAGAGGACGCTTTGGCAGCTGCTTTGCCAGTACCCTGAGCCTGGGTGAGAGAGGATGAGGAGGAGGAGGAGGGCTTGGTCATCCACTCTACCAAGTCTTCGGCATGATGTGGCTCAACATGTCCAGCTGCCGAAAAGAAGGACAAGCGTGTCCCATGGCCATGTGCTGATGACAATGCACCGCGTCCACGACCAGCACTGTTGCCCCCAGACACAGAGCCTGCTTGCCCTCTTTTATTGCCTCCTGACTGTCTGCCTCTCCTTGTTTGCCTTCCAGACATTCTAATAGATGGCCTGCAGGGAGATGGGAAAAAAGCAATAAGGGCTACCTTCAGGTGTCCTTCTCTGTCCCTTTACTTAAGGATTTCTAAATATGGTTGAGGATGATTGCTTTTGCACAGAATAGCACAATGACAATTTCCCTGACTGTCCAAAAAACAAGGATTTCAAAGATGGTTGATGAGGAATGCTTTAGCACACTATAGCACAAGTAGAATTTCCCTCACTGTCCTTCCCTGTCCCTAGAAACAAGGATTATCACAGTGAAAGAAACTGACACTCTTCCTACCTATAGTTTTCTGTCCCTAGAAAAAATGTTTTTTTAAAGCTGATTGATGATCAATGCTTTAGCACACTATAGCACAAGTAGAATTTCCCTCACTGTCCTTCCCTGTCCCTAGAAACAAGGATTATCACAGTGAAAGAAACTGACACTCTTCCTACCTATAGTTTTCTGTCCCTAGAAAAAATGTTTTTTTAAAGCTGATTGATGATCAATGCTTTAGCACACTATAGCACAAGTAGAATTTCCCTCACTGTCCTTCCCTGTCCCTAGAAACAAGGATTATCACAGTGAAAGAAACTGACACTCTTCCTACCTATAGTTTTCTGTCCCTAGAAAAAATGTTTTTTTAAAGCTGATTGATGATCAATGCTTTAGCACACTATAGCACAAGGAGAATTTCCCTCACTGTCCTTCCCTGTCCCTAGAAACAAGGATTATCACAGTGAAAGAAACTGACACTCTTCCTACCTATAGTTTTCTGTCCCTAGAAAAAATGTTTTTTTAAAGCTGATTGATGATCAATGCTTTAGCACACTATAGCACAAGTAGAATTTCCCTCACTGTCCTTCCCTGTCCCTAGAAACAAGGATTATCACAGTGAAAGAAACTAACACTCTTCCTACCTATAGTTTTCTGTCCCTAGAAAAAATGTTTTTTTAAAGCTGATTGATGATCAATGCTTTAGCACACTATAGCACAAGGAGAATTTCCCTCACTGTCCTTCCCTGTCCCTAGAAACAAGGATTATCACAGTGAAAGAAACTGACACTCTTCCTACCTATAGTTTTCTGTCCCTAGAAAAAATGTTTTTTTAAAGCTGATTGATGATCAATGCTTTAGCACACTATAGCACAAGGAGAATTTCCCTCACTGTCCTTCCCTGTCCCTAGAAACAAGGATTCGCACAGTAAAACACACTGACACTCTCCCTACCTATCCTTCTCTTTCCCTAAACTAAAGGAATCCAGGTTAAGCAAGAAAAAATAAATGTCACTGTCCCTGCCTATGCTTCTCTTTCCCTGCTCCGGAACACACTACACTAGGCCGCCGTGCTGGCGGCCTTTTATAGTGTGGGGCGTGTACTAAACACCCTCAGCAATAATTGGCCACAGGCATCCTGCCTGTGGCCAATCATTGCTCTCCTCGCTGCCGGCGCTGTGATTGGCCAAGCATGCGGGGTCACAGTGCATGCTTGGCCAATCACAGCGCCTGGATGACACTGCGATGGCGTAGTGCATTGTGGGCCGTTCGCGTCACTCGAATTAGGCGCGAACGGCCCAAATCGTTCGATCTTCGTCGAACGATCGAACAGCCGATGTTCGAGTCGAACGTATGTTCGACTCAAACACCGAGCTCATCCCTAATTGTAACACATCTGGATTCCGCACTCTACACATATCGAATAACCCTGCTTCTTGTAGGAACTGATACATACTCTCAGAAACATTCTGCTCCCGTTTTCCCACTGGGAACCTGTCCAGGGTTTTGTTTATAACCTCATTGAAATCCCCCACTGCTATAACTGGTATCCCAGTTTTGTCCATCATAAATTCTATTAGTCTATACATCACTTCCAATTTAAAAGGTGGAGGAATATAAATATTTGCAAGAACATATTCCCTATTTTCTATTACACAGTAAAGAAAGATGTATCGCCCCGCCTCATCTATACTGACCTGTCTGCAAGTGAACACCACTCCCCTTTTAACCAACACTGTCACACCCCTTGAATAGGAGGTGTGTACTGAGTGATATTGATATTTAAACTTCTTACTTTGGACTTGTTGCTTAGTATCCTTGGTTAGACGTGTCTCTTGCAGGCAGATCAGTCCCACCTCGTACATTTCCAACATATCAAACACTGCAACTCTCTTAGCTGGTGTACCCATCCCTCTGACATTCCAAAAACCTATATTCAATACTCTAGACTGCATACAAATTCAAGCAAAAAAAAAAGAAGAGGAAAAAAAACAAGGAGGGCAAAAAGCATCCTAAGAGGGGTCACAGAACCCCTATAAAAGAACCTTGTGATCAAAAATTTAGCCATCCCCCTATGCCACCCAGTGTCCAAATATTCTCGTTTTCTGTTTTGATTTAAAAAATGTGAATATTGTAAAGATAAAATGGCAAAGAGGTCGACACCTGGAACGTTGTTTTAATCAGTGCTACAGAAAACATATATGAGTAGCTAGCGCCTGTGAATGGCTGAGATCTGAGCTTTCATTAAACAAAACAGATCACAGCCACAATGTACGGTATAGACCAGTCATAGTGGCTATGTACTTTGTTATCGCTGTGATGGCCCTTTTTTTTTTCCCAACAGATAAGGAGAAGGAGCTGGCAGTAATGAATGAAGGGATCATACTGTAGATAGGGATAAGAAATAGGCAGCAGAAAATTCAATGTGGGGATTTTATTTAAAGTGTATCTATGGTTGAAATGTAAAATCATTATATTCCTTTACACATTGTATTTCATTTTTTTTTTAGCCTACCCCTATTAATATTAATGATCTTGAAGTTTGTAAACTTACTTTGTGAAAATCCCCACACATGTACGTCCTTGAATTCTGTAATATAGAAGCAATATTTCTACTGCTTCTATGTATGGCAGCATCCTGATGTCACTGGTTGCTAAGGAAGCAGCAGGTACTTACACCCTCTGCATCCTTAAGAACTGTTGATGTAGCCAGGAATCCCCTGCCATGTAAGCAAAGGGTAGAGACAGTGGTGACATCACTGCCCAAATATGGCCGTTGATGGGTCATTGTATTTTTATTTTTATTTTTGGCAGGTGAACGCATTGTGATTGATGATAGATTTACAACAAGAGAGATTTTTGGCGATTTAGTTTTTTAAATATTTGGGTGTCTTTATTTCTTTATTTTTAGGTTACACATTTGTGAGTAAAGCTAATATGTACCCCATACTCATTCACATAAGGGAAGCAGTATTTGGGGGCCCATGTATTATTTAGGGGGCTTTCAAATTCTGATAAGCCCCCTGACTGCAAACTCCCACAGCCATAAGTCAGGGTTGTGTGGAGGAGAGCCTTGTCCTCATTGGGCTTTGCCAGGGTCTGGCAGGGATTTCCAGGGAGACCTCATACATTTTTTTTTTATTATTATTGTGTGAGGTACTCCCTTAACCACTTAACGACCGCTCACTGTATATATAAGTCGGCAGAATGGCACGGACAGGCACAATCACGTACCTGTACGTGACTGCCTTCGTATAGTTGGGGGGTCCCATCGGACCCCCCTTCTATACAGTGAGCGGTCGGCATCCTTCCGGGAGCAATCCGTGATGAGGGGACGGCCATTCGTTTCCGTCACCCCCTCGTGATCGCTCCCGGCGAATGAAACGCTTCCTCTGCCTCTGTAATGTTTACACAGGCAGGAGGAAGAGATGTCATCTCTCCTGTGGCGCTCACATATACCGAGCGCCGTGGAGAGAAGACACACAGGTTAGTGCACTAAACAGCACACTGACACCAGCACACATAGGCACACGATCGTCCCCCCCAGACACCCCCAGATCACCCCCCAGTCACAGTGTCACTGATTGCAGTGACCATTTATTTACTGATCACTGCAATCAGTGACATTTGTGACTGTAAAAGTGTCAGGGCAGTTAGTTTTAGGTCCAGTGTAGCCACCTAACCCACCCCTAATAAAGGTTTAACCCCTTGATTCCCCCCCAGGTAACCCTTTCACCCCCTAGCACCGCTGTCACTAAGCGATCATTTTTCTGATCGCTGTCTTAGTGTCGGTGGTGCTGATAGGTAGCCAGTTATTTTTTTTTAGGTTCGCCGCAGGTTTTTATAGCGTCAGGTACCCCCATATATTACCTAATAAAGGTTTAACCCCTTGATCGCCCCCCAGGTAACCCTTTCACCCTCTTTTGCCAGTGTCACTAAGCGATTGTTTTTCTGATCGATGTCTTAGTGTCGGTGGTGCCGATAGGTAGCCAGTTATTTTTTTTTAGGTTCACCCCAGGTTTGTATAGCGTCAGGTACCCCCATATATTACCTAATGAAGGTTTAACCCCTTGACCGCCCCCAGGTAACCCTTTCACCCCCTTTTGCCAGTGTCACTAAGCGATCGTTTTTCTGATCACTGTATTAGTGTCAGTGGTGCCGATAGGTAGCCAGTTATTTTTTTTAGGTTCGCCACGGGTTTTTATAGTGTCAGGTACCCCCATATATTACCTAATAAAGGTTTAACCCGTTGATCGCCCCCCAGGTAACCCTTTCACCCCCTTTTGCCAGTATCACTAAGCGATCGTTTTTCTGATCGCTGTATTAGTTATGCTGGTGCCGCTAGGTAGTCAGTTATTTTTTTTAGGTTCGTCGCAGGTTTTTATAGCGCCAGGTACCCCCATATATTATCTAATAAAGGTTTTAACCCCCTAATTGCCCCTAGTTAACCCTTTCACCAGTGATCACCGTATAAGTGTTACTGGTGACACTGGTTAGCCAGTTAGTTATTTTGTTATTTAGGTTCCCCGTCAGGTTTTTATATAGCGTCAGGTACCCCCATATATTACCTAATAAAGGTTTTAACCCCCTGATTGCCCCTAGTTAACCCTTTCACCAGTGATCACCATATAAGTGTTACGGGTGACGCTGGTTAGTTAGTTTGCTTTTTATAGTGTCAGGGCACCCGCCGTATATAACCCAATAAAGGTTTAACCCCCTGATCACCCGGCGGGTGATATCAATTAGGTTTTAGCGTCAGAGAGGGTCTGCGTCACCCCAGGCAGCGTCATGTTAGTGCCAGTAGCGCTAACACCCACGCGTGAAGCATACACCTCCCTTAGTGGTATAGTATCTGAACAGATCAATATCTGATCTGATCAGATCTATACTAGCGTCCCCAGCAGTTTAGGGTTCCCAAAAACGCAGTGTTGGTGGGATCAGCCCAGATACCTGCTAGCACCTGCGTTTTGCCCCTCCGTCCAGCCCAGGCCACCCAAGTGCAGTATCGATCGATCACTGGTCACTTACAAAACACAACATACATAACTGCAGCATTCGCAGAGACAGGCCTGATCCCTGCGACTCCAGTGCTGTAGGAGGTGATTTCACCACCACAGTTAAAAAAAAAAAGCATATATGCCGAAGCATGGGGGCAGCAGGGGCGGAGGAGCGGAGGAGCGATTTTGCTCCTAATGCCGCGTACATACCGTCTAAATTCCGACGGAGGCTTGCCCGTGGAAAAGTCTGACCGTGTGTACGCGGCATAACTTTTGCGGGAGGATGCCCCCATGCTTCGGCATACATAAATGGTGCATGTATGCCCATCATTAGAAGTGGGTGGATGAAGGGAGGTATTCTAATGGTGGGCATACCCACCGATCAATCTCTTTTTTTCGTTCAGCCAAAAGGCTGCATGAAAAAAAAGATTACAATACATGTCCAACAAGGACCAGCAACGTACTGGTATGTTGCTGGACTTTGAATGGTTATACCAGATTGATGCCTGCGGGTTTAGGTATCATCTTGGTATCATTCTTTTCAGCCAGCGGCCGGCTTTCAAGTAAAAGCAATCCTAGCGGCTAATTAGCCTCTGGACTGCTTTTACAAGCAGTGGGGGGGAATGTCCCCCCCCGGATAAAAAAAGCACCATTAGGAAATTGGGAAAGCATTTTATCACACAGATCTTGGTGTGGTCAGATGCTTTGAGGGCAGAGGAAAGATCTAGGGTCTAATAGACCCCAGTTTTTTCAAAGAAAGAGTATCTGTCACTACCTATTGCTATCATAGGGGATATTTACATTCCCTGAGATAACAATAAAAATGATTAAAAAAAAAATCTGGAAGGAACAGTTTAAAAATAAAATAAAAAAGCAAAATTAATAATAATAAAAAAAAAAAAAGCACCCATGTCCCGCACTGCTCTTGCACAATAGCGAACGCAAGCGTCGGTCTGGCGTCATATGTAAACAGCAATTGCATCATGCATGTGAGGTATCACCGCAAAGGTCAGATCGAGGGCAGTCATTGTAGCAGTAGACCTCCTCTGTAAATCTAACGTGGTAACCTGTAAAGTCTTTTAAAGGCTTTTAAAAATGTATGTAGTTTGTCGCCACTGCGCGTTTGTGCGAAATTTTAAAGCATGTCGTGTTTGGTATCTATGTACTCGGCCTAAGATCATCTTTTTTATTTCATCAAACATTTGGGCAATATAGTGTGTTTTAGTGCATTAAAACTGAAAAAAGTGTATTTTTCCCCCAAAAAATGCGTTTTAAAAATCGCTGCGCAAATACTGTGTGGAAAAAAAATGCAACACCCACCATTTTAACCTGTAAGGCCTTTGCTTTAAAAAAATATATAATTTTTGGGGGTTCAACATAATTTTCTTGCAAAAAAAAAAATGTTTTCAAGTAAACAAAAAGTGTCAGAAAGGGCTTTGTCTTCAAGTGGTTAGAAGAGTGTGTGACATAAGCTTCCTAATGTTGTGTATAAAATGCCAGGACAGTTCAAACCCCCCCCCCCCCAAATGACCCCATTTTGTAAAGTAGACACCCAAAGCTATATACTGAGAGGCATGTCGAGTCCATGGAATATTTTATATGTTGACACAAGTTGCGGAAAAAAGACAATTTTTTTTTTTTTTTGCACAAAGTTGTCACTAAATGATATATTGCTCAAACATGCCATGGGCATATATGGAATTACACCCCAAAATACATTCTGTTGCTTCTCCTGAGTACGAGGATACCACATGTGTGAGACTTTTTGGGAGCCTAGCCGCGTACCGTTCCCCAAAAACCAAGCACCGCCTTCAGGCTTTCTAAGGGTGTAAATTTTTGATTTCACTCCTCACTGCCTATCACAGTTTCCGAGGCCATGAAATGCCCAGATGGCACAAAACCCCCCCAAATGAGCCCATTTTTGAAAGTAGACACCCCAAGCTATTTGCTGAGAGGTATGGTACGCATTTTGCAGATCTCGCTTTTTGTCACAAAGTTTTGAAAATTGAAAAAAAAAATATATATATAATTTTCTTTCTTCATTTTCAAAAACAAACGAGAGCTGTAAAATACTGACCATACCTCTCAGCAAATAGCTTGAGGTGTCTACTTTCCAAAATGGGGTCATTTGGGGGGGTTTTGTGCTATTTTGGCAATTTATAGCCTTCGAAACTGTGATAGGTAGTGAGGAGTGAAATAAAAAATTTGTGCCCTTAGAAATCCTGAAGGCGGTGCATGGTTTTCTGGGTCCCGTACGCGGCTAGGCTCCTAAAAAGTCCCACACATGTGGTATCCCCGTACTCAGGAGAAGCAGAAAAATTTATTTTGGGGTGCAATTCCACATATAACCATGGCATGTGTGAGCAATATATCATTTAGTGACAACTTTTTGTAATTTTAATTTTTTTGTCATTATTCAATCACTTGGGGCAAAAATAAAAAAGTCAATGGGCTCAACATGCCTCTCAGCAATTTCCTTGGGGTGTCTACTTTCTAAAATGGGGTCATTTGGGGGGGGGGGTGTTTGTGCTATTTTGGCTATTTTGGCATTTTATGGCCTTCGAAACTGTGATAGGAAGTGAGGAGTGAAATCAAAAATTTGCGCCTTTAGAAATCCTGAAGGCGGTGCTTGGTTTTCGGGGGCCCGTACGCGGCTAGGCTCCTAAAAAGTCCCACACATGTGGTATCCCCGTACAGCAAAATGTATTTTGGGGTGAAATTCCACATATAACCATGGCATGTGTGAGCAATATATCATTTAGTGACAATGTCATTTTTTTATTTATTTTTTGTCATTATTTAATGACTTGGGACAAAAAAAATAATAATATTTAATGGGCTCAACATGCCTCTCAGCAATTTCCTTGGGGTGTCTACTTTCCAAAATGGGGTCATTTTGGGGGTTTTTGTACTGCCCTGACATTTTAGCACCTCAAGAAATGAGATAGGCAGTCATAAATTAAAAGCTGTGTAAATTCCAGAAAATGTACCCTAGTTTGTAGACGCTATAACTTTTACGCAAACCAATAAATATACGCTTATTGACATTTTTTTTACTAAAGACATGTGGCTGAATACATTTTGGCCTAAATGTATGACTAAAATTGAGTGTATTCAATTTTTCTTATAACAAAAAGTAGAAAATAAAAAAAAAATTCAAAATTTTCTGTCTTTTTCCGTTTATATCGCAAAAAAAAAAAAAAAAATCGCAGAGGCAATCAAATACCATTAAAAGAAAGCTCTATTTGTAGGAAGAAAAGGACGCAAATTTTGTTTGGGTACAACATTGCATGTCCGCACAATTTCCAGTTAAAGCAGCGCAGTGCCAAATTGTGAAATCACCTCTGGTCATTATGGTTCAATTGGTCCGGGGCTTAAGTGGTTAAAATTCATACCAGACTCAAATAATCTGGTATGAATTTTGGGGGGCATTATTATTTTTTTTATCCTTGCTGTATAATGTGCTAGAGCAAAGGTGATGTTTACACAGAAATATAAGATACAGTTTAAATTGCCAACATCTTTAACCACTTCCCTACTGGGCACTTAAACCCCCTTCCTGCCCAAGCCATTTTTCAGCTTTCAGCGCTGTCACTTTGAATGACAATTGCGCGGTCATGCAAAGCTGTTTCCAAGCGCAATTTGCGTCCTTTTTTTCCCACAAACAGAGCTTTCTTTTGGTGGTACTTGATCACCTCTGCGGTTTTTACTTTTTGAGCTATAAACAAAAGAAGAGCAACAAGTTTGCTATAATAAATATCCAATTTTTTTTATTTTTTTTCCTCAGTTTAGGCCGATACGTATTCTTCTACATATTTTTGGTAAAAGAAATCGCAATAAGCGTATATTGATTGGTTTGCGCAAAAGTTATAGCGTTTACAAAATAGGGGATAGATTTATAGCATTTTTATTATTATTTTTTTTACTAGTAATGGCGGCAATCAGCGATTTTTATCGTGACTGCGATATTGCGGCGGACACATCGGACACTTTTGACACATTTTTGGGACCATTTACATTTTTACAGCTATCTGTGCTATAAAAATGCATTGATTACTGTATAAACATGACTGACAGGGAAGGGGTTAACACTAGGGGACGAGGAAGGGGTTAAATGTGTTCCCTATTAGTGATTCTTACTGTGGGGGAAGGGTACTGACTGGGTGAGGAGACCGATCTGTGTCCCTATGTACAAGGGACACACCATCGGTCTCCTTTCCCTGACAGGACGTGGATCTGTGTGTGTACACACACAGATCCACGGTCCTGCTCGGTTACTGGGCAATCGCGGGTGCATCGGGTCCCCAGTGACGTGGCGGGCGTGCGCCCCCTAGTGGATTTTAAAGGCGCAATGTCATATGACGTCCGCCCAGAATAACAGTGTCTTCCTGCCGCCGTCATTTGACGGCGGCCGGTTGACAACCGGTTAAAAACAAACAAACAAAAGAACAGCACACAGACTACTCCAAAGGTTGCCCAAAATATATAATGAGCCCCTAGGGGTCTGCAATGTATTTTAGGGGACCTTTGGGGTCTGTATGTTGTTTTTATTTTAATTATTTTAAAACGAGATGTCATCTGCCAAGATTTTAAAACTATGTTTTCCTTTGCAAATGTAAGTGCTTTAAAAATCACTGTTCTAGGCTGAATATTTTTTTATTTTATTAATTTTTTTACATTGGTACATATTCCTTGTGGCAGTGCCAATGTGCCCCCATGTTATTCTGTGATGCCTTCCACTGCTTATGAGCCCAGAAAATGTACATTTTTAATTTTCCTGATTCGTCTCTCATTGATTTTGAAAGGGGTTTGGCACCCAAACTTCTTTAAAGTTTGCCGCACCCCAATCGAAACGAGCCCAGGGCAGTTCAGCTCTCTATTACCTGTGCATAGCACTGCTGTGTCACACATTTCACAGGGCCTGCCTTCTGAACTATAAGGGTCCTGAGAAGAGGAGTTTTGGGAGGCAGAGTCAGGAAGGGAATCTTGCCTGATATAAAGTTGTATATGAGGGAGAGAGATGGACACCTAAGTATTTAAGGGTGTGGGAGCACCAACGATGAGTATAGTTCTTTTGAAGAAAGGTAAGTTGGGTCAATGGGATGTTGATAGGGAGAGCTTCTGTTTAGATGGATATATTTTAAATCCCGTTATGGCGCTAAGAGATAGCAAGATGCCATGTAGAGAAGGAAGAGATACGTGAGGGTGAGTAAGTGTCAGTAGAATATTGTCAGCAAAGAGAGATAATTTGTATTCCTGTTGGCGCAATGGTACTGCGCAAATGTCTGGGTGGGATCTAATGGCATCTGCAAATGGCTCCATGCTGACAACAAAAAGTAGGGGTGACAAAGGGCAACCCTGCCTAGTACCATTGCTCAAGGGGAATGATTGTGATAGATGTGAGGGAAGTTGTACTTGAGAAGTAGGTGTCGAATATAGTGCTTGTAGAGCTTTAATAAAGTAACACAAAAATCCGTAATGGGACAAGACAGCGGACATAAATGACCAACTAAGGCGGTCAAAAACCTTTTGGGCATCCAAACTTAAAGCCAAAGCAGGGTGATTAGTTTTAGTCAGAAAATCGATAAGATTAATGGAGCGTCTTGTGTTATGTCTAGTGGGGAAAAAGCCTACTTAATCTCTATGGATCAATAACGGTAACAAACATGACAATCTATTTGCTAAAAATGTTGTAAAAATTTAATAATCTGAATTTAACAGTGCTATGGTTCTGCCCGGCTTGGCGATAACTGTCTAGTCAGTAGGATAGGATAACTAGGATAACTAGTCAGTAGGGGTTCAGTCACAAAAAAATGGTCCAGTCTAGAATATAATTTACGTGGAGGGGAGTAAAAAGTATATTGCTTATGAGTTAAGTGTTTAACACTACAAGTATCAAAAAGATTTGTGAAATTTGCGAAAAGACAGATCATTTTTGAGCTTGAGTTGGTGGGGTGGTTTGAAAAGGGCATATCTATGCTTGGTCGGGGACATGCACAGATTAAAGACTCCACATAGGATTTAATACATATCTGGCAGGAGCGTTTTTTCAAGACTGCTACCCCGGATTTTTCAGAGGGGTTAGAAGCCACAAAAGCGATAGGAAATTGCTTGGATGCAAACTTAAAGGGACCCCCAGCATGAAAGTGAGTCTCCTGAACCATGACCACATCTGCCCTAGAGAATTTGAATTCCTTCAAAGCCAGCCAGTGCTAATGAATGGAGTTCAAGCCCTTCACATTACATGAAAACATTCTCAAAGCCATGATGTATCACTGAAACAGACAGCTAACGTCAGTGGAACATTTAAATTAAAGAAAACCATAAAGCATAAAGCAAAACAAATAGTAGAATGTAGACATTTAAAAAGGTGAAAAAAGCATCAAATAAGACACAATTGTGAACCACAGACAGTTCAAAAAATACCTGAAAAAGAAAAAGTCGAGAACAAAATAAAATAAAAACTTTGATGGAAGGCCCATAGGGATCATAGCCTTCAAGATTTCAGAACAAATGTCTGGAGTTGTGGTAAGGAACAGATGAACATAAGTCAATAAACAAAACATACAATATCAGTGAAGGTAAAAAAAAAAGTATACCCATGAGTAAGGGTGTTGGTCTCCTGTATTAGAGACTAGGGTATATGGACTAAGTTCAATTCATCCATATGGATGTTAAATATCTGACAGGACAGCGGAAACTCTTCAGGTGGGGTATCTCGATGGGGTGGTTCTTTGAAGGGAGATGGAAGCTTTCTGTGATTGCCAACGTTCTGGGGTCCAGATCTTTCCTGAGGTCAAAGTAGGAAACTGTAGGTCTTCTTCAGGGTTAGATGGGAGGCCCAGATTTTGTATGAACGCCTCACTCTCATGTAGATCTTTCATGGAATATTGTACTCCATCTTCAGAATCAGAAAGGTGCAAGGGGAATCCCCAGCAATACATAATCTGATGGTTTTGCAGATGAGCAGTAACAGGACGGAAACTGTGTCTCTTTGCCAAAGTGATGGGTGACAGATCATTAAAGATTTAAATCTTGGTTCATTTAAAGTCTACCCGGATTTATTACATGTGGCCACAGTGAGAGCTTCCTTGCTCTCATAATAATGAAAGCAGACAATAATGTCTCTTGGATTAGCCCCTGGAGGTGGTTTAGGAGCCAAGGATCTGTGAGCTCTGTGAATTATTATCTGGAATGTGAGGGGCCAAGGTGACAAACAGGCCCAGAAGATACAGACATATTTATTTGTCACTAATGGATTCAGGAACCCCAGATAGCCACAAATTTTGGCTGCGCTCCCTGTTTTCCAGGTCTTCTTGTTGCAATTTAATTTGGGATACTGTATGCTTAAGGGCAGCATTATCTTCCTCTAGGACAGTGTTTCTCAACTCCAGTCCTCAAGGCGCCCCAACAGGTCATGTTTTCAGGATTTCCCTTAGATGAAACAACTGTGGTAATTACTAAGGCAGTGAAACTGATCAAATCACATGTGCAAAATAATGGAAAGCCTGAAAACATGACCTGTTGGGGCGCCTTGAGGACTGGAGTTGAGAAACACTGCTCTAGGACATATGCATAATGAACCAGTTCATCAAACTTATTCTCCAGGGTATCAGTACGTTCCCCTAATTGGTTAATTTCCCCTCTAAACTCCTGTGCGATTTTCCCCACTTCCTTGGTGATATTATGGGTTAAATCCTATAAAAGGGTATGTAGCTTTAAGTCCAATACCTCAACTGACATCAACGCGGTGGGTTCTGGCAATTGTGAGGGATGATCCCTCTCAGGTATACCCTCTGGGAACGCGAGCGGCTCAGTGGGCTCCATCGGGCAGTCCGAGATACCCAAGGTCAGGGATTGCGGCCTAAGCAGGAAGCGCTCCATGGAGTGCAGAGGTGTCTCCGGAGTCGATTGGTGTGGCTCCTGCAGCTGTAAATGCGGCTGTAGTGGAGTAGGAGCCACAGAAGGAGAGTCGGGTACTGGAGCTAAGGTCTCATGCGTCCTCCATCTTGCAAGCCGCTCAAGCGCCCCCCTTTTTTTTCCCACATGTTTGGTCTTCTATATTTGGTTTTAAATACCACTTAATGCAAATATGACTGTCTAAAAAAAATCATATGAATTTAATTTGGGTACAGTGTTGTGATGCCAGTCCAACTAGCACAGCACTAAAAACTGAACAATGGTCTGAAAAAGAATACAGACCAGTTCTCAAATGGGTAAAGTGAAACTGTAGTCAAAAGTATATATATATATATATATATATATATATATATATATATATATATTACACATACAGTGCCTTGAAAAAGTATTCACACCCATTAAAATTTTCCACATTTTGTCATGTTAGAACCAAAATCATAATTGTATTTTATTGGTATTTTGTGTGATAGACCAACTCAAAGTGGCACATAATTGTGAAGTGGAAGGAAAACTATAAATGGTTTTCATTTTTTTTTACAAATAAATATCTGAAAAGTGTGGTGTACATTTGTATTCAGCCCCCTTTACTCTGATACCCCTAACTAAAATCTAGTGAAACCTATTGCCTTCAGAAATCACCTAATTAGTAAATAGAGTCTACCTGTGTGTAATGTATTCTCAGTATAAATACAGCTGTACTGTGAAGCCTGCAAAGGTTTGTTAGAGAACCTTAGTAAACAAACAGCATCATGACAGTCAAGGAACACACCAGACAAGTCATGGATAAAGTTGTGGAGAAGTTTAAACCAGGGTTAGGTTATAAAAAAAAAATCCCAAGCTTTGAGCATTGTTCAATCCATCATTGGAAAATGGAAAGAGTATGGCACAACTGCAAACCTACCAAAACATGGTCATCCACCTAAGCTGACAGGCTGGGGAAGGAGAGCATTAATTAGAGAAGCAGCCAAGAGGCCCACGGTAACTCTGGAGGAGCTGCAGAGATCCACAGCTCAGATGGGAGAATCTGTCCACCAGACAACTATTAGTTATCACTCCACAAATCTGGCCTTCATGGAAGAGTGGCAAGAAGAAAGCCATTGTTGAAAGAAAGTCAGAAGAAGTCCGGTTTGCAGTTTGTGAGAAGCCATGTTGAGGACATAACAAACGTGGAAGAATGTGCTTTGGTCAGATGAGACCAAAATAAAACTTTTTTGGCCTTAAAAGCAAAATGCTATGTGTGGCAGAAAACTAAAACTGCATATCACCCTGAACACATCATCCCCACTGTGAAACATGGTGGTTGAAGCATCATGTTGCAGGGATGCTTTTCTGCAGAAGGGACAGGGAAGCTGGTCAGAGTTGATGGAAAGATGAATGGAGCCAAATACAGGGCAATCTTATAGGAAAACCTGTTGGAGTCTGCAAAAGACTTGAGACTGGGAAGGAGGTTCACCTTCCAGCAGGACAGCGACCCTGAACATACAGCCAGAGCTACAATGAAATGATTTAGATTAAAGCATATTCATGTGTTAGAATAGCCCAGTCAAAGTCCAGACCTAAATCCAATTTATAATCTGTGGCAAGATTTGAAAATTGCTGTTCACAGACCAATCTGAAAGAGCTTAAGCTATTTTGCAAAGAAGAATGTGCAAAGCTGGTAGAGACCTATGCAAAAAGACTTGCATCTGTAATTGCAGTGAAAGGTGGTTCTAAAAAGTATTGACTTAGGGGGGCTGTATAGAAATGAATGCCACACTTTTCACATATTTATCTGTAAAAATATGTAATGTATAATTTTCCTTCAACTACACAAGTATGTGCCACTTTGTGTTGATCTATCACATAAAATCTATCACATAAAATCCCAATAAAATACATTTACGTTTTTGGCTGTAAAATGAAAACATTTGGAAATACTTCTTCAAGGCACTGTGTATAGTGATCTGAGGTAGCTCAGGAATGACAGCTAGCCGTTGGTAAAAGCAACCAGTTCATTTATTTGAGAAATAGATGAACAAAAATAGCTTTTTTCAGCAAAAGCAGATTAATAGTCAAAGGTTCTGGTGCAACAAACTTAACAGCATGCTCACTGTAAATCCTTCGGACCCACACCGAGGTTAGTGCTTCTCTATGGCAAGGGTGCTAGAGTGCCAAACAGGCCACAAAGGGGTCAGCAACCAGGGTCCCAGCTTGTCTGAGAGCTCACGCTTTACTCACAGCTTGTGAGCCTCTCTCCAGTCTACTTCCCTAAAACGTGTGCTGAATTACCTTTGCTGCTTAAAACCCTCTCCTGCTTGGGGCTTAACCCCTTCGGGACCAGGGTCCTGGTAGTCAGGGTTTGGAGGTACTTCCCACCCAAATCTCTTCAAACCTCAAACATTTCTGGTCCTTAACACAGACTGGAATCTATCCAATCTCCTCTGGGACACCTCACACTGCATGTACAATAGGGATGAGCTTTATGTTCGGGTCGAATATGAGTTTGACTTGAACATTGGCTGTTCGCCCGTTCGCCGAATAGCGATCAATTTGGGGTGTTTGCGGCAAATTCGAAAGCCGCGTAACACCATTTAAAAGTCTATGGGAGAAATCAAAAGTGCAAATTTTTTTGCCTGTTCGCATGTTCTGCTGCCATAAAATGAAATTCAGATATTGATCTGTTCAGATACTATACCACTAAGGGAGGTGTATGCTTCACGCGTGGGTGTTAGCGCTACTGGCACTAACCTGACGCTGCCTGGGGAAGGCGCAGACCCTCTCTGACGCTAAAACCTAATTGATATCACCCGCCGGGCGATCAGGGGGTTAAACCTTTATTGGGTTATATACAGCGGGTTCCCTGACACTATAAAAAGCAAACTAACTAACCAGCGTCACCCGTAACACTTATACGGTGATCACTGGTGAAAGGGTTAACTAGGGGCAATAAGGGGGTTAAAACCTTTATTAGGTAATATATGGGGGTACCTGACGCTATATAAAAACCTGACGGGGAACCTAAATAACAAAGTAACTAACTGGCTAACCAGTGTCACCAGTGACACTTATACGGTGATCACTGGTGAAAGGGTTAACTCTAGGGGCAATCAGGGGGTTAAAACCTTTATTAGATAATATATGGGGGTACCTGACGCTATAAAAACCTGGCGGCGAACCTAAAAAAATAACTGACTACCTGTCGGCACCAGCATAACTAATACAGCGTTATGAAAAACGATCGCTTAGTGACACTGGCAAAAGGGGGTGAAAGGGTTACCTGAGGGGCGATCAAGGGGTTAAACCTTTATTAGGTAATATATGGGGGTACCTGACGCTATAAAAATCTGGCGGTGAACCTAAAAAATTTAACTGACTACCTAGCGGCACCAGCATAACGAATACAGCGATCAGAAAAACGATCGCTTAGTGACACTGGCAAAAGGAGGTGAAAGGGTTACCTGGGGGGCGATCAAGGGGTTAAACCTTTATTAGGTAATATATGGGGGTACCTGACGCTATGAAAACCTGGCGGCGAACCTAAAAAAATAACTGACTACCTAGCGGCACCAGCATAACGAATACAGCATCAGAAAAACGATCGCTTAGTGACAGTGGCAAAATGGGGTGAAAGGGTTACCTGGGGGGCGATCAAGGGGTTAAACCTTTATTAGGTAATATATGGGGGTACCTGACGCTATAAAAACCTAGCGGCGAACCTGAAAAAATAACTGACTACCTAGCGGCACCACCGACACTAATACAGCGATCAGAAAAATGATCGCTTAGTGACAGTGGTGCTAGGGGGTGAAAGGGTTACCTGGGAGGCGATCAAGGGGTTAAACCTTTATTGGGGGGGTTAGAGGGCTACCCTGGACCTAAAACCAACTGCCCTGACACTTTTACAGTTACAAATGTCATTGTTTGCAATGATCAGTAAATAAATGATCACTGCAATCAGTGACACTGTGACTGGGGGCTGGGGGGTGATCTGGGGGTGACTGGGGGGGCGATCGTGCGCCTATGTGTGCCTATGTGTCAGTGGGCTGTTTGTGCACTAACCTTGAAGTCTGCTCTCCACGGCGCTCGGTATATGTGAGCTCCGCAGGAGAGATGACATCACTTCCTCCTGCCTGTGTATACATTACACAGGCAGAGGAAGCATTTGATTCACCGGGAGCGATCGCGAGGGGGTGGCCAGAAACCAATGGCCGCCCCCTCATCACGGATCGCTCCCGGAGCGATATCGACTGCTCACTGTACCGGAGGGGGGTCCGATCGGACCCCCCACCCATACGAAGGCAGTCACGTACAGGTACGTGATTGTGCCTGTCCGTGAAATTTTGCCGACGTATATGTACAGTGAGCGGTCGTTAAGTGGTTAATGTGTCCTCAAGAGATTTTATCCTCTGCATTCTCTGTTGGGATGGGATGAGTTCTGAGACCTTCCCCTTATAACGGTGGTCAAGGAGGGTTGCCAACCAGTAACCATCCTTCTCCTTTATGCCACGTATTCTTGGGTCCTTTCGCAGGCTTTTAAGCATGTGGTTGCCCATGCACCTCAAATTTGCAGAGGCCTGAGAAGCAGACTCCTTGGGGTCACACTCAGGATGACAGCATCTGGAACTTCCTCCTACCAGCCACATACTACTCCCAAGGGTCCTGGGATTGGAAAGCCATTGCTTACAGATTAACGCATGTCTTCCTCTTCTTCGAAGCCTATAAAAAATTGCCAGAATCCTCCACCTCATCCTCTTCCCATCTCTCCTCCTGTGTGTTCTGTGACATAGGAATGATGGTGTCTGGATAAAGTGGGCCTTGAGAGGAAAGAAAGTCCTCCTCTTCCTCCTGCTGCTCTGCCTCCAGTGCCCTGTCAATAATGCCACGCAGAGTCTGCTCCAGCAGGAACACAACAGGGATTGTGTCACTGATGCAGGCACTGTCACTGCTCACCATTCTTGTGGCCTCCTCAAATGGTGACAATACAGTGCATGCATCCTTAATGATCAGCCATTGGCATGGGAAAAAAAAAGTAGAGGCGGCCTGAGCCTGTCGTCGTGCAGTACTGACACAAGTACTCGTTGACGGCCCTCAGCTGCATGTATAGCTGCTGCAGCATTCCAAAAGTTGAGTTCCACCTGGTGGGCATGTCACAAATCAGGTGGTTTACAGGCAGGTGGAATTCCCGCTGACATTAAGCCAACCGTGCACTGGCTATGTATGACCACCTAAAATGGCTACAGACTCTTTTGGCCTGCTTTAGTACATCTTGCAACCCTGGGTACGTACTTATGAAATGCTGCACCACCAAATTGAGGATGTGGCATGGCACATGTGTCAACTTTCCCTGTCTAAGGGCGGACAGGAGGTTTGAGCTATTATCGGACACCACCATTCCTGGCTCCAGCTGACATGGTGGGAACCACCTCTTGGCCTGTCCTTGCAGAGCTGCAAGAATCTCTGCTCCCGTGTGGTTCCTGGCCCCTAAACACACCAGCTGAAGCACTGCATGGCACCTTTTAGACTCACTCTGGGAATAGCCCTTTGAACTCTTAGGGGGTACCTGATGTTCATAGGACAATTCTGCAGAGGAGGGCATGGAGGTAGCAGAGGAGGAGGAGGAGGGGGTCGAGCTCACAGGTCTGTAATCATCACCACCAGCTGTATGGAGACGCAGGGGCACAACAAGCTGCAGCATGAGCCCTGTCCTGCATCCTTTTGAGTTGCAAGAAGCGTTACCCAGTGTGCTGTGAACAAAATGCTTGCTGGACCACGTGTCAGCAGTAAGGTGGATTTTATGGCTGACTGCCTTGCCCAACGATGCCAGAACATTCCCTTCCACGTGAGGGTAGAGAGATGGAACGTCCTTACATGAAAAGTAGTAGCGACTGGGAACCTGCCATTGTTGTACAGCACATTGTGCGAATTCACGGAAGAGGGCAGAATTCACCAGGCTGAAAGGCAGAAGTTGGAGAGCCAACAGCTTTGACAAGCTTGCATTCAGACGCTGGGCATGTGGGTGGCAGAGACTGTATTTTTTTTCCGCTGCAGAAGATGGGGCAGAGAAATTTGCTGGCTACAGTCTACAGCTGGTGGTGTGCTGCTGGCAGATGAGCTGCTAGGACCTGGGGCACCCTGTGCTATACCATCATCCCTGTCAGTGGAGGCTGCTGAAAGGTAATGACTCGGTATTGCAGGGGCAGATTGAAGTGGTTAAGGAGGAGGGACAGATTTGTGCCCCTTTTGTATGGCTTTTAGGTGCTCTTGCGAATGGGCTGAGTGGTTGGACGTTAAATGCCTTGTTAGGCATGTGGTACCCAAATGGTTGGTATTTTTGTCACGTTTGATGTGCCTGAGACACAGTTTGCAGATAGCAACAGTGCGATCTGCTGCAGATGTGCTGAAAAATGCCCAGGCAGCTGAGCTTTGGGGAGTGGGCCAGGAGATAACAACTACAGAATGTGATGGAATAGGGTGGCTTCTCTCCACTCTTTCTTGATGTCGGCCTCCTTGGGGTTGTGCCGACTCACCTTCAGTTTCCTCCTCTGCTCTATCTGGCACCCAAGTCGCATCAGTGACCTCATCATCATCATCATCATCATCAACTCCATTTCCTCCATCTTCATCATTACCACTGGAGACAACTTGGCATAACACTGCAGATTGGGGAACATGAATACCAATTTGTCTACCAGTGTTCCTCCCTCTCTCTAGGCTCATGTTTCTGTCATCCTCAACCTCAGAACCAACATCTGAATTCAGTAATGGCTGGGCATCATCAAGGAGCAAGTGGCTGACGCTGTGGTCAAATAACTCAGCTAACTCCTCAATGGCTGATATTGGGGCTATGACAGGAATAGATGTGGGCAAGGAGGCAGGTTTATCCACTCTGGCAACTGCAGGGGACTGCACACTTGTCTCTGCTTGAGTGACATAGGATGAGGAGGATGAGGAGGATGAGGAAGGCTTAGTAAGCCAGTCCACCACCTCCTCTGCATGCTGTGGCTGGATAGCATGGGCAAACTCACTAAACAGAGGAAATGATGACCGCCACATCAACCTTTGCCCGTGGACACATTTGTTGCTGTCTCCCTTAGAGTGCCAAGGGAACGTCTGTCTCTCCTTGTTGTCCTCCCAGAAATTATTGGGAGGGAGGGGTGGTGCTTATAAGCAAATGTAAAGAAGAAGTTGAAATCTGTATGTAGATGCACTTTAATCAATGTAAAAAGGTGTTTGGTGCCCTTTAATTTGAGTACTCTCACTACACAGACACACTCCACGGATACACTATAATATACTGCAATATAATGTGCCAAATATACAGTGACGCACAGAACTATATGGCATTAAACTGGCAGTATTGCATGCAAAAATATATGGTGTTAAACTGGCAGTAATGCACAAATCTATATGGCGTTAAACTGGCAGTTACGCACACAGAACAATATTGTGTTAAACTGGCAGTAACGCATGCAAAACGATATGGCGTTAAACTGGCAGTAATGCACGCAAAAATATGGCGTTAAACTGACAGTAACGCACAAAACTATATGGCGTTAAACTGGCAGTAACGCACACAGAACGATATGGCGTTAAACTGGCAGTAACGCACGCAAAACCATATGACGCTAAACTGGCAGTAATGCACACAGAACGATATGGCGTTAAACTGGCAGTAACGCACGCAAAACGATATGGCGTTAAACTGGCAGTACCACACACAGAACTATATGGCTTTAAACTGGCAGTAACACACGCAAAACGAGATGACGTTAAACTGGCAGTAACGCACAAAACTATATGGCGTTAAACTGGCAGTAACGCACACAGAACTATATGGCAATAAACTGGCAGTCCCGCACACCAAACGAGATGACATTAAACTGGCAGTAACGCACACAAAAGTAAATGGCATTAAACTGGCAGTAACGCACAAAACAATATGCCGTTAAACTGGCAGTAACACACGCAAAACAATACGGCGTTAAGCTGGCAGTAACACACACACAAGTAAATGGCGTTAAATTGGCAGTAAAGCACAAAACAATATGGTGTTAAACTGGCAGTAACGCACACAGAACTATATGGCGTTAAACTGGCAGTAACGCACGCAAAACGATATGGCGTTAAACTGCCAGTAGCGCACACAGAAGTAAATGACGTTAAACTGTCAGTAACGCACACAGAAGAAGTAAATGGCGTTAAACTGGCAGTAACGCACACAGAAGTAAATAGCATTAAACTGGCAGTAACGCAATCAAATAGACGGTGTTCAACCGTCACTACACTGACGCTATCTGAACTGTCCCTACTCTAGCTATACACTAATGTCAAGATTACTGACACGGTCTCACTACACTACACTGAAACTATCTGAGCTGTCCCTACTCAACACTAATGTATGTAGAAATGACACGGTCTCACTACACTACACTGAAACTATCTGACCTGCCCCTACTCTAGCTGCACACTATGCAAAGCTGAATGATGGTCCTCCTCACTACACTCGCACTATCCCTAGACTGACACTAAACTAATATTCTACACTGACAATTGAAGCAAAATAGCACAGTATAGCACACTAAATAACTAATAGCACTAAAGAGAGCCCTGTTTACTTAAGTGAAGTTAACCTGTCAAATACAGAAAATCTTATTATTAAACTTAGTTTAGTCAATTACCCTATATGACAAAATGCATATATTATTGGACCTAGTTAAACCTACTGTACGCTTTGCATTCTGAAAATGATAAAGAACAAAATCATCAACATTTCTAGATGGGAGACATGATCTTCCTCTCTGCCAAAACATTGGTCTCACAAAGACACTAGTGGTCATATACCCACATTATGGGAATGGAAGAGAGTAAAAGAAATAGAGGGTGTCAAGGGAGCAAGGAATAGGGTAATCATGTTTCTATGTTAAATCTGCCTTAACAAGCAATAGCGCCTTACTACAAAAGGAGAGATACTCAGGGTTATTTACAAAAGGCAAATCCACCTTGCACTACAAGTGCAAACTACAAGTGCAAAGTGCACTTGAAATTGCACTGAAAGTGCACTTGGAAGTGCAGTCGCTGTAGATCTGAGGGGGACATGCAAGAAAAAAAAAACAGCATTTTAGCTTGCACATGATTGGATGATGAAATCAGCAGAGCTTCCCCTCATTTCAGATCTTCCCCTCAGATCTACAGCGACTGCACTTCCAAGTGCACTTTGCACTTGTAGTTTGCACTTGTAGTGCAAATTGGATTTGCCTTTCGTAAACAACCCCCACTGTATACCATAAGGGCATTTTTACAAGCTGGCCTTTAATTTTCAGGCCACTGAGCTGAGACAGACCAGTTTTGTTGGGTCAGCTTTGCAAGTTTTTATAAGCTACTGTTGTACACAACATATACAGAAAGTAAATATTGTCTGCCATAGTGCAAACAAATAAACATAATCAAATAGCAGCATAGAAAGCTTTTTCCAGTTCCACATCTTACCGTTGTAGTGTCTGCAAAGCTTCTATCTGAGACACAGCAGCTAGCCAAACATGCAAGTACTGACTTTTTTTAAAAGCCATTTTTTCCTGCTGGTGGACCCCCATATTTGCAAACCCCCTGATGACAAAACTTGAGCCTGAAAGTGAGTTTATCAGGCTTAGTTATAAGTCACTTAGGCACAAAGTACTTAAAAGTGGGATTGAAAAAGGTAGTAAACAATTCTTTTTTTAGCATTTTCAGAATTTATCTGATTAAAACAGCTTTTATCATTACAACTGAAAGCGGAGTTCCATCCTAAAGTGGAACTTCCGCTCATCTGATTCCTCCCCCCTCCAGTGCCACAATTGGAACCTTTCGGGGGGAGGGGGGACAGGATACCTGCCTTTGACATGTATCCTTTCCCACTTCCGGGAGTCCAGGCCGCAGCCCGTGACGTCACCACGGGGCTCCCTCCTCCTCCCCCGGCCATCGGGCTAATAGGAGATATGAGCGGGGCCTCGCGTATGCGCAGTAGGGTTCCGGTCGTGAAGCCGACAGGCTACACTGCTGGGTTCCCTTACCCACAATGGGGGAGGCAGCACCCGACAGCTGATGAAAACATCAGCTGCAGTGCCGACATCAAGGGACTCCAGGACAGGTAAGTGTCCTATTATTAAAAGCCAGTAGCTGCAGTATGTGTAACTGCTGGCTTTTAATATTTTTTTTGGCCGGAACACCGCTTTAATAGGCATCTAAAAACAACTACAGGACAGTTTCCCAGATCCTCATCTTCACAACAAAATGGTTAGGAGTTCCCTTGTCTAGCAGGAAAGAACTTGGCAAGTGGATAATGCTGCCTAGGATTTCAATGTAGCAGAAGCAGTGTTGTCAACTAACTACATGAACTTTGAGTAAGCTTGAATTTACAGAATTAACAGGCTTTTTTCTGTACCAGTACCATTTTTGAGGAGACAAAACATGAGGCAAGGTGCATTATTTTGCAAAGATATACTACGTATTTTTTATTTTATTTTTTTGCCTAGACATACAATATAATATTAGTTGTAAAGGCACATTAAGCATTTTTATTTTCCATTTTAAAACACTAGGAACACAGTGAAACATAATAAAGAGGCATCTTCTTCTCACTGAAAAAAGGCTTAAAAAAAAAAACGGAGAAAAAACATAAAAATGCCTGTTAACCACTTAAGCCCCGGACCATTTGGTAGCTAAAGGACCAGAGGTGAATTCAGAATTTTGCACTGCGCTGCTTTAACTATAAATTGTGCGGACATGCAATGCTGTACCCAAACGAAATTTGCGTCCTTTTCTTCCCACAAATAGAGCTTTCTTTTTATGGTATTTGATTGCCTCTGCGATTTTAATTTTTTGCGATATAAACGGAAAAAGACCGAAAATTTTGAAAAAAAATGATATTTTCTACTTTTTGTTATAAGAAAAATCGAATAAACTCAATTTTAGTCATACATTTAGGCCAAAATGTATTCAGCCACATGTCTTTAGTAAAAAAAATGTCAATAAGCGTATATTTATCGGTTTGCGCAAAAGTTATAGCGTTTACAAACTAGGGTACATTTTCTGGAATTTACACAGCTTTTAATTTATGACTGCCTATCTCATTTCTTGAGGTGCTAAAATGACAGGGCAGTACAAACCCCCCCCAAATGACCCCATTTTAGAAAGTAGACACCCCAAGGAAATTTCTGAGAGGCATGTTGAGCCCATTGAATATTTTTTTTTTGTCCCAAGTGATTGAATAATGACAAAAAAAAAAAAAAAATACAAAAAGTTGTCACTAAATGATATATTGCTCACACATGCCATGGTTATATGTGGAATTGCACCCCAAAATACATTCTGCTGCTTCTCCTGAGTACGGGGATACCACATGTGTGGGACTTTTTAGGAGCCTAGCCACGTACGGGACCCCGGAAACCAAGCACCGCCTTCAGGATTTCTAAGGGCGCAAATTTTTGATTTCACTCCTCACTACCTATCACAGTTTTGAAGGCCATAAAATGCCAAAATAGCACAAAACCCCCCCAAATGACCCCATTTTGGAAAGTAGACACCCCAAGCTGTTTTCTGAGAGGCATGGTGAGTATTTTACAGCTCTCATTTGTTTTTGAAAATGAAGAAAGAACATTTTTTTTTTCTTTTTTTTTTAAATTTTTAAAACTTTGTGACAAAAAGCGAGATCTGCAAAATACTCACAATACCTCTCAGCAAATAGCTTGGGGTGTCTACTTTCCAAAATGGGGTCATTTGGGGGGGTTTTGTGCCATCTGGGCATTCCATGGCCTCCGAAACTGTGATAGGCAGTGAGAAGTGAAATCAAAAATTGACACCCTTAGAAAGCCTGAAGGCGGTGCTTGGTTTTTGGGGTCCCGTACGCGGCTAGGCTCCCAAAAAGTCTCACACATGTGGTATCCCCGTACTCAGGAGAAGCAACAGAATGTATTTTGGGGTGTAATTCCACATATGCCCATGGCATGTTTGAGCAATATATCATTTAGTGACAACTTTGTGCAAAAAAAAAAAAAAAAATGTATTTTTTCCGCAACTTGTGTCAACATATAAAATATTCCATGGACTCAACATGCCTCTCAGTATATAGCTTGGGGTGTCTACTTTCCAAAATGGGGTCATTTGGGGGGGGTTTGAACTGTTCTGGCATTTTATACACAACATTAGGAAGCTTACATCCAACTCTTCTAACCACTTGAAGACAAAGCCCTTTTTGACACTTTTTGTTTACATGAAAACATATTTTTTTTTGCAAGAAAATTATGTTGAACCCCCAAACATTATATATATTTTTAAAGCAAAGGCCCTACAGAATAAAATGGTGGGTGTTGCATTTTTTTTTCTACACAGTATTTGCGCAGCGATTTTTCAAACGCATTTTTTTGGGAAAAAATACACTTTTTTAATTTTAATACACTAAAACACACTATATTGCCCAAATGTTTGATGAAATAAAAAAGATGATCTTAGGCCGAGTACATAGATACCAAACACGACATGCTTTAAAATTTCGCACAAACGCGCATTGGCGACAAACTACATACATTTTTAAAAGCCTTTAAAAGCATTTACAAGTTACCCCGTTAGATTTACAGAGGAGGTCTACTGCTAAAATTACTGCCCTCGATCTGACCTTCACGGTGATACCTCACATGCATGGTGCAATTGCTGTTTACATATGACGCCAGACTGACGCTTGCGTTCGCCATTGGGCAAGAGCAGGGCAGGACAGGGGTGCTTTTTTTTTTTTTTTTTTTTTTATTATTAATTTTGTTTTTTTATTTTTTTTTTAAACTGTTGCTTCCATATTTATTTATTTTTATCACTTTTATTGTTATCTCAGGGAATGTAAATATCCCCTATGATAGCAATAGGTAATGACAGGTACTCTTTTTTGAAAAAAACTGGGGTCTATTGGACCCTAGATCTTTCCTCTGCCCTCAAAGCATCTGACCACACCAAGATCGGTGTGCTAAAATGCTTTCCCAATTTCCCAATGGCGCTTTTTATATCCAGGGGGGACATTCCCTCCCACTGCTTGTAAAAGCAGCCCAGAGGCTAATTAGCCACTAGGATTGCTTTTACATGAAAGCCGGCCGCTGGCTGAAAAGAATGATACCAAGATGATACCTAAACCCGCAGGCATCATTCTGGTATAAACATTCAAAGTCCAGCAACATACCAGTACGTTGCTGGTCCTTGTTGGACATGTATTGTAATCTTTTTATTTCATGCAGCCTGTTGGCTGAACGAAAAAAAAAAAGATTGATCGGTGGGTATGCCCACCATTAGAATACCGCCCTTCATCCACCCACTTCTAATGATGGGCATACATGCACCATTTATATATGCCGAAGCATGGGGGCATCTTCTCGCAAAAGTTATGCCGCGTACACATGGTCAGACTTTTCCACGGGCAAGCCTCCGTCGAAATTTCGACCGTATATACGCGGCATTAGGAGCAAAATCGCTCCTCCGCTCCTGCTGCCCCAATGCTTTGGCATATATGCTTTTTTTTTTTAACTGTGGTGGTGAAATTACCTCCTACAGCACTGGAGTCGCAGGGATCAGGCCTGTCTCTGCGAACGCTGCAGTTATGTGTGTTGTGTTTTGCAAGTGACAGTGATCGATCGATACTGCACTTCGGTGGCCTGGGCTGGACGGAGGGGCAAAACGCAGGTGCTAGCAGGTATCTGGGCTGATCCCACTAACAGTGCGTTTTTGAGAACCCTAAACTGCTGGGGACGCTAGTATAGATCTGATCAGATCAGATATTGAGCTGATCAGATACTATACCACTAAGGGGGGTGTATGCTTCACGTGTGGGTGTTAGCGCTACTGGCACTAACCTGACGCTGCCTGGGGTGTGACGCAGACCCTCTCTGACGCTAAAACCTAACTGATATCACCCGCCGGGCGATCAGGGGGTTAAACCTTTATTGGGTTATATACGGCGGGTGCCCTGACACTATAAAAAGCAAACTAACTAAGCAGCGTCACCCGTAACACTTATATGATGATCACTGGTGAAAGGGTTAACTAGGGGCAATTAGGGGGTTAAAACCTTTATTAGGTAATATATGGGGGTACCTGACGCTATATAAAAACCTGACGGCGAACCTAAAAACAAATTACTGGCTACCTATCGGCATCACCGACACTAAGACAACGATCATAAAAACGATTGCTTAGCGACAGTGGTGATAGGGGGTGAAAGGGTTACCTGGGGGGCGATCAGGGGGTTAAACCTTTATTAGATAATATATGGGGGTACCTGACGCTATAAAAACCTGCGGCGAACCTAAAAAAAATTACTGGCTACCGATCAGCATCACCGACGCTAAGACATCGATCAGAAAAATGATCGCATAGTGACGGCGGTGCTAGGGGGTGAAAGGGTTACCTGGGGGGTGATCAAGGGGGTTACACCTTTATTAGGTAATATATGGGGGTACCCGACGCTATAAAAACCTGCGGCGAACCTAAAAAAAATTACTGGCTACCGATCAGCATCGCCGACGCTAAGACATCGATCAGAAAAATTATCGCTTAGTGACAGTGGTGATAGGGGGTGAAAGGGTTACCTGGGGGGGCGATCAAGGGGGTTAAACCTTTATTAGGTAATATATGGGGGTACCCGACGCTATAAAAACTTGCGGCGAACCTAAAAAAAATTACTGGCTACCGATCAGCATCACCGACGCTAAGACATCGATCAGAAAAATGATTGCTTAGTGACAGTGGTGATAGGGGGTGAAAGGGTTATCTGGGGGGTGATCAGGGGGTTAAACCTTTATTAGGGGGGGTTAGGGGGCTACACTGGACCTAAAACTAAATGTAGTGACACTTTTACAGTCACAAATGTCACTGATTGCAGTGATCACTAAATAAATGGTCACTGCAATCAGTGACACTGTGACTGGGGGCTGGGGGGGGCTGGGGGGTGATCTGGGGGTGTCTGGGGGGGCCTGGGGGGGGCGATTTATGTGCCTATGTGTCCTGGTGTCAGTGTGCTGTTTTGTGTACTAACCTGCATCTTCTCCTGTACGGCGCTCGGTATATGTGAGCGCCCCAGGAGAGATGACATCACTTCCTCCTTCCTGGCAGGCAGGGGAAGCTCTCTCATTCGCCGGGAGCGATCGAGAGGGGGTGGCCGGAATCGAATGGCCGTCCCCTCATGCCGGATCGCTCCCGAAGGTAAAACGACCGCTCACTGTAAAGAAGGGGGGTCCAATCGGACCCCCCAACTATACAAAGGCAATCACGTACATATACGTGATTCTGCCTGTCGGTGCCATTCTGCTGACGTATATTTACAGTGGGCGGTCGTTAAGTGGTTAATCCTGCCAGAAATGCAGTTGACTTGTAACTTCCTGTAAAGAGCTGATTATGCTAAAACATCATTCAGCTGCAAAGTGACTACTACTCTTTGCACAAGACACGGCTGGTGCTCGAAGACTGGCCATACAGGCTGTCATATGTCAGTAGGAACAGAGTCCTTAGCCCAGAAATAAACATAGAGCTTACAAATAGGGTTGAGTGGACCCGAACTGTAAAGTTCGGGTCCGTACCGAACTTTTGGGTTTTTGGGTCCCGGACCCAACCCGAACAATTGACTGTATGTTCGGGTTCGGGTCCGGTGTTCGGCAATATGCATGTAAAGTCGCGCTTGTTTCCCGTTTTAACTGTCCCTGCACAAAGTGTCATTTCTGAAGGAAAAAAAGTAATTTAAAACTCACTTGCGGCTATAATGAATTGTCGGCTCCCGGCAATACATAGAAAAGTCATTGATAAAAAAAGCATGGGGGTTCCCCCAAATTCAATTACCAGGCCCTTCAGGTCTGGTATGGATATTAAGGGAAACCCTGCCGCAAATTTAAAAAAGAAATGCGTGCGGTTCCCCCCAAATATCCATACCAGGCCCTTCAGGTCGAGAGAGTGCCCCCCCTCCTGAACTGTACCAGGCTACATGCCCTCAACATAGGGAGGATGTCCCCATGTTGATGGGGACAAGGGCCTCATCCCAACAACCCTTGCCCGGTGGTTGTGGGGGTCTGCGGGTGGGGGGCTTATCGGAATCTGGAAGACCCCTTTAACAAAGGGGACCCCCAGATCCCGCCCCCCCATGTGAACTGGTAATGGGGTACATTGTACCCCTACCATTTCACAAAGAAAGTGTAAAAAATTGTAAAAAAAAAAAATACACAGACACCGCTGGGAAAGTCCTTTATTAAAAATAAAAAAATAAAAAAAATATTCCAGCGATGAAATCCAGTGTCCCATGGCGATCCGATGTCCAGCGCTGTCCACACGAAACGTCATTGGCTGAGCCTGAGCGGACCTTATCAGGAACTTCCTTGGCAGTGTATTAAATGAATAGACCCGCCCCTTCTAAAGTTCCCCATCAGATGCGGAACGTGAGAAGGGGCGGGTCTATTCATGTATTATACTGCGGAGGAAGTTCCCCATCAGGTTCGCTCATCCAATGACGTAGGCGGGGTCTGACATACGGGGGGGCGGACCTGATGGAGAACTTCATCCACAGTTTAATACATGAATAGACGCGCCCCTTCTCACGTTCTGCATCAGGTCCTCAGCCTTACACCTACGTCATTGGCTGAGTGGACCTGATGAGGAACTTTAGAAGGGGCGGGTCTATTCATTTATTACTAAGCCGACAATTCATTATAGCCGTGAGTGAGTTTTAAATGACTTTTTTTCCTTCAGAAATGACACTTTGTGCTGGGACAGTTCTAAGCACGGGAAACAAGGGCAAATAGTCCTCAGAAGTTCGGGTCCCCATTGACTTCAATGGGGTTCTGGTTCAAGTTCGGGTCAAGTTCGGTCCCGAACTCAAACTTTTTTCCGAAGTTCGGCTGAACCTGTCGAACCCGAACATCCAGGTGTCCGCTCAACTCTACTTACAAAGGGACAGTGCCAAAATGGCAGGAGAGGAAAAGAAAGTGAATGAAAAATTGATAGGGTTGGCTATAAAGTGATGTATGATTTGCTGAATGTCATGAAAACTTGTCAGGGATCTCATACAGCAGATGCTCTTTTCCATGCAGCAGGTGCACATTCTTATGCATATGTGCAGGATTGTGAGCAAAGAAGCCTAATAAGATGTGCAAGGACTAGAATGCGCACGCTGAATAGCATCAGAGGATATGTGTGGGCATGTGTGCGTACATGTAGGCCTGTGTACGCATCAACAGATCATGGTGCCAAGCAGCCTATTTAAACTGAGAGGCTGCCTGACTTCAGTGTTGGATTGACTTCAGCTCTGGTTCCTGTGTCCCTAGTTTTTGAAAGTCTGCTAATCTTGTTCCTGACCCAGCTGCGTCTGACACCTCTCTGCCTCTTATGTTTGCTGCGTGCTTGTGTTGCCGACCTCCACTTGGATTTCTGACTATGTCTCTGCCTCCAGAATTGGTACCTCACTGCCAGCACATTACAGACATCTGCCTGTTTATGACCTTGAATTTGATCCTGACCCTGCACCTGGCTGCCTGGCTGCTAGAGAAAAAAAACAGTAATAAAGAGAAAAAATAAACAATTAGTCTGTTACAGCTATTTGCAAATGTAGTTGCTGATGAATTTGTCATGAAAAACATAATTTCACAGATGAAGAATGTATTTTGACTTATTTTGAGTTTCATACAGTGCATGGAATATACTAAAAATGTACAGGTTTATTTGTTAGAACACAGTAACTGGGACCAGAAGTCAGCTAGATTATGACAGACACACAATACATTTATGTGCCCGAAGATATTATGTTTTTATCTTTAAAAGTAATTTAAACATTTATCTTATGTTGCTAATGTAACTTTATAACATCATGTTTACATCCAAAGTACAAGCAAAATACAAGTGGCTATATAACAAATTTAGCTACAGCAAAATAATTTTGTACTATTGTTATAATTTATTATGTATACATCTGAGATTTACTGCAGGAGAAGATTTCCTAGTCTTGTAGAACCAGCTGAATAAGTAAGTATATGAAGTTACTCATTAGCCAGGTAATTTTATAGTTATTAGTAGGTAAAAGGTTTGTTCGCCTTTACACGCGTTTCCCAAAAACATCCGTGTACACTTCAATGTCCCCAATATATAAAAATGCTGTGCTCTGCTACACAAACAAATGCTTACCTCTTCAGCTGCTGAGACCATTACCTGCCCCATCCATCTTGAAGAAGGCAGGATGCAGCTGAAGAGGTGGTTATCTGTTTTTGGAACAAAGCACAGCATTTTCAGATACGGAGGACATTGTGGGGCATGAGTATCTTTCTGGGCAACGTTTACACAAGTTTAACTTGTGTACATAAGGTGAACTAATCACATTTAACATGACCTGCTCTGTATTGTTAAAGATGTTTCACAGGCATTGTTCTATATATTTAATCTTCTCTTTATATTTTTAATGGTCCTGAGTTCATTGGATGGCGGTCAGCTACAATGGGGGATAGTCTGAAACGACTCCTGCTCACTATACTGGCAACGGCATCTACCTGGGACAGATGTCCCCAGTTGTCAGGTATTCCTTTTTTTTCATACTTTTCTTGCTCTCCCCCTTCTCTACTATCATGACATCAGCAACACCCAATAACTCAACTCTCCCCCTACAATGTCACAATCTCAAAATTATATCTTGGAATGTGGCAGGTCTAAATACCCCACTTAAAAGGAAAAAAGTTTTGTATTATTAAAAATGCTTGAAACTCACTGGAAAGTACATAGTTAAATAGTTAGTCAGGTTCAACCAAAAAAAAGAAAAAATACAATCCCATATATACAATCCTATACCCACGGTTCATCCAGAGGAAGGCAAAAAACCCTTCCGATCCAATTTGCTACAGCAGGGGAAAAATTCCTTCCTGATCTCCCGAGAGGCAATCGGATTTTCCCTGGATCAACTTTACCTATAAATGTTAATACCCAGTTATATTATTAGTTCGGTTCGCACCAGAACATGCGAACAGGCAAAAAATGTGTTCGAACACGCGAACACCGTTAAAGTCTATGGGACACGAACATGAAAAATCAAAAGTGCTAATTTTAAAGGCTAATATGCAAGTTATTGTCATAAAAAGTGTTTGGGGACCTGGGTCCTGCCCCAGGGGACATGTATCAATGCAAACAAAAATTTAAAAAACTGACGTTTTTTCGGGAGCAGTGATTTTAATAATGCTTAAAGTGAAACAATAAAAGTGAAATATTCCTTTAAATTTCGTACCTGGGGGGGGGTGTCTAAAGTATGCCTGTAAAGGTCGTGCATGTTTCCTATGTTTAGAATTGTCCCTGCACAAAATGTAATTTCTGAAGGAAAAAAGTCATTTAAAACCACTAGCGGCTATTCATGAATTGTCGGCTCCCGGCAATACAGATCAAAGTCATTAAAAAAAAAAACGGCAGGGGTCACCCCCACAGTCCATTACCAGGCCCTTTGGGTCTGGTATGAATATTAAGGGGAACCCCGAACAAAAAAAAAAAACGTGGGGATCCCCCCAAATTCCATATCAGGCCCTTCAGGTTTGGTATGGATATTAAGGGGAACCCTGCACCAAATTGGCGTGGGGTCCCCCCCAAAAATCCATACCAGACCCTTATCTGAGCACGCAACCTGGCAGGCCGCAGGAAAAGAGGGGGGACGAGAGAGCGCCCCCCCATCCTCCTGAACCGTACCAGGCCACATGCCCTCAACATGGGGAGGCTGTCCCCATGTTGATGAGGACAAGGGGCTCATCCCCACAACCCTTGCCCGGTGGTTGTGGGGGTCTGCGGGCGGGGTTCTTATCGAAATCTGGAAGCCCCCTTTAACAAAGGGGAACTCCAGATCCCGGCCCCCCCATGTTAATTGGTAACGGGGTACATTGTACCCCTACCATTTCACAAAGAAAGTGTAAAAATTTGTAAAAAACACACAGACACAGTTGGAAAAGTCCTTTAATGTTAAAGGGGGCTTCCAGATTTCGATAAGCCCCCTGCCCGCAGACCCCCACAACCACCGGGCAAGGGTTGTGGGGATGAGGCTCTTGTCCTCCCCATGTTGAGGGCATGTGGCCTGGTACGGTTTAGGAGGGGGAGCGCTCTCTCGTCCCCCCTCTTTTCCTGTGGCCTGCCAGGTTGCGTGCTCAAAAAGGGTCTGGTATGGATTTTTGGGGGGCCCATGCCAATTTTTTTTATTTTGGTGCGGGGTTCCCCTTAAAATCCATACCAGACCTGAAGGGTCTGGTATGGATTTTTTGGGGGGACCACACGCCATTTTTTTTGTGTGGGGTTCCCCTTAATATCCATACCAAACCTGAAGGGCCTGATATGGAATTTGGGGTCACCCCCACGTTTTTTTTTTTTGGTTCGGGGTTCCCCTTAATATTTATACTAGACCCAAGACCTGTATTGCCAGGGAGCCGACAATTCATTATAGCCGCGAGTGGTTTTAAACAACTTTTTTTCCTTCAGAAATTACATTTTGTGCAGGGAGAGTTCTAAACACGGGAAACATGCGCAACTTTACAGGCATACTTTAGACACCCCCCAGGTACGAAATTTAAAGGAATATTTCACTTTTATTGTTTCACTTTAAGCATTATTAAAATCACTGCTCCTGAAAAAAACGGCCGTTTTATTAATTTTTTTTTTGCATTGATACATGTCCCCTGGGGCAGGTCCCAGGTCCCCAAACACTTTTTATGACCATAACTTGCATATTAACCTTTAAAATTAGCACTTTTGATTTCTCGCATAGACTTTTAACGGTGTTCTGCGGCTTTTCGAATTTGCCGCAAACACCCCAAATTGTTTGTTGCTCGCCAATGTTCGAGTCGAACTCATGTTCAACTCGAACATAAAGCTCATCCCTAATTATTAGTTATATTATTTACATTTAGGAAAGAAACCAGGCCTTTTGTAAAGCAATCTACTGAGCTTGCCAGGGCCACCTCTGGAGGGAGCCTATTCCAAACTTTCACAGCTGTAAAGCCTTGTACACATGGCCTGTTTTCTCAGCAAGAAACAACAAGAACACTGCTGGGAGAGCTTTCTTGCCAAGAAAACCGTGTGTGTGTACGAGGCTTTGAGGTTTCTCGTCGGGAAATCTGCCCAGAATCTCGACGAGAAAAATAGAGATCCTGCTCTCTATTTTCTCGTCAGGATTCTTGTCAGCCTGTTTCCCGACGAGAAACCCAAGCGTGTGTATACTTACCTGCCTCCATGGAAACCCGCGCATGCTCGAAATGACTTTGACGCATGCGCAGTATCTTCCAATGAATAGGTAGGGTGAAGCAAGATGGCGGCGACGGCATCGAATGTGATGAGCGATTGCTGGGCGTAGTCGATGACGTCACTGCGTTCGTGCCATTCAAAAGAACGGCGGTTCTTTGTAATCGTACGTGTGTACACTCGGCCAGCAAGAAAAATTGCCAGGAATCTCGTCAGGAAAACCGACGGGTTTTTTCCTGATGAGAATCTCGGCCGTGTGTACTAGGCTTTACTGTGAAGAAACCTTTCCGTATTTGGAGATTAAACCTGTTTTCCTCTAGACGTAAAGAGCACCCCCTTCTCCTCTGTGATGACCTTAAAGTGAATAACTAAACACCAAGTTTACTATACGGACCACATATGTATTTGTACATGTTGATCCTATCCCCCCTTAACCTCCTCTTCTCAAGAGGGAATGAATATATTTAGTTCCTCTAATCTTTCCTCATAGCTGAGCTCTTCCATGCCTCTTATCAGTTTGGTTGCCCTTCTCTGCACCTTGTCCAGTTCCCCGATATCCTATTTGAGAACTGGTGCCCAAAAATGAACTGCATATTTCAGATTAGGTCTTATTAATGATTTGTACAGGGGCAAAATGATATCTCTCTCTCTCTCTGAAGTCCATACCTCTCTTAATACAAGAAAGGATTTTGCTTGCTTTGAAAACAGCATCTTGGGATTGCATGCTATTATTGAGCTTTTGAGCTTATTGAGCTTATGATCTACCAAAACACACCATTGATTTCCCCAGTTGTACTCCCGTTGGTATGTATGATGCATGCATATTCTTAGTCCCCAAGTACATAGCTTTACATTTATCAACATTAAACCTTATTTGCCACTTAGTTGTCCAATTAAACAGTGCATTGAGGTTGGCTTGTAAATTGGAGACATTGCGTTGCTTTAACTGACAATTGCGCGGTCATGCGACGTTGCACCAAAACAAAATTTACGTCATTTTTTCCCCACAAATAGAGCTTTCTTTAGGTGGTATTTGATCACCTCTGCAGTTTTTATTTTTTGCGCTATAACCAAAAAATTAGCAACAATTTAAAAAAAAATAACAATATTTTTTACTTCTTGCTATAATAAATATCCCCCCCAAAAAATATATTTTTTCATCAGTTTAGGCCGATATGTATTCTACATATTTTTGGTAAAAAAAAAAAAAAAAAATCGCAATAAGCGTATATTGATTGGTTTGCACAAAAGTAAGGGATAGATTTTTGGCATTTCGTTTTTTATTAGAAATGGCAGCGATCTGCGATTTTTATCATGACTGCGACATTATGGCAGGCGCATCAGACACTTTTGATGCTATTTTGCAACCATTGTCATTTATACAGCGATCAGTGCTATAAAAATGCACTGATTACTGTGTAAATGACACTGGCATTGAAGGGGTTAACCACTAGGGGGCGAGGAAGGGGTTAAGTGTGTCCTAGGGAGTGATTCTAACTGTGTGGGGGCTGGGCTACCAGTGACATGACATTGATCACTGCTCCTGATGACAGGGAGCAGTAGATCAGTGTCCTGTCACAAGGCAGAACAGGGAAATGCCTTGTTTACACAAAGCACGGTGCGAAATTCAAAACGACGTACAGTTACTTTGCTTTGCGCAGCCGTGCCATTCTGCCAATGTATATGTGCAGGAGGCGGTCGGCAATCGGTTAACCACTACAAATTAATCTTTCCAAGCCTGTAGACTTTACCTCACACATGAGCCATGTGTGGTGAACTGTGTCAAACGCTTTTGCAAAATCCAGGTATACCACGTCCACAGCCCTCTGTCCAAAGGTTTTACCTCCTCATAAAAAGAAATCAGGTTTGTTTGACAACTTCTGTCTTTTATGAATCCATGCTGTCTGTTGCTTAAAATATATTTTTTCAGCAATAACTCGTCTATGTGGGTTTTTATTAGACTTGTGCACAACGGAAAAATTTGTTTAGTTTCGGTTCGTTTTTTGTGCACAACGGAAAAATTTGTTTAGTTTCGGTTCGTTTCTTTTCGGTCCTGTTGATTAGTAATCATTCGTAATTTTGCTAGACGGGATTTTTCGTGTTCGGACTAATTCGTATTTTCGCAAGCGTAATTTTTCGTTGAATTTTTAGTTGATTTATAATTCGTACTTTCGGTAGGGTACGTTGTTTTTCTTTGATTCTGGACAACACTCCTACTTTCGTAACTTTTTTTGGGTTCGTTGATTCGGAATTTTCCGTGTCTCTCTCACAACGACGCTGCCTATTATGCCTAATGTGCTTCGAATGGATTTGTACTTTTCTAAATACATAGCGGTTATTTGTAACGATTCAAAATCGTGTATTTTACTTTCGTTTTTTACATGCGGCTATAGCCTCCGCCCCTGTACACCATTTTGAGAGGGTTCAGCACGGTGAGGGAGAAGCAGAGAGCAGAGCAGAGTGTTATTGTGCTTCGAATGGATTCGAAATCTCGTATTTTACTTTAGTTTTTTCATGCGGCTATAGCCTCCGCCCCTGTACACCATTTTGAGAGGGAGTTCAGCATAGTGAGGGAGAAGCAGAGAGCAGAGTGAGTGTTATTGTGCTTCGAATGGATTCGTACATTCGTAACTTTTTTCATAACGAATTATGCCGAAGACATTCGGGCATTCGCTATTTTGCGGTATAATTTATTTCGGATTCGGTTTTATTCGTAATTGCTTTGTTCGGAAATTCGAATGCTTCCGAATGTCCGAAAGTTGCTAAATTCGGACGAATTTCGATTCGTTACGAAACGAATTGCACAAGCCTAGTTTTTATTAAACTCTCCAGTATCTTCCCAACTATAGAAGTTAAACTAACAGGTCTATAGTTACTTGAAAAGACTTTGATCCCTTTTTAAATGTGGGCACCACATTGGCCCTACTCCAATACAGTGGTACCATTCCAGTCATTAACGAGTCCCTAAAAATTTGAAACAATGGCTTTGAAATGACAGAGCTCAATTCTTTATGTGGGTGGATGCCATCTGAGTCCAAGTGCTTTATCCCCCTTTATTCTGTCTAAATATTTCTGGACCATATCATTTTAACCACTTGACGTCCGCGCTATAGCCGAATGATGGCTACAGCGTGGACCTGAATTTCCGGGAGGCCGTCAATAGACATCCTCCCCTTTTCGCTGTGATCACCGAGTCACTGAGACTCGGGTGATCACAGATCAGAGTAAGAGGCCGATCCCGGCCCCTTACCACTTGATCAGCTGTCAGCCAAAAGATGGGTAATCGTTTTTTTTTTTCTCCTCACGCTGACAAAGTCCGGCCACTAATTGGCATGCGTGAACCGAGCCACGCAGAGCGGCACATGTCGGTGCGACGCGCGCTGAAGTCGCGCCGTCACATGACAGCACAGCGAGGTACGGAGCTCCAGAAGGGGATATATATTAAACAAATGCCCTACACATAGCTGAAATACTCGCAAGGTGGTATCAACACCATAAGCACCATATTGTTGATAAAAAAAGAGTATGCATTACCCGAGATGGCTGCTTAAGGAAAGAGCTCCCGCACATCGACAATGAGAAGACGTTTTAGATCTGGTACATACGCTCTAAAACATGGGCAAGTCCACTAGGAGCTCATCGACACCCCGTACATTAAAATAAAATGGGACACAGCTGAGCAATAACATCCCGGAGATGTTCCGGACCCGGCCGATGGGACAGCATGCAGTCGCAGGCCTCTCAGGCCGCACAGGCCTCATCCCTGGCATCGATTAGAAGCACGGACGACCCGATGACGGAGGACAGCAGCGCCACGGCTCCTAATCCAACTTTACTGGACCTCCAGAGGGACCTACAAAGAGCGGCACTGGACATTAAACATACAATGACAACGTCCATCTCAGCCCGTAAGTCAGACATTCAAGTGATGAACCGCCGCATTGCTTAAGTGGAGGAATCCTCTCACATGCAGGCTGCAGCAATAAGGCAAGTGCAAAAATCTTATGACTTACAGTTACTGCACATGTTTGAACTCCACAGACAAGTGGAAGATTTAGATAACAGGGGTTGCAGACATAATATTAGAGTGAGGGGGGTCCCTGAAGGAGTGGACCAGGCTACACTTCCACAGACGGTATGCGCCATTTTCAATGATTTGCTCGAAAGGCCAGCAGATACCCCTATTGAGATGGAGCGTCTCCACCGGGCTCAAAGACCCCCTCCTTGTGACTCTGAACCCCCAGAGACATTGTGTGCTGTATTGTCAACTTTCCGGAAGAGGTTCAGAGACAGAGACAGAGGGCGCATTGTGTTCAATGGAGCGGACATTAAGTTATTCCAAGACCTATCTCAGATAACTTTACAAAACAGATGCACCCTGCGCCCCTGCTGGAAGCACTAAGTACTCGCAACATCCAGTATAGATGGAAGTTCCCGTTCTGCCTCTCGGCTTCCTCTAGAGGTCGCACAGCACTCCTCTGAACCCCAGAGGACTTGCCTGCTTTCTGTGAGCAGCTGGATATTCTGCTGATCGATTTACCTGAATGCTACGCCTTCTACTTCCCTGCTGAACTGTGGAAGCCTGTTTCTCACACAACATCACCGAAGGACCAAAGACAACGTTCCAGATGCCGTAGACTGGACCCCGCATCGCCAAGTGAGCGCCATATGCGCCAGGACCATCCCTCATATGACCGGGAGAGCGTTGCCACTCCTCGCAGGGGCCAACCAGATAACTAGCTTCTGTTCCTTTCATCCTTTATTCCTGTTGCTCAATAGTAGCCAAAAGGGATGTGCCTTGTTGGTTTTGTTTTATTAACTTTTTGCTTACTCCCCTCTTCAATCTTGTTTGAACAGTGGATCCTGGATTCCTGACTCCGCTTAATGAGGAACTGGGCCATATTATCTCCCGGGGAATTTGGTTGTCCTGCTAGCAGAACTCTCCTATTCAGGTACTGCTGTATACTACTGTTTATTTCTCCAGAGAGCCGCCTAAAGTGCTCACAGCGCTGACCTACCCCCCTTACCCTCTTGGTGGTCCCGTGTTTTTTCCCCAGAGACTATGTTCAGAAGCTCAACAAGTTGGTAACGTTTATGAACCTAGAACACATGCAAGATATATGATTATGTCTATACATAGAACCATTATTATGCATTTATAAGCTGCTGGGTGGGGGGGGGGGGGGCTCGGTCACCTGGTGTGATTGAGGCTGTCCTCAAAACTTAGACTATTGGTCTGCCTTTAAGGTGAGGGCTTTTAAAGTGATCTTACTACACAGTGATCCTCCCTCCTATATGAAGCTTAACATTGTACATCACCATGTTACCCTAGGATGCCTAGCAGGCCCGCTTATGGAGGAAGAAGGTGGGAGGTGGGAGACCTACTAGATAGAGAGGGCATTTATTTTTCTAAGGGGATCCTGTTGAGCTACCATACTGTTATAATATGGGATCTTAGGGTTCCCTTTCCCAGGTAAAGGCGTATCATTTAGAGATCCATTAGGTGGAGAATGCATTTTCTTGTTCCTGATGGGTCCTGGTTTGATTTCCCTGCTGTTATTCTATAGGAGCCTAGAAATCACCACGCCCCTAAAAAAAAAAGCATCTCATTTAGCTGTTCCTAACCTCAGTTTATTTGTCTTAGTAAGGGCAGATCATCCAGACTCATGAACCAAACATGCAATTCCCTGAGGAGAAGAGAGGGAGATTTATATACTTAAGTTTGCTTAATTGTTTATACTTTTATAATGCTACAATATTGAAAGGTCTGTTTGAATGTTTACCTGGATAGATAAATGATATCTCACCAGAAGTGCTTGAAAATGTTGGCCATTTTTTGTTTTACTTCAATTAGATTTGGGTTCAGCTTTTGTTTTATCTAATTTTCCTAAACAACTGGTCCACTCAGTGTGTACTGAGCTAGGTAAACCTCACATGCCCAATGGCCTCTAGATAAAGGGAAAAAAAAAAGGAAGAAAGATTCTCTGTATATCCTTCCTCGTCTTCCCTGGTGTGAAACCTCAAGATCCGTTCCAAAGTTTACTGACCCCGCTCAGCTATTCTCCTGGAGTTTAGCTGGCACTCCGGTTTTTTCCCCATTAGGTGGTTGGGAGAGTCTACAATCACCTCCGGTAATCTTTTGTAGGGCAGAGTGTCCCATTTAGGTACGATCCTTACATTTACAACCTTTACCCCTTCCACCCCTCTGTGATTAGGTCGCTCTAGACCTACCCCTCCCCAGGCCTTATCCACCTTTAACTCTACCCCGTGTCCTCTTTCCCCACCTTTCTGTCTTTTTCAAATAGTGGGGGCCACTCCCCCTCCCCTCCTTCGAGTGAGCCCAGTGCATGCTCTCCAGGTGCCATAAAAATGTTCAAACTACACTCCTGAGAAACTCGCATACATCTTTAACGTCCCATTCACTTGTAAGATGCAGAAAGGTTCTACACTTAGGCAACAACTGTCCTTAAAATGCCTTTCACTTAATGTCAAAGGCCTAAACCTCCCAGAAAAGAGGTCGCAGGTACTTTCGGCGCTGACCAAACACAAAGCCCACTTCCTTATGCTACAAGAAACACATTTTCGTTCGGACGCAATCCCCAAACTAGAGAACCATATATATATATAAAAGGGTAGTGCACTCCACAAGTCCAGATTTCAAGACAAAAGGGGTCTCCATACTTATCTCTAGGCACGCTGATTTTCAAATGACAGACTCGTAAATCGACCCTGAGGGCAGATACATTTTTATTAAGGGTACTTACGCTTCCAAACCAATCACGTTGGCAAACGTGTACTGCCCCAACGAGCACCAAATTTCTTTTTTCAGGAAAACCTGCGATATGCTAGCCACATTCCTAGAGGGCATTGTAATTTTGGGAGGAGACTTTAATGTCCCACTGAACCTGTCCCTTGATTCTTCCACAGGGGCATTCACCCTTACGTACCGTGCCGTCCACCAGATTAAGCTTGAACTACAAAACGTAACACTCCATGGCGTACTATATATCCTACCGATAGAGACTACACTTTCTTCTCTCCTCCACACAACAAGTACTCTAGAATATATTATCTCTTTCTCTCACAAGCAGACTTGTATTTTCTTTCGCATGCCACTATAGAACCAATGTTTTTATCAGACCACTACCTCATTACGGTTACCCTTACGTTTCCAGAATCAAACAAAATAACGAAAACCTGGAGGCTAAATCCTTCTCTGCTGAAAGACTCAGAAAATCTTAGACAAATAAGTACCCAAATTAAACTTTATTTTCAAGAAAACTCTGCCCCGGACGTAACACCCATCACGCTCTGACATAAGTGCGTTTTAAGGGGGAAACTGATATCATTAGCAACGATTGCCAAAAAAAGACATCAGGAACAGATTAAGTCGCTGATTGAAACAATTAATCGTCTGGAGTTAGCCCATAAACGATCTTCCATGCAAGCTACGTTGCAGGATCTTTTACATGCTCGCTCCACCCTTTTAGATGAATTAGGGAAGCGCACCAGAAGGCGGTAAATTCTTAAACAGAAGGTGTTTTACGAACACGGAAACAAAAGCGGGAGACTGTTAGCGCGCACGAAACATGCAGCTAAGACCTCATCCATAATCCATCATATTAGAGATAGCCAAGGAACACTCCTTTCTAAGAATGAAGATATAGCCAAACATTTTGAAAAATTATATTCAAGACTCTATAATTTGGCGCATGAGAAGGGTGAACCAATTAATTTAGCCAAACGTTCCTCCCAAATTACAGATTTCCTAGCTCAATATTGTCCTAAACCTGTCTCTGCCCAGCAAGCAGAAGAGTTGGAGTGCCCATTCTCCATGGAGGAGCTTCACCTAGCAATTAAACAAATGAAAGTAGGTAAAAGCCCAGGACCAGACGGCCTCCCCTTAGTATACTATAAATGCTTTCAGGATGAGCTCGCACCCAAGATGCTACAAACATTTAACTCACTATCAAGCCCTCACACTTACCTAGGCAAGCTTCTGGAAGCACACATAGCAGTTATACCAAAAGAAGCTAAGGATCCCTCACAGGTCTCCAAATACAGGCCAATATCCCTCCTTAATGTGGATATAAAACTCTTTTCAAAGATGTTAGTGAATAGATTACTGCCCCTGATCCCTGGACTCATTTCTTCGGCTCAAGTAGGTTTTATCCTGGTTAGGGAGGCTAGGGACAACACCATACGTACCTTAAATATACACCATTGGCTCTCTTCATCGGAGACTAGAGGATTTTTCCTTTCTCTTGATGCTGAGAAGGCGTTTGACAGGGTGGCATGGGATTACATGCTGGAAGTATTGAAAGGCATTGGCCTTTTGCCCCGCATGCTTGCACACATCAACGCCCTTTATACTAATCCCTCTGCAAGGGTGAGGGCTAATGGCCTCCTGTCAGATGCTTTCTCAATAAGTAATGGTACTTGCCAGGGATGCCCCTTGCCTCCCCTGATCTTTGTTCTGACCTTAGAACCCCTCCTGAATAGATTACGTGGCAATGAGAATATCAAGGGAATCTCCATACAGCTCAGAGAGTTCAAAGTAGCAGCGTTCGCTGATGATATATTGCTGTTCTTACAATCCCATCGGGTATCCTTGCCTAATCTACTGAATGACATAAAACACTATGGGGAGTTATCGAACCTTAAAATCAATTATTCTAAATCCCACGCCCTGAACATATCATATCATGATTCCCTTTTCAATGGAAGAAATAAGCTATTACCTATTTAGGCATCCAAATTACCAGGAAAATTACAGATCTTTATAGCTACAACTTTCTTTTTTTGTTTACAAACGATTTTTATTATAGAAAAGGTCAAGGTATAAACACAAATCACAATGATGGTACAGGTATATATATAAACATTGTACATATTGAGCATTGTACAGAGGAAGGAGAAAAGGTTCTTCTTTTTTTTTTTTTTTTTTCTTAATTTATTTATTTTTCTTATTTCTTAAGACTGGTATAGGAATGTATATTGTTCAAATAAAGTCAATCAAGAGCATTGTATTGGAGAGAGGGCTAAATGACAATTGTATATATTTTAAGAGTGGGAGGTAAAAAAAAGAAACGGGAAGGTACTAGACCAGAGAGGTGGTATCCCAGAGAGTCCATTTTTTTTGGTAAAGGGGCATAGAATCATATAATGTGTGATGAATTCTTTCTGAAAGCTTAATGTTTGACATGCGGTTAAGAATTTGTGGCCAAGGTACCGTAGTGGAGCGCCAATTAAATGCTATGGCCCAGTGGATGGAACTAAGGAGTGTATGTATTAACCTTGTACTAGTCATTGGAATGTCCTGTATAGGGGTGAATAAAAGGCCTATTTGGGGTGTAAGAGAGATCTTTCTACAGGATATTTTATCTATTATAATATTTGCCTTATGCCAAGTGTCTTTAATGTGGGGGCAATCCCAAAATATATGTAAAAGTGTTCCCTGGGTGGGGCAACCCCTAAAGCAGAGTGGGGACACTGAGGGATAAAATGAATTGAGTTTAGCGGGAGTAAGATACCATCTATAAAGTAGTTTGATGGCCGATTCTCTAATCGAGGTTGTTCTGGTACATTTGTGGAGATTTGTAAAAATTGTATCCCATTGATCAAGAGTAAATGAGGTATTTAAATCTGATTCCCATTGTAGCATGGGATGTGATTTATCAGGCATGTTGGTCTCATTTAAATTTTTATATATTCTGGAGATTAAACCCCGGTCACGAGGGGAGGAGATACAAATTTGCTCAAATTGTGTATAAGGGGGGTGGAGTGTAAGTGAGTAATATTTCTCATAGAAATTTTTTATTTTCGCATAGATCTCTAGTTCGGTAGGAGAGATATTGTATTTTGTTTGTAGTCTGGTGAAAGTAAGAAATGCATTGTCTTGGGAGAGCGATTTTAAATGTATTAGATTATGTGACTTCCAATATGTTAGCAAATTTTCATCCTGAGCTCTATCTGGGGGGGAAAAACGTGGGTCACCCATAAAGGAAGCTAAGGGGGGAACATCCGAGGATAACTTAAAATTAGAGATTTGTCTGTTCCATAGTTGAAGAGTGTGAGTGACGATGAGGTTTAAGGGCCTTATTTTTTGTGGTGGGATGACATTGGACCAGAGAAGTCCTTGTAAATTGTAGGGTAGGATAGATTCTTCCTCGAACAGGAGCCAAGGAATTTGGAATGAAGGGGCATACCATTGGGCTAATTGGGTGAATCTGGCCGACAGGTAATATAGCCAAAGGTTTGGAATGCCGAGGCCTCCTTTTAAATGGGGTCTAAACATAAGGGCATAACTAAATCTGGGTTTCTTGTTTTGCCATATAAATTTATTGATTTCTCTCTGTAAAGATTCTAGTGTTTTTTTAGGTAGAATAAGTGGAAGGGTTCTGAAAAAGAATAGAAGTTTGGGTAATATCATCATTTTTGTGGCTACTATCCTGCCCGAGAAAGAAATCTGGTATGATGACCATAGTTTAAGTAGGTTTTTAATATTGTTAAATAAAGGAGGGTAGTTTGCTTGATATAGCGTTTTATATGAAGATGTAATCTGAATACCTAGGTATCTAAACGAATCTACGTGCCAATTGAATGAGAATTTGTCTTTAAGTGAGGATATTAAGGCTGGGGGAATGTTGATTGGTAAAGCCGAGCACTTAGATAGGTTTACTCCCAGACCTGTCAAATCATGAAAGACGTCCAGGGTTTTAGTTAGATTAGGTAGGGAAATAAGAGGGTCAGTTATGAATAGAAGGACGTCATCCGCATAAAGACTCAGTTTGTATTCCTTGGATCCCTTAAGATATCCTTTAATATTTGTATTGTTTCTGATTGCACAGGCGAGGGGTTCTATTGCGAGGGCAAAGAGTAGGGGGGAGAGTGGACAACCTTGTCTGGTACCTTTAGTCAGGGGAAAAAAGTCAGAATTGTTACCTGGGAGTTTAATACGTGTTTGTGGGTTGTGATAGAGAGCCTTAAAGCCATGTAGAAATTCATTGTTGATGCCATATTTTGGGAGAAGGGTGTCAAGATATGACCAGCAAACGCTGTTGAAAGCTTTGTGTATATCAAGACCAAGAAGCAGCGTGGATCTGGAATGAATGTTGGAGTCTTGAATGATATTTGTGGTAAGTCGTATGTTGTCTGTTATTTGTCTGTTGGGAATGAAGCCTGTTTGATCAGGATCAACTAATGGGGAGATAACGGCTGATAATCTGTCTGCTAATACACGGCTGAATATTTTTAGGTCGTTATTAATAACTGATATTGGGCGGTAGTTTTGAGGGGTGGAGTGATCTTTATTTGGTTTGGGAAGTAGGGACATATTAGCCAAAATCATCTCGGGTGGGAATTGGCCACCCTGTAAGATATTATTATAAAGTTTAGTAAGGTGTGGTGTAATGGTAGAGGAAAATTTTTTATAGTAAGATGTGGAATAGCCGTCAGGGCCTGGGGCTGTGGATATTTTTAGTGTTCCAATGATTTTGTTAACTTCCATCTCCGAGCAAGGGGCATTAAGAGATTCAATTTGATCTCTAGTAAGAGTGGGTAACGTAATGTTATTAAGCCAGTCTAAGGAGGACTGTTTCGGAGGTGTTTTTGGTGAGGTCAGGAGATTTTTATAGAAGTCCGAGAATAATTTCATGACTTCTTTGGGATGGGATACCAAATTACCAGAAGGGTTCCTTAATTTATAGGTGTGTGGGGGTTTCATAGATTGATTTAGTTTTTTAGCAAACATGGTGGAATAAGAATTACTGTTGAGTAAGAATCTAGCTTTAGACCATCTGAGAGCTTTTTCAGTATCTGATGTTAATAATGTGTCTAAGGTAGTGCGTTTCTCTTGTATCTGTTTAAGTAGGTCACTAGATGGGTTCTGGTTGTTTCTATGATACAAGTGATCTAGATCTTTTGTTAGGGATCTAATGTCTGCAAGTTTGGATTTGTTGTTAATTGAGGCGATATTTATCAGATGACCTCTCATTACCGCTTTATGTGCCATCCATATAGTTGTAGGGGACATGTCTGGTGCTACATTATGTGCAAAATATTGTTCAAGGTAAGATAGAATTTGTTGGTTGCTTGAGGGATCTGTGAGCAAGGAATCGTTTATTCGCCATGAGTGTGCTGTGTTGGCTAGACCTATATGTGAAGTATCAAAGGAGACTATGTGGTGATCAGACCAAGGACACGGATGGATATCTGCTCTAGAGGAATTGGCAAGTAGAATTGGGGTGCAAAAGATGTAGTCAAGACGAGCGAAGCAGTTGTGCGGATGGGAGTAGAATGTGTAAGATTTGGATCCAATGTTATGGGCTCTCCAAGTGTCTATTAATTGATGGTTATATAGTGATCTATTCAAGGATTTGGGGAAAGCTTTTGAGGATGGGACAACATTGCTTCTATCTAGAGCTGAGTGAGCAGCTAAATTGAAATCCCCGCCCACTATTAAATGTGTGGAGTGATAATTGTCTAGAGTATCAAAAAATTTGGTGAAAAAGTTTGACTGGGCTTCGTTGGGAGCATAAATTGAGGCAATGGTGATAGAACGTCCTTTGATTGAACCTTTCAAGATCAAGTAACGACTGTCTGGATCTTTAAATATATTTTGAACCTCAAATAACACTGTGTTTCTAATGAATATAGCAGCACCTCTAGATTTTGTGTTATAAGTAGTGCAATAATATTGGCTGTAACTTTTGTCAAAAAATGTAGGGTGTTTATCTGTGGCAAAGTGCGTTTCCTGCATTAAGATTATATCAGCTCCTAATCTTTTATAATGGTGAAAGGCCTTCTTTCTCTTGTGAGGCGAATTAATACCCTGGGCGTTATGAGAAATCACTCTGAGACCCATTGTATTGGTATTAAGGGGCGATGGTGGTTATGAAGAAATGGCAGTGGGTCATCAAGCCTAGGTTTGAGTATATAGCCAAATCGGAGTGGAGTTGATAATTTGATTATCGCCATTAAGATCGAAAGTGAAGCTACTTGAGATATAGGCGGAACTAGCCAACATTGTATTGCCATTTGTAACTGTGTATATATGTAATATATCAGGTTATACATTCGTATCCAGCTCAAATATTTTCTCGTTGACCTTTGTTTTTTGAATAACATTTTGTACCTATACAACAGAACCATGAAGAACAGGGCTCTTGAACAGTGGCACATTAGAGCTAGTAAACTTATAGAAAATAACGGTACTGTATTGTACAATGACATTCCATAATAATGTTTTAATTGAGGTAAAGAGAGTTTGTTTGACCTTTTCAACATTTTGTAAATATAGAGTGTTTTAGTATGACTATGAGAATTAACTTTTATGATTTGGGGGTCAGGGTGAGAAGCACTTCCTGACCGAAAAAAGTATTGATTTGGACAATACTGTCCATTACTCACAAATAGACCCTCCACCACTAGAACGGAGGATAGCAGGATCAGTAGCAGAAAAATATCCACCAGTTGGACCATGCTTTTGGAGTCTTTTGTGAGTAGGGGGACAAACTAACGCAGGCGGAGCACATCAGCCTTAGCGAGGATGCTATAAAAAGAAAATTTTTTATATAAGTGCATGCTGTTACTTATATTGATAAAAAATTAGCATACGAAACAGTATAAAAAAGGAGCAAGAAAAAATGTTAGATATATAATATCGTATAGAAGAAACTGTGGTAATGCCGACCCGGTACCATTTAAACGTGTGGTACAGTTGTTTACTATAATCAGAAAAAACAACCTCAAACAATTCGAACTGTAAAAGTGGTATTTTGAACCTTGCAAAAGGGAAAAAGAAAAAGAAAAGAAAAAAGAAAAAAGAAAAGAAAAGAAAAAGAAAAAAAAAAGAAAAAAGAAGAAAAAAAGAAAGAAAAAAAAGAAAAAGAAAAAGAAAAAAAAAAAAAAAAAGGAGAAAAGAAAAGAAAGAAAAAAGAAGAAAAAGAAGAGAAAAGAAAGAAAAAAAAAAAAAAAAAAAGATAAAGAAGAGGAAAAAAAAAAAAAAAGGGGGGGGGAAAAGAGCAAGGTTTTTATAAAAGAAGGGGGGTAAGTTTTGGGCCACAAATGGGATCCATCTTTATCTTCAAGCGTCTAAATTTCTGAATGATGGTCGCCATCTCCTTTGATCACGACGTGTGGCTGGGGTGGCCCAGATAGGTGAGGTGTGGGGAGTTGCTGGAGGTCCTGTATTTGTTCCCGGATCTAAAAGACCTAACTTCACAAGGAGATCCTTGCCTTCTGAGGTGTTGAATATTGTATAGGTTGTCCCGTTGTGTGGCACTGTTAACTTAAATGGAAAACCCCACCGGTATCTAATATGAGCTGATTGTAATACCGAAGTGATCTCCTTCATTTTGCGTCTTCTTTCCGGGGTAGCCTGTGAGATATCTGGAAAAATTTGGATTTTAGTGCCCTCCAATTCGATGTTATGCATATTTCTGGATGCTCTTAATATGTTTTCCTTAATGATGAAATCTTTCATGCATAGAATGATGTCACGAGGAGGTTTGTCTGGGGGAGGTTTAGGGCGCAGGGCCCTATGAATTCTATCACACGCAAATGAGGATGGGGGTGTATCAGGGAGGAGACTGTGGAACAATTTAGACACTGCAGGCATCAGTTCAGTGACTGATTCTGGGATACCACGAATCCTTAGGTTGTTCCTTCTGTTGCGGTTGTCCAAATCTTCTACTTGCGATTGTAGGTACGTGTAGTTTTCAGCTAAAAGTTCAAAGTCCTTTCTAAGATCGTTGTGTGCAAGTGAGAGCTCGTCGTGTTTGGTTTCTAGAATATCGGTGCAACCTCCAAGGGTTGCTATTTCTTGTGTGAGTGTATTTGTTGTTTTTTGGAGTTCACACTGTATCTTGTCTACAAGTTTTTCGTAGATTTTGGTTAAGCTGAAGTCCAGATCTGATTTTGTGATCTGGGAGGAGAGATCACTATTGTTATGTGTGGAAGCAGATTTCTGCTGAGGAATATTGGAAGCTGTAGGAGACTGTACCGAAGGAGAACCAGCGCCCATCTGGGCCATCTTTCTATGTTCCTTGTTGCGTAATGAGTATGTGACCAAAGAGTGCTGTTGCGCACGGCGATTGTACGCCTTCTTGCCCGACGGCATGCACTAGTATGAACTGCAAGGTGGATTATAAAAAATATATGGTAGTTTGTGGAGGTTAAACAATGCAGTGTGGGTTAAATCCTCGCTGATCTGATGGAATGCTTAATTAAAGTTGGTGATCTGCATCGCGCCGCGCATGCGTCCCCTCTAAGATTTGATTGTGACTTTTAGCTCATCCTGTCCCGTATGTCCCCGGTAAATGATTCATTACATGCCTGCAATGTTGGTATGTACTTCTTGATGAGGGGGCTGCGGGGCCATCAGATTAAGGGTTAAGCAATTAGGAGCCAGGGAGAGCTGGTTAATGGGGTGTGGGTGTAGCAAGATGGCCGCTCTTTGGAGTGATAAGTACAGCAGTGTCTCTTGAGGCAGAAAATATAGGGGTCCTATGATGGGGACTATTGTTGATAGGTAGATTTACTGGGTAGTACTAGGATTTCTGCAGAGTGTCTTATAGGAGCCTGTGGAGTCCTAGCTACACTGCTGTTGGGTGCAGCAAGATGACCGCCACAATAGACTGTGGGGACAGGGTCCCGGCGATCCCCAGGGCAAACACTGGACCGAGGAGATCCCAAATCCCTGGCTGAGAACACCCCCTGTGTGGGCCAGATGATGCTGTAGTCCCGCAGGCTAACAAGGGGTGGGGAGGCTAATGTGGGCTCCGGGGGTGTAGCAAGATGGCCACCTCTCACCTGTGTTTCAGCTGCGATGTGCCTCACAAGTTGTCCCCGGTGGCTCTCCAGTTATTCAGCGCCGATCAGCACGGGGAAGGTCCTCCTCTGGTGTGGCGGATTGCCGTTGACGTCCGCCGGGTGGATCGCAGCACTCGAGCGCCGAGGATGCGGAGATCGCGTAGGCCGCAAGATGGCGGCGGGGCTCTGGCAGGCCGATGCAGTCGCGGGCCCCCGGTGGCTCTCCGGCGACTCTGCGCCGGTCTGCGTGGGGAAGGTCCTCCACTGATGTGGAGGATTGCCGTCGCCGCCCGCCGGGCGGACCGCGAAACTCAAGCGCCGAGGGTGTGGGGATCGTGTAGGCCGCAAGATGGCGGCGGGGCCCTGGCAAGCTGATGCGGTCGCGGGCCGTATAGCGGAGCTGTCCGGCAGTCAGGAAGACCAATTTGATGTTAGGCAGATGCAGGGGACACCCTGGAGCCTGGACAGCTGTTTTGGGGGTTTGGGCCGTGGCTAAAAGCTCCGGATGGCATTAGATAGGGATTGCTGTTGGCGGAGCTCCTCAGAACCACGTCTTTCGCCGCTCACGTCCGGACACGCCCCCATAGCTACAACTTTCTACACACTCTTTCTAAAATTCAATCAGATTTGAAGGAATGGGCTACTCTCAATGTATCTTGGTTTGGTCGCTCGGCCCTCATCAAGATGGTTGTCCTCCCCCGCCTCCTGTATCTAATGCAGACGATCCCGATTCATCTTCCCCCTTCCTTTTTCGCAACATATAAAAGAGCCTGCACAAAATTCATATGGAAGGATACAGCCCCACGAATCAAATACTCACGTTTGATCTGCTCTAAAAATGCAGGTGGTATTGGTCTACCTGCATACCTGACTAGAGGCCTGCCATCTGACTAGAGTGGTGGACTGGAAAATCCACAAGTTAGGGAAAGCATGGGTGACACTGGAAAACTCTCTTGCGCGATTCCCAATTCACACACTCCCTTGGTTAACGCCACGGTTCTGGCCCCAGGATATCAGGACGCACCCGTTCATCATGCCCTCGTTAATGGCCTTTGGGAAAGCTGTCGCTCTCTTTAACCTTTCCTCACAACCTGGACCACTGACCTCAATCCGGGGTAACCCTGAGTTCCCCCCAGGAGAATCCAACACATTCCTATACATGGAATGGCCACACGAGGAGGTTCAGGCATGTCACTTCTTTCACAAGGGCTGTAGACTAACACTTTTCCTTTCTGGACTTATAGGCAGCTGACTCACTTTCTCACCTCTAAACACTCAAATGACATGTGGAATAGGCAATTTACACCTTTTGAAACATTGTGCTTGCGCACCACGCCGCAAAGACATCTGATATCATATATTTATGCCTTGATGCAAGTTGAACCAGTTCATTCTTCAACGCAGAACGCACGTACTTATTGGGAAAAGGACCTACAACTAACACTTACTGATAAGGACTGGGAATCTATCTACGCTATAGCAAACAAGGGATCGATGAATGTGGCGATCCAAGAAAATGGATACAAAATCATTACAAAATGGTATAGAACTTCAGCCCGTTTACATAAATTCTCACCCTTGATTCCAAATATATGTTGGAGATGCAGCGGAGGGGTAGGATCCATGATCCACGTCTGGTGGGAGTGTGCCTTGCTCCAACCATTTTGGAGGGAGATCCACTCCATAATAACCCAGGTTACCACATTTACCCTAGACTATAACCCAGCACAGTTCCTCTTGCATCACACAACCCTACCCAAACAAACTTACCAAAAATCGCTGGCAATGCATATGGTGAATGCTGCCAGACTCTGCATTCCTATTCACTGGCACTCAACAGTTATCCCATCTATTAGAGAGTGGTTGTGCAGAGTAACCAAAATAGAAGAGATGGAGGAATTGATATATACCTCACAAGACCACATTCAGAAGTTTATATTAAACTGGGCATGTTGGATACATTTTAAGTCTACGGACCACTACAAGTCCTATTTTCCAATACAACTTTAAGGTATAGAGCTTCTCCATTGAGTCTTCCCTCGCACCCTGGTTTGGCCTGGGGGGGTGCGAGGGGATGGAGTGGCTCCCGCTATTCTATTCTATCCTTTACTTCTCTTCTCACCCCTTACTATTTTCCCTCTTTTTTTCCCCTTTTTCTCCCTTCCCACAACACTCTCTCTCCTATTTCACCCTACTGTCTCAATCCTTATCTATTCCTTCCTACTTTAGATAGGAGCTCTTTCAGGGGTTCCTGTAAATTATAAGTCCACAGTAATATCAAGTTTATGATATCCTCCATGACCGGCTAGACCTATTGATAGTGGTCTTTGGGTTTTTTGCAACCAATTGCAGGGTGACCTGTTTTCACCCAGATACTTGATCTTGCTATGATTATGTGATGGTCGCCCATAAGATGTTCATAAGCCTATAAGATATGTGTTTCTGTCTATATATACAGTTCCCTGCTGCCCTATATTTCATATCTACTGATGTTTTATTTCATACGATTGTTTTGATGTATTATTTTGTCATAGTCTGTTCAATGTAATGTGTATGCAACCATACTCTCTCTTTCAATAAAAACTTTTTGTGGAAAAAAAAAAAAGAATATGCATATTCTTCATTAAAACGGCCATAAATATAGCCATGAACCTGATTTAGCAGACATAATGGCCTGTTTGTAATAAAATGGCTAGAGCATACAGGTACCTATAGAGTATATGTATCAAGCCTCAAAAACATGAAAAATAAAAATAAGATAAAAAAAGGATAAAAAAAAGGAGGATACACATGTATCCAGGGATAACTGTAGGAAATCGTTAATCCCTTGGCTAACTATAAAGGTGAACTGGAGGTAGAGGGGAAGGGAAGGCTATGCCAAATTATTGAAGGAATTTATATCCCACTCCACATTCATTCCATAAGGCGCATTGGCATGGAGTTCATAGATCCAATAGGTTTCAAGGCGGGATACTCCCCGAATATGGGATTCTCCCCTCTAATGTGAAACAAATTGGTCTATTGCCAAGAATTGTGTCCCTGTAGGGTCACGATCATGGTGTTCCAGGTAGTGACACAGAACACTATGATTCATCTTACCACTTTTAATATTGGATATATGTTCATTCACCGTAATGGTGAAGGTCCTAATCGGACGTCCAACATACTGTTTCTTGCACGGGCAAGTCAGCAGGTATACAATGTATTGTGTTAAACAAGTAGTGAAACGTTTCATTTGGTAGATCTTTAATGTGACTGTTGACTGGAATGTCTCACTTTTACGTCTATCACTGATATTGTGCAAACAGACATTGCCCCTGCGACAGGGAAAATAACCCTTACAGTCTTGAAAGAAGGAAACACGCTTGAGGGGGTCTATAATGTTAGGTGCAATCTGACCAAGTGCCTCTAAAGATCACACCAGCCTGTTCTGGCAATGCTGCTCCCAAGAGTCTATCGCTTTGAAGGACACCCCAGTGTCTCTTAAGTATTTCCTTAATCTGACGTGACTGAACTGAGTATGTAGTAAAGAAGGACCATCTGAATTTGTAATTTTTGATCTTTTTAGGGCCTACCTCTAATAGTGAATTTCGATCGATCCGCTGGATCCGGACGATTTCCACATCAAGATCATTAGGTGAATACCCTTTTTCGACAAATCTGTCCCTTAGGACAGCTGCCTGTGTGGTGAAGTCACCTACCCTAGAACAGTTTCTCCGCAGAAACTGGCTACGTGGTACCACTGAGGGTGATGGCAGCTGTCCAAAGGGATGTATCCATTACGATCAGTTGGTTTGATGTAGATAATAAATTCCAACTGATGTTCTACTACCTTGATTTCAAGGTCAAGAAAATGGACAGATGCGTGGCTAGCTTCATAGCTCAGCCGTATACCTCTGTCGTTGGCATTAAGTGAGACCATGAAATCGTCCAAGGATTCTTGGTCACGCTTCCATAGGAAGAGGATGTCGTCTATACATCTGGCCCACAGAACCAGCTCAAGTCTCCTGCGGGCATAGACGACATCCTCTTCCCATTTGGCCATAAATAAATGGCCAGACTGGGGGCCAGACGTATTTTCTTTAGACCAGCGCAATATTTTTTCTTATATTTCCATTTATGTGCAAGGGACATCGGTCCCGAAGAGGAAGATGGCACATATGTCTCATCTGTGCCCACAATTACCGCCTGCCAGTGCCCACAGTGCCCACCAGTGCCACCTATCAATGCCCACGAGTGCCACCTATCAATGCCCACCAGTGGTGCCAATCAGTGGCTCATCAGTGCCACCTAGCAGTGCTGCCTATCAGTGTAACCTACCAGTGCTGATCAGTGCCCATCATTGCCACACATCAGTGCCCATCACTGCCACCCATCAGTGCCCATCACTACCACCTATCAGTGCCCATCACTGCCACCTATCAGTGCCACCTATTAGTGCCACTTCTCAGTGCCCACCAGTACCATCTATCAATTCCCTTCAGTGCCACCCATCAGTGCCACCTCTCAGTGTCACCTCTCAGTACCCACCAGTGCCACCTATCAGTGCCCACCAGTGCCACCCATCAGTGCCCACCCTTGCCACCTTATCTGTGCCCATCAATGCAGCCCATCGATGCCCAGCAGTGAAGCCCAACAGTGCCCATCAGTGAAGCCCATCGGTGCCCATCAGTGAAGCCCATCGGTGCCCATCAGTGCAGCCTCATCAGCGTACATCAATGAAGGATAAAAATTACCTGTTTGCAAAATGTTATAACAAAATATAAAACAATATATATATATATATATATATATATATATATATATATATATATATATATATATATATATATGTACACATTTAAAAAAATTGGTCTTTTTAAATTTGTTTAACAAAAAATAAAAACCGCAGAGGTGATCAAATACAACCAAAAGAAAGCTCTATTTTTGGGTGGGAAAAAATATAAAAATGTATTTGGGTACATTGTTGTATGACCGCGCAATTGTCATTCAAAGTGCATCAGCGCTGAAAGCTGAAAATTGGTCTGGGAAGGAGGGGGGTTTAAGTGCCCAGTAAGCAAGTGGTTAAAGCCATTGTGGATCATTTGGGGCTGTGTCACTACCTCTGTATACACAAATCTGAAGAATGTATTTAATAAATTTGCCTTCTCTTTGTCCCCAGTCACCCATTCTAGATTATTTTGTAAAGGGCCTACATTCTCAGACCTGAACTTTTTACTATTAATATATTTGAATACATTTTGGGGGTTTGTCCTACTATCTTTTGCAATCTGTTCGTTTTGAATTTTTGCGTCTGTGATTTCCTTTTTACATATTCTATTATATTCTTTGTAACATTTAAACATTGACAGTGTTCCTTCAATGCTATATTTTTTAAAAGCTCTTTTTTTATTATTTATAGCCATTTTAACTTTGGCCGTGAGCCACATAGGTTTTATTTTTAGCCTTTTAAATGTATTGTCCATGAGAATGTACCTGTCAGTGAGTTTACATACAGTCACTTTGAAGAATTCCCATTTATGTTCTGTGTTCATTGATGCCAATATTCCCTCACAGTCTAAGTCCTGGAGAGCAGCCATCATCCTTGGAAAATGTGCTCTCTTAAAGTGGATGTAAACCCAAAAAAATTTTTATTTATTTTTTTGCTGTCACAATGTAGAGTATAAGATTTTCTATCATTTGAGCCAGGTCTTGCCACAAAGAGTTAATCCAGCTCTGAGCAATCCTCTTTTATTGTTCAGTGACATAAAACGGACAAACAGAGCAAAACCTTTGTCCCTTCCGCCCCCTTGCTTTCTCGTGCACTAGCTTTAGACAGGCATTATTTTTTCATTCCCACCCCCACTCCTTTTCTGAAGTCATGTGGTTACTTTTCTGGATTTTGACTGTATGTTAGTGATCAGAAGGAATACACAGGAGAAAATGCATGTTGACAAGGAAAGTGTAGAGGTGGTCGGGGAGTCTACTGACATCACGACTCCACCCACCGAGCTCCGGACAACAGATTCACCCACAGAATTTGCAGTTTTTCAGTTCTTATAACAGACAGAGGGGAGACATTTGACAGATAAGGATACATGCAAGAGGCATCTATATCCTTATAGATCAGCACTATGGCAGTAGTTTAGAAAGGATGAGAGTGGGTTTACATCCACTTTAAAGTTAACTGTTTTTATCTTATCCGTATGTGTTTGTTGCTTACAGCTAACATTAAATTAAATCATGTTATGGCCGCTGCTACCCAGATGTTCTTTTATATTGTAGCACTTACCCCCATTTAAGGGACCGGCTGGTTTTGTTGGGTCTTGCGAACTACCTCCTAGGCTTCCGTTGTCAGGGTATAGAAAGAAAGTCTCTAAAAAGGCCAATGTCCACACAAAAAGGGATTTTTATAACAGCTTACCTGTAAAATCCTTTTCTTGGAGTACATCACGGGACACAGAGCGACTTAGTCATTACTAATGGGTTATATAGATTACCTTCAGGTGTTGGCACTGGCCAATTCCAAACCGGAAGTACCCTCCCCTATATAAGCCCCTCCCACCCGGGAGCACCTCAGTTTTGTAGCCAAGCAATAAGTGTCCCAAAAAGAGGGGTGGGAGCTCTGTGTCCCGTGATGTACTCCAAGAAAAGGATTTTACAGGTAAGCTGTTATAAAAATCCCTTTTTCTTTCTCGTACATCACGGGACACAGAGCGACTTAGTCATTACTAATGGGACGTCCCAAAGCAATGCCAAATGAGGGGAGGGATACATAAGCTGGGCGCCATCAGGCATGAGGCTCTTTTGCGGCCTGCAACACACTGCGCCCAAAGGCGACATCCTCCTGACTTCTGACGTCTACCTGGTAGAATCTAGTAAACGTGTGTACTAAGGACCATGTTGTGGCCTTACAGTACTTGAGCCAGGGAGGCTTGGTGATGCACTGCCCATGAAGTTCCAACTGCTCTTGTGGAGTGCGCCCTAACTTTGAACGGAGGCGGTCTCCTTTTCAAGCCATAGGCTTGTATTATGACCTGTCGAATCCACTTGGCTAAAGTAGATTTTTGATGCTGCCTGACCCTTTCTGGGGCCTTCCGGCAGAACAAACAAAGTATCCGTTCTACGAATCTGAGCAGTGGCTTTTAGATAAGCTTTAACTGCTCTTACTACATCCAAAGAATGCAATAACTTTTCCTCTACCGAACTAGGTTTGGGGAAAAAGGAAGGAAGAACCACATCTTGGTTCAAATGGAACCTCGATACCACCTTAGGAAGAAAGGCTGGATGAGGACGTAATACTACTCTGTCCTTATGGACAACCAGATATGGCTCCTTACAGGACAAGGCGGCTAATTCCGATACTCTTTTAGCCGAACAAATGGCTACTAAGAAAATCAATTTCCTGGTGAAAAGAACCAAGAAAATGTGCCGCAATGGTTCAAATGGTTGTTTCTGTAGAACCGACAGAACCAGGTTTAAGTCCCATGGACATATGGGAATACTAACCGGAGGGCTAATACGCATCACTCCTTGTATGAAAGCTTTGACTAATGAATGCAAAGCCAAGGGCCTTTGGAAAAAAAATATTGACAAGGCCGTCTGACCCTTGATAGTACTCAAGGCAAGCTTCCTATGTACAGCCCACTGTAGGAAGTCCAGAATCCTACCTATTACGTACTTACGTGGATGCCATTTCCTGGCCTCACCCCACGTGATGTACGCCTTCTAGATCCTATAATAGATCTGCCTGGATACCGGCTTCCTGGCATTGATCATGGTAGATACCACAGGATTAGAGAGCCCTCTCTTTTTTAGAATGTGGGCTTCTATAGCCAGGCCGTCAAACCTAGGGCTGGTAAGGAAGGGTAGTATATCGGTCCTTGCGAAAGCAGGTCCGGACGATGTGGGAGGGTCCAAGGACTTCCCACTGACATTTTTACAATCTCCGCGTACCATGCCCTTCGGGGCCACGCTGGAGCCACCAGAATCACTGGTTTCTTTTCTACCCTGATTCTGCGGATTAATCGCGATGGGAATGCATATATCAGCTTGAACTGATTCCAAGGGAACACTAGGGCATCCGAACCGCAAGCTAGGAGATCCTTTGTGCGAGACACAAATCTGTCCACCTTTGCGTTGAATCTGGATGCTAGCAGATCTACATCCGGTGTTCCCCACCGCTGGCATATTGCCTGGAAAACCTCGGGGTGAAGAGACCATTCCCCCGGGCATAATTGCTGGCGACTTAAAAAAGTCCGCTCTCCAATTTTCCACTCCTGGGATGAAAACCGCGGATATGGCTGTGACATACCTTTCTGCCCACTCCAGGATGCATTTCGCTGCCCTCTGGGCTGCACGACTCCTGGTGCCACCCTGGTGATTGATATATGCCACTGCTGTGGCATTGTCTGATTGAATTCTGACAGGTGACCCTTGGAGTTTGGATGTCCATGCTACTAGGGCATACCGGGCTGCTCGTATCTCTAAGAGATTGGTGGGCAGGGCCTTCTCTGCTTCTGACCACTTGCCCTGGAGAGACCATTGCTCCAGTACTGCCCCCCAGCCTATGAGGCTGGCAACTGTAGTGACCACCTTCCAAGAAACCGAACTGAAGGGTTTCCCTTCCCAGATTCTGGGACACCAACCACCAATGGAGGCTCTTGCGAACGGAAGGGGACAGGGACATTGGTAAGTCTAAAGCCTGAACTTTTTTGTTCCAGGCTGACAGTATGGCCCTCTGCAAGTTCCTTGAATGGAATTGACCGTAGGGTACCGCTTCGAATGAAGCCACCATTTTTCCCAGCAGCCTTATACACAGGCGTATGGATGGTTTTTCTTTTTTGTACCCACTAAGTGGGTCAAATCTTTCAAAGACGACATCTTCTCTGGAGGTAAGAAAATCTTTCTCTGCTTTGAATCCAGTCTTAGCCCCCAAGTATTCCAGGCTTTTGACTGGTTTTAGGGCTGACTTGTCTCGGTTGATAATGCAACCGTGAGATTCCAGATACTTGATTATCTTGTGAACGACCACTTCTAGTTTTTTCCACTGAGTGGTCTATCAGCAACAAGTCGTCTAGATATGCCATTATCGTTACACCTTGTGTTCCTAGTTTGGCCAATCGTAGGGCCAGAATTTTTGTGAACACTCGTGGTGCCGTGGCCAGACCGAAAGGTAAGGCTCTGAACTGAAAATGGCGCCCTTCTACTGCAAAGCGTAGAAATTTCTGATGGGCCGGAATGCAAATAAGCATCCCTTATGTCGATCGAGGCTAACCATTCCTGCCCTTGTAGGGCGGTGGCCACCGATCGGATCGACTCCATCCGAAAAAAGTCCTGATATGTAGGAACTTGTTTAGCCCTTTTATATTCAATATGGGCCTCATGTCCCCATTTGGTTTGGGGACTGTGACAAGGTTCGAGTAAAACCCGAACCCGTTTTCTTTCAAGGGAACCTTCATGATTACCCTTGGGGCAATAGTTGCTCTAGTGCCAGAAGGAGGGATCCACTCTTCTGGGGATCGCTTGGCACGTTTGACCTTATAAAATGGGCAGGAGGAATGTCTTTTAACTCCAGCCTGTATCCCAGACTTACTGCGGGGATCACCCATCTCTGATGGTGTCCCGCCAGGTCTCTGTGAACAACTGAAGTCTTCCCCTCACCCGACTGAGTGGGGGCAACCCTTCATGACTTAGGGGGAGGTTTTGTACCTCTCTTGACCCAGGGTTTCCTGATACCCTGTGATTGTCCCTGATTTCTGCCCCCTGGATTTGACCGCGGAGGCCGTCGGAACTGTTTCACAGCCGATGTGCCAGGGACTGGAGAAGTAGGCCTCTTAAAAGAAGGACTTCTACCCTTGTTCTTAACCGGTAAGAGTGAACTTTTACCGGCAGAAATTTTCTGGATATATTTGTCCAGATCTTCTCCAAATAAGCGTTCTCCATGAAATGGGAAGCTAACCAGCAGTTTTTTACAGGGAGCTTCAGCAGACCAGTTTTTGAGCCACAGAAGCCTACGCATATGTCTATAGACAGCGTAAAGCGGGAGGCCTGTTGGATTGTATCCTTTATGGCGTCCACCGCAAAACACAAGGCTCTAGGCAGGTCAGCTAGGGCAAGAGCCTGCTGATCTGGTAAGTCCCTTAAGACTTGTTTCAACTGATCTTTCACTGCTTGGCAGACTCCAATCGCTGCTACCGCAGGTTGTGTCACCATGCTTGCTGTAGAGAAAGCAGATTTTAGTAAAGACTCCAATTTTTTATCTATTGGGTCTTTGAACATTGGAACATTATCTACTGGACATGTCAGTGATTTGTTAACAGAAGAGATGGCTGCGTCCACTATAGGGACCCTCCATTTTCTTATGAACTTATCCTCCATGGGATAGATCACCGGAAATCTCTTGGGGGGAGCAAATATTTTATCAGGATGCTCCCAATCCTGGTAAATAAGCCCTTCTAATAAAGGGTGGATTGGGAAGGAACAGACCGCCTGGGGAGCTTTTAGCGACCCCAGCGAGGAAACCGTAGTGGATGGTGGTTCCGCCAGAGGCATTTTAAATGCTGATCGGACCATGTTAGTCAGAGACTGAACCCATAATCTTTCAGCCTGAGAAGCTGAGAAAGGTTCTTCCACTGTTGATTCCTCTATAAGTGAATCAACCTCATCCTGATCCCCTTCAGGTAGGTCGATCTCTGTGTGGGGCTGTTCCTCCACTAACAGGCACTCTGAAGGAGGAGACGGAGATCGGACGCGCTTTTCCTGTGACAGGGAAGCAGCGATCAATGCTGTTAATCTCTCTTCCAATCCTCCCAGAGTTGAGGATAAAACCTCCTCTGTTATATATACAGGAGCTGGTGGACTGGGGACAGCCGCAGCACCAGGCATTCCTGCGGGGTTTCTACGGCTACTGACCTCTGCATTCTCAGGGGAGATTGGTGCAGTGCAAGCATGCCCAATATCCTCAGAGCCCGATGGAGACCCCTTTGGCTTCCTGGAAGATTATTTCCGGAGCGTCTGGACGACATATCCTTTAAGCACAAAGCTGAGGTATTCCCGTCGTCATACACCAATTTTTGCTGGTAATAGTCTAACACAGGTGCTGCTATATACCAGCTGGTGTCCACTAAAGTGCCTTTCTATGGGGATGCCTGCATCAACCGCCTCTGTGTGCCACTGTTTGTTGCTAGCTCTGTTTGCATGCAGCTGACACTTGTACTGTGTCTTTTAACCATGCTGGGACGCCCGCACATGCGCAGAAGCGCCGCGGCGCGCATCGAGCGTCATCCACCCGCCCCGCCCCTTTTTTTTCATAGGAGGCGCGTGCACGCGCCCGCGCGCGCGCCCGTGCGCCAATGGCGCCCTTTTCGAAAACCAACAGAGGACTAGGAGCCAGGGCCCTTTTTGCCGGAGGGCCTGTGCGGTGGATGAACGCAGCAACAGGGCAGAGGAAGTGGATTCCCTCAGAGAAACTTACCAGCTGCCTGGATCTTTTGAGTTGAGAAAACCAAAGATCCACATTTACAAGAAAAATGGACTACAGCGGCCTCTAGTGGTTTAACACAGGTACCGCGGTCCCTGTTTTTTTTTTTTTTTTTTCTTGACTACTATTAAAATTTTACATTTTCAGTAGTTATAGGCAACAGACAGAAAGACAAATTAGGCTTGGGGGTCCCCCAATAGAACCAAGTTCCTGAGGGCCCCCACTTACCTGATCCCCGCCGCAGGACTTTGTTTGGTCCACAAAAGTCCAAACTTCACCTATCACGGCAGGCATTGTAATTAAACCTTCAGGGACCGGGTTCCCAAGGATTCCACTCCCCTGGACCTGTATAGCACCCTGCACAGACAGCGTCTTGGTCGTGGGTATGACCAGAGCTCTGGATCCCAGGGTCCAGCCCTCCTAAGAGAAGCATTACAGGCAAAACCTTGCTCTTCTGCTGCAAGGCCCGGGTACCGACCGTTTAGCTATGAAGCTTTTTTGGTGGGATCCGGAACAGCTTACTAAGGCCCAAAAGAACCTGTACGCAAGCCCAGTGAAAACACATGTTACTCTTTGGCCAACACCTTAGACACTGGCAAAAAACTGAGGTGCTCCCGGGTGGGAGGGGCTTATATAGGGGAGGGTACTTCCGGTTTGGAATTGGCCAGTGCCAACACCTGAAGGTAATCTATATAACCCATTAGTAATGACTAAGTCGCTCTGTGTCCCGTGATGTACGAGAAAGAAATGTAAAACCCAAACAGTCAGGCTTTATTTACTTTTGCTGAGGGAAACTTGAGAGGAAAGTAAGATATGAGAGAAGAACAGAGGAAGGTTCAGGTATGCAGCACTTAAGTTGCAATCGTCGCCACTCAAGCCTGAGTGGGTATTGCTCACCCGGATAGTTCAGTTTAGTGATCCTAGCAGCCAGGATTAAGCATGAATCAATCTTTCTTTTAGAAAGTAGGGATACGATCGGGAATCCTCTGCCACAGAATTATTAAAAGTCCCGAACCTCCCAGCCAAGCAATAGTGAGAGAACCTTTATGCCGGATTGGCGTATTGCAGGGCTTGTAATGATGATGATGGTGGATCCCTCCTTAGGTGAGCTCCAGGTCTCCTCTCAAGACAGCAGTACCGTCGCTAGTCTCCTATTGGACAGATACTCCCCTGGTCTCCTTCCCCAAGCGCGGGCTTCCCACAGGTGGGTAGCCTGGGATCCGTTCCTGAGGTGTAGGCCCCAGCAAGCAGAGCTGGGCCTAACAGGTAACGATGCAGCCTCGGGCTGAAAGTGCCCGGGGCCAGAACACACGCACCCCGTGCCATGCGGGCCACGAGGCGCGCACACAGGACCCCAATTAATGGTGTCTGACCCTTATAAGCCCTCCCCCAGCATGCACAGCGGGTAGACCACGCCCACTGCACGGCTGCAAAGAAAGGACACCCAAGGTGTTGTGATACCCCCTGTAGTTCAACCTATGCCGGTGGTGACAGTGCCACCTACAGGTGAACAGGGAACATTATTGCCAGGCAGCATCACACCCAGAGCAGAAGCAAATTTAGAACAATCAACATGTCTGAGCCCAACTACTGGCTTAGACCACCCTTAAATTTCAAACATAACGCCCCCAAATATTGGGGAGGGCGCTACACAATGAAAATTGGTAATAAGCTCTGAATGGTTTGAGATTAGGGATGAGCTTTATGTTCGAGTTGAACATGAGTTTGACTCGAACATTGTCTGTTCGCCTGTTCGACGAACAGCGAACAATTTGGGGTGTTTGTGGCAAATTCGAAAAGCCGCGGAACACCCTTTAAAAGTCTATGGGAGAAATCTAAAGTGCTAATTTTAAAGGTTAATATGCAAGTTATTGTCATAAAAAGTGTTTGGGGACCCGGGTTCTGCCCCAGGGGACATGTATCAATGCAAAAAAAAGTTTTAAAAACTGAAGTTTTTTCGGGAGTAGTGATTTTAATAATGCTTAAAGTAAAACAATAAAAGTGAAATATTCCTTTAAATTTGGTACCTGGGGGTGTCTAAAGTATGCCTGTAAAGCAGCGCATGTTTCCCGTGTTTAGAATTGTCCCTGCACAAAATGTAATTTCTGAAGGAAAAAAAGTCATTTAAAACTACTCGTGGCTATAATGAATCCCCGGGTCCCCGGCAATACAGAGAACAGTCATTGAAAAAAACGCCTTCCGCCTACGTCATTGGCTATTTCCCGGCAAGCGGGGAAAGCCCCGGGGGTTACCCTATGATGTGACGGTTGACCCCGCCCCCTCATACGTCATGGGGGTTTCGTGTGGAGTGGAGACTGGCGGAGACTGCAGCATCGCTGGACATCGGATCACTGCGGGACATAGAGAACAACGCTGAACAGACTGGATTACATCGCTGGAATGTTTTTTTAATTTTTTTTATTTTTAACCACTTAACGACCGCTCACTGTATATATACACGTCGGCAGAATGGCACCGACAGGCACAATCACGTAGAGCATACGTGATTGCCTTTGTATAGTTGGGGGGTCCAATCGGACCCCCCTTCTGTACAGTGAGCGGTGGCTAAGTGTCCGGGAGCGTTTCGGGATGAGGGGGCAGCCATTCGTTTCTGGCCACCCCCTCGCGATCGCTCCCGGCGAATGGAAATGCCCCCTCTGTCTGTGTCAGACAGAGGGAGCAGGAGGAAGTGATGTCATCTCTGGTGCGGCGCTCACATATACCGAGCGCCGTACAAGAGAAGACATCAGGTCAGTGCACACAACACTACACTGACACCAGGACACAAATCGCCCCCCCCAGACACCCCAGATCACCCCCCAGATCACCCCCCCCAGCCCCCAGTCACAGTGTCACTGATTGCAGTGACCATTTATTTAGTGATCACTGCAATCAGTGACATTTGTGACTGTAAAAGTGTCACCAAAGTTTAGTCTTAGGTCCAGTGTAGCCCCCTAACCCCCCCTAATAAAGGTTTAACCCCCTGATCACCCCCCAGATAACCCTTTCACCGCCTATCACCACTGTCGCTTAGCGATCATTTTTCTGATCGCTGTCTTAGCGTCAGTGATGCCGATCGGCAGCCAGTAATTTTTTTTAGGTTCGCCGCAGGTTTTTATAGCGTCAGGTACCCCAATATATTATCTAATAAAGGTTTAACCCCCTTGATCGCCCCCCAGGTAACCCTTTCACCCCCTATCACCACTGTCACTAAGCGATCGTTTTTCTAAACGCTGTCTTAGTGTCTGTGATGCAGATCGGTAGCCGGTAATTTTTTTTAGGTTCGCCGCAGGTTTTTATAGCGTCAGGTACCCCAATATATTATCTAATAAAGGTTTAACCCCCTTGATCGCCCCCCAGGTAACCCTTTCACCCCCTATCACCACTGTCGCTAAGCAATTGTTTTTCTAAACGCTGTCTTAGTGTCGGTGATGCAGATCGTAGCCAGTAATTTTTTTTAGGTTCGCTGCATGTTTTTATAGCGTCAGGTACCCCAATATATTATCTAATAAAGGTTTAACCCCCTTGATCGCCCCCCAGGTAACCCTTTCACCCCCTATCACCACTGTCACTAAGCGATCGTTTTTCTAAACGCTGTCTTAGTGTCTGTGATGCAGATCGGTAGCCGGTAATTTTTTTTAGGTTCGCCGCAGGTTTTTATAGCGTCAGGTACCCCAATATGTTATCTAATAAAGGTTTAACCCCCTTGATCGCCCCCCAGGTAACCCTTTCACCCCCTATCACCACTGTCGCTAAGCAATTGTTTTTCTAAACGCTGTCTTAGTGTCGGTGATGCAGATCGTAGCCAGTAATTTTTTTTAGGTTCGCCGCATGTTTTTATAGCGTCAGGTACCCCAATATATTATCTAATAAAGGTTTAACCCCCTTGATCGCCCCCCAGGAAACCCTTTCACCCCCATCACCACTGTCGCTAAGCGATCGTCTTTCTAAACGCTGTCTTAGTGTCGGTGATGCAGATCGGTAGCTGGTAATTTTTTTTAGGTTCGCTGCAGGTTTTTATAGCGTCAGGTACCCCCATATATTATCTAATAAAGGTTTTAACCCCCTGATTGCCACTAGTTAACCCTTTCACCAGTGATCACCATATAAGTGTTACGGGTGACGCTGGTTAGTTAGTTTGCTTTTTATAGTGTCAGGGCACCCGCCGTATATAACCCAATAAAGGTTTAACCCCCTGATCGCCCGGCGGGTGATATCAATTAGGTTTTAGCGTCAGAGAGGGTCTGAGTCACACCCCAGGCAGCGTCAGGTTAGTGCCAGTAACGCTAACACCCACGCGTGAAGCATAGACCCCTCTTAGTGGTATAGTATCTGAACAGATCAATATCTGATCTGATCAGATCTATACTAGCGTCCCCAGCAGTTTAGGGTTCCCAAAAACGCAGTGTTAGCGGGATCAGCCCAGATACCTGCTGGCACCTGCGTTTTGCCCCTCCGTCCAGCCCAGGCCACCCAAGTGCAGTATCGATCGATCACTGTCACAAAACAAAAACACACATAACTGCAGCGTTGGCAGAGACAGGCCTGATCCCTGTGACTCCAGTGCTGTAGGAGGTGATTTCACCACCACAGTTAAAAAAAAAAGCAAATATGCCGAAGCATTGGGGCAGCAGGGGCGGAGGAGCGATTTTGCTCCTAATGCCGCGTACATACGGTCGAAATTCCGACCATGTGTGTGCGGCATAACTTTTTTGCGGGAGGATGCCCCCATGCTTCGGCATATATAAATGGTGCGTGTATGCCCATCATTGGAAGTGGGTGGATGAAAGGCGGTATTCTAATGGTGGGCATACCCACCGATCAATCTCTTTTTTCGTTCAGCCAACTGGCTGCATGAAATAAAAAGATTACAATACATGTCCAACAAGGACCAGCAACGTACTGGTATGTTGCTGGACTTTGAATGTTTATACCAGAATGATGCCTGCGGGTTTAGGTATCATCTTGGTATCATTCTTTTCAGCCAGCGGCCGGCTTTCATGTAAAAGCAATCCTAGTGGCTAATTAGCCTCTGGACTGCTTTTACAAGCAGTGGGAGGGAATGTCCCCCCCCGGATATAAAAAGCGCCATTGGGAAATTGGGAAAGCATTTTATCACACCGATCTTGGTGTGGTCAGATGCTTTGAGGGCAGAGGAAATATCTAGGGTCCAATAGATCCCAGTTTTTTCAAAAAAGAGTACCTGTCATTACCTATTGCTATCATAGGGGATATTTACATTCCCTGAAATAACAATAAAAATGATAAAAAAAAAAAATACTTGGAAGGAACAATTTAAAAATAAAATAAAAAAGCCAAATTAATAATAAAAAAAAAAGAAAAAAAAAGCACCCCTGTCCTGCCCTGCTCTTGCCCAATGGCGAACGCAAGCGTCGGTCTGGCGTCATATGTAAACAGCAATTGCACCATGCATGTGAGGTATCACCGCAAAGGTCAGATCGAGGGCAATCATTTTAGCAGTAGACCTCCTCTGTAAATCTACTGGGGTAACCTGTAAAGGCTTTTAAAGGCTTTTAAAAATGTATGTAGTTTGTCGCCAATGCGCGTTTGTGCGAAATTTTAAAGCATGTCGTGTTTGGTATCTATGTACTCGGCCTAAGATCATCTTTTTTATTTCATCAAACATTTGGGCAATATAGTGTGTTTTAGTGCATTAAAATTAAAAAAAGTGTATTTTTTAACCCAAAAAATGCGTTTGAAAAATCGCTGCGCAAATACTGTGTAGAAAAAAAAAATGCAACACCCACCATTTTAATCTGTAGGGCCTTTGCTTTAAAAATATATATAATGTTTGGGGGTTCAACGTAATTTTCTTGCAAAAAAAAAAAATGTTTTCATGTAAACAAAAAGTGTCAAAAAGGGCTTTGTCTTCAAGTGGTTAGAAGAGTGGATGTAAGCTTCCTAATGTTGTGTATAAAATGCCAGAACAGTTCAAACCCCCCCCAAATGACCCCATTTTGGAAAGTAGACACCCCAAGCTATATACTGAGAGGCATGTCGAGTCCATGGAATATTTTATATGTTGACACAAGTTGCGGAAAAACAACAATTTTTTTTTTTTTTTTTGCACAAAGTTGTCACTAAATGATATATTGCTCAAACATGCCATGGGCATATGTGGAATTACACCCCAAAATACATTCTGTTGCTTCTCCTGAGTACGGGGATACCACATGTGTGAGACTTTTTGGGAGCCTAGCCACGTACGGGACCCCAAAAACCAAGCACCGCCTTCAGGCTTTCTAAGGGTGTAAATTTTTGATTTCACTTCTCACTGCCTATCACAGTTTCGGAGGCCATGGAATGCCCAGATAGCACAAAACCCCCCAAATGGCCCCATTTTGGAAAGTAGACACCCCAAGCTATTTGCTGAGAGGTATTGTGAGTATTTTGCAGATCTCGCTTTTTGTCACAAAGTTTGGAAATTGAAAAAAAATAAAAATATATATATATATTTTCTTTCTTCATTTTCAAAAACAAATGAGAGCTGTAAAATACTCGCCATTCCTCTCAGAAAATAGCTTGGGGTGTCTATATTCCAAAATGGGGTCATTTGGGGGGGTTTTGTGCGATTTTGGAATTTTATGGCCTTCGAAACTGTGATAGGTAGTGAGGAGTGAAATCAAAAATTTGTGCCTAGAAATCCTGAAGGCGGTGCTTGGTTTTCGGGGTCCCGTACGCGGCTAGGCTCCTAAAAAGTCCCACACATGTGGTATCCCCGTACTCAGGAGAAGCAGAAAAATGTATTTTGGGGTGTAATTCCACATATAACCATGGCATGTGTGAGCAATATATCATTTAGTGACAACTTTTTGTAATATTTTTTTTTGTCATTATTCAATCACTTGGGACAAAAAAATATATTCAATGGGCTCAACAGGCCTCTCAGCAATTTCCTTGGGGTGTCTACTTTCTAAAATGGGGTCATTTGGGGGGGTTTTGTGCTATTTTGGCATTTTATGGCCTTCGAAACTGTGATAGGTAGTGAGGAGTGAAATCAAAAATTTGCGCCCTTAGAAATCCTGAAGGCGGTGCTTGGTTTCCGGGGTCCCGTACGCGGCTAGGCTCCCAAAAAGTCCCACACATGTGGTATCCCCGTACTCAGGAGAAGCAGCAAAATGTATTTTGGGGTGAAATTCCACATATAACCATGGCATGTGTGAGCAATATATCATTTAGTGACAACTTTTTGTAATTTTTTCTTTTTTTTTGTCATTATTCAATCACTTGGGACAAAAAAATAAAAAATTCAATGGGCTCAACATGCCTCTCAGAAATTTCCTTGGGGTGTCTACTTTCCAAAATGGGGTCATTTGGGGGGGTTTTGTACTGCCCTGTCATTTTAGCACCTCAAGAAATGAGATAGGCAGTCATAAATTTAAAGCTGTGTAAATTTCAGAAAATGTACCCTAGTTTGTAAACTCTATAACTTTTGCGCAAACCAATAAATATACGCTTATTGACATTTTTTTTACTAAAAACATGTGGCTGAATACATTTTGGCCTAAATGTATGACTACAATTGAGTTTATTCGATTTTTCTTATAACAAAAAGTAGAAAATATCATTTTTTTTCAAAATTTTCGCTCTTTTTCCGTTTATATCGCAAAAAATTAAAATCGCAGAGGCAATCAAATACCATTAAAAGAAAGCTCTATTTGTGGGAAGAAAAGGATGCAAATTTCGTTTGGGTACAACATTGCATGTCCGCACAATTTACAGTTAAAGCAGCGCAGTGCAAAATTCTGAATTCACCTCTGGTCCTTTAGCTACCAAATGGTCCGGGGCTTAAGTGGTTAATAACTTAACTGTGTCTGTGTGTTTTTTTACAATTTTTTACACTTTCTTTGTGAAATGGCAGGGGTACAATGTACCCGTTACCAATTCACATAGGGGGGCGGAATCTGGAGGTCCTCTTTGTTAAAGGGGGCTTCCAGATTCCGATAAGCCCCCCGCCTGAAGACCACCACAACCACCAAGTGTGTTGTGGGGATGAGGCTCTTGTCCCCATCAACATGGGGACATCCTCCCCATGTTCAGGGCATGTGGCCTGGTACGGGTTCAGAAGGGGGGGGCACTCTCTCTGCCAGGTTGCGTGCTCGGATAAGGGTCTGGTATGGATTTTTGGGGGGACCCCACAACATTATTTTTTTAATTTTAGTGCGGGGGACCCCCACATTTTTTTTTAAACTTTGGTTCCCTGCGCAAAATGTCATTTTTGAAGGAAAAAAAGTCATTTAAAATGACTGCATCTATTAATGAATTGTCGGGTCCGGCAATACAGATACAAATCATTGAAAAAAACAGCAGGGGTTCCCCTTAATATTCATACCAGACCCAAAGGGCCTGGTAATGATCTGGGGGGGACCCTTGACATTTTTTTCAATGACTTTTCTCTGTATTGCCAGGGACCAGGGGATTCATTATAGCCGCGAGTAGTTTTAAATGACTTTTTTTCCTTTAGAAATTACATTTTGTGCAGGGACAATTCTAAACACAGGAAACATGCGCTGCTAGACTTCACCAGTGTTCGCGTGTTCAAACTAATTTTTTGCCTGTTCGCATGTTCTGGTGCGAACCGAACCGGGGGGTGTTCGGCTCATCCCTATTTGAGATTACCAGGTCCAGCAGAGCGCCATTCCTAGTCGCGGCCTCAGTAAACTGGACCATAAAAGTTTATAAACTTTTGCCCTTTTACAGCATTGCCATTACTCCAGTCAATTTCCGGGTGGTTAAAAAACCCACATTATTATCACTGTCCCAGCCCTTGCAGCCCTTTCCATCTATGCAAGGAGCAGAGTCTCCATCTCCTCACTAACACTGGCAGGTCTATAACAAACGCCAATGACAACCTTTGTAGTATGCACACCCTTGTACAGTTCCACCCATAATGTTTCAGACTCATCACACTCTCCATCAACTAGTTCCTCTTTAACTCTTGCTTTGAGATCACATCTCACATAGAGAGACACCACCACCCCCTCCATTTTACCCTGTATTTCCAAAAGAGAAAGCAGGTTATAACCACAAACTAAAAGATAGTTGGAAAGCAGAAACTACTGTCACATCTTATAATAGCTCTCAATACAGTTCTTGATCCAGAAAGTAGATAGATGCATTTGGAATTCGAAGTGACAGGAAACCCTTCTCTCTGCAAGCTTAATGCAGCTAATGCATTCTCCTCGCTCTTCTTTGCTCATCTTACATAACTTCTTTCCTCCAAAGACTACCCCAATTTAGTAGTAGCAGGGGACTTCAACACAACCCCAATCTCTCTCTTGATTGTTCCAAACCATACAGAGCTACCCAATCATCTATTACTGAAGATTTACAGTGCTTTTTGACTACATCCTCTTTATATACATCCTCACACCACTGAACGGGATTACACTTGCTTATTTTTTATAGCTGACTCCCTTTTCTCTAGGGTTGATTCTGCCACTATAGACTCCTTCTCTCTCTCAGCCTACACCCCTATTACTCGCTAACTAACTTTGACAACTCAAATGCTTTACTAGCCCACCTCAAAATTCCCCTTCCACCTCACTAATTTGGACCATTTTAAAGGGGTTGTAAAGGTTTCCTCCCCACAAGAGCTAACCCCCCTCTGGGAAGCGCTCTCCCAAGGGGGTTTTCTTGCGGGCGTGCTCCCGTGTGATACAGTCGGCGGCCATAGTCGCCCCCTGGCATGCCGCATCATTGATTTGATTGACAGCAGCGGGAGCCAATGGCTGCGCTGCTATCAATCATCCAATGAAGAGCCCATACGAGCTGGGGGAAAGCAACGTGGGATCGTGCCCACGGAGATTTGGGGCTCAGGTAAGTAAAACGGGGGCTTGGGGGGGGCCAGAGAGTGCAAGGTGTTTTTTCACCTTAATGCATAGGATGCATTAAGGTGAAAAAACACGTAGCTTTACAACCCCTTTTAAATCACTTCTCCAGCTTCAATGGGCTAACTGCCTTGATGACAATATATCCCACAGGGACAACCCGATCCATTCTGGCAGACAGAAAAAGTTGTTTTTAGAGGCCACATCATATCCTATAATACTTCAAAAAAAAAAAAATTCCCAACAATACTCTCAGTTGCAACATAATGTTCTTTTAACTTATAGACAACATTTATCAGAAAACTCCTTAGACTTCAAGAAAAACTGACAGGATGCGATAGTGCTCTTAAAAGCCTTTGTAACCTTTCATACTAAACAAAAACTACTCTATACAAACAATGCATTTTACAGGAGGGGCAATAAAATTGGTCATCTCCTTCCCAAACTTGCTAGACCTTACGGCCCTAATTACCATATTCTCAAAATAACAAATCCCAAACTCCAAACTAGCACCAACAACACACAGTCAATAGTCGCAGCCTTTGAGCATTATAATTCCCATCTTTATACAGCCCAAATCTCTCAACCACTCGTACTTCAGCAACTGATAGATCAAGTCTGCTTACCAAAACTTACTAATGATCAATGTGAACAACTTAACTCCCTGATTACTGTTTTGGAAATTTAACAGGCTATTAAAGGTTGAGGCAACAATAGAACCCCTGGACCGGATGGCTTCCCAGATGATGTTTACAAGTTGTTGTCTGCAAACTCTCTCCAGTACTCATGGGTCTCTACAACTCCATTCTTGAACACAACACCCCATACCCAGAATTTAAAGAAGCATACACTACCCTTATTTTTAAACCTGGGAAAAACCCTGAATTTGTTCATTCATACTGACCTATTTCACTACAAACTATTAGCTACAATCATGGCAGATCGCTTCCAAACCCATATACCTACATTGTTCACCCCCACCAGCTAGGCTTCCTTCATGACAAACATTCCACCATAGGTATCAAAAGAGTAGTGCAGCTACAGTCCAAGCTAATCATCAGCCTTCTCTCCCCCCCTTGTTGCTCCTAAACCTTGATGCCGAGAAGGCTTTTGATAAAAATAGACTAGTCCCTCTTAAATCATATTTTCTTCACTAGGGCTTTTGGGCATGTTTTCTCCTCTTTCATACAATATATCTATTGTAACCCCATACTAAACTCATTTTCAAAAATCAATCCTCTTCCCCAATACCAATGTCCAGAGGCACCAGTCAAGGCTGCCTCCTTTCTCCCATTCTTTTTAATCTTGCACTGGACCCCCTACTTTGCCTTCTCGAGTCTCAACCCACTTTCCAAGGCATAACCATAGGCCACAAAACTATTAAAATCACTGTTTTTGCTGATGACCTGCTCCTTTAGATCTCACACCCTTATTAATTCCATTGGCCTCATTTCAACTTTGATAAATCAGAATCACTCTATTTATAGGTAACTAACCACCTTAAACCTCCTTGGAGCAATCTCTAAACTTTTATTTGGTGCAGAGCAAACATTTCTTACTTGGGAGTATCCATACCTAAAAATCACCATAACCTATATAGGGCTCATACACCACCCCCCCTGCTATGCTTTATAAATGTACCCCTGGCCTCCTGGAAGCACTTAAAGAATTCTTACATGGGTAGAATAAGGCTAATAAAAATGGTAGCCTTTAATAAACCTTTTCACCCAATGCAAGTCCTCCCTCTACTCCTCAAACACTCTGACCTTAAATATGTTTAACCACTTCAATACAGGGCTTTTATACACCCTTCCTTACCAGACCAATTTGTAGATTTCAGCGCTCTCACACTTTGAATGACAATTACTCAGTCATGCTACACTGTACCCAAACCAAATTTTTATAATTTTTTCTCACAAACAGAGCTTTCTTTTGGTGGTAATCACCGCTGTGTTTTTAATTTTTTGCAATATAAGCGAAAAAATTTAGTTTTTTTTAAAAAAAAAAAAACACTTTTTTTTAGTTTCTATTGTATTTTTTTTTGCAAATAAGTAATTTTTCTTCATAAAATTGGGCCAAAATGTCTACTGCTACATATATTTAGTAAAAATAACCAAAAAAAGTGTATATTATTTGGTCTCTGTGAAAGTTATAGAGTCTACAATCTATGGTGCAAATCATTGAAAAATCTGATCACACCTGATGTACTGAAGGCCTATCTCATTTCTTGAGACCCTAACAAGCCAGGAAAGTACAAATACCCACAAATTACCCCTTTTTGGAAAGCAGACATTCCAATGTATTTAGTAAGAGGTATGGCGAGTTTTTTGAAGTTGTAATTTTTTCCCACAATTCTTGGGAAATATTTTAATTTTTTTACATTTTATTTTTTTTGCACAAAATTGTCATAATAACAAGTTATTTCTCTCACACAGCACATGCATACTTGCAATGACACCCCAAAATACATTATGCTACTCCTCCTGAGTATAGTGATACCACATGTGTGAGACTTTTACACAGCCTGACTACATATAGAGTCTAACATCCAAGTAGCACCGTCAGGCTTTCTACGAGCATAAATTGCACATCTCATTTGATGACAACCTATCACACTTTTGAAGGCCCTGGAGCACCTGGCCAAATACAGAGGCCCAACATTGAAATAGCACCTTCAGGCATTCTAGGAGCATAAATTACACATCTCATTTCTCAACCACCTATTACAGTTTGGAAGACCCTGGAGCACCAGGACAATGGAAACACCCATAAAATGACCCCATTTTGGAAAGCTAACACCCCAACGTATAATCTATGAGGCATAATGAGTCTTTTGAACGGTTCATTTTTTTCCAGAAGTTTTTGGAATATGTGGGAAAAAAATGAAAACGCATTTTTTTTATACAAAGTTGTCAATTTATAACATATTACCAACACATAGCATGTATATAGCAAAATGACACCCCAAAATACATTCTGCCACTCCTTCTGAGTATGGCGATATCAAATGTGTGAGACTTTTACACAGCCTGGCCAAATACAGAGGCCCAACATTGAAATAGCACCTTCAGGCATTCTAGGAGCATAAATTACACATCTCATTTCTCAACCACCTATTACAGTTTCGAAGACAATGGAAACACCTATAAAATGACCCCATTTTGGAAAGCTAACACCCCAGCGTATAATCTATGAGGCATAATGAGTATTTTGAACGGTTCATTTTTTTCCAGAAGTTTTTGGAATATGTGGGAAAAAAATGTAAACGCATTTTTTTTATACAAAGTTGTCCATTAATAAGATATTACACACACATAGCATGTACATAGCAAAAAGGACACCCCAAAATACATTCTGCTACTCCTCCTGAGTATGGCAATACCACATGTGTGAGACTGTTACACAGCCTGGCCACATACAGAGGCCTAACATCTAAGTAGCACCGTCACGTGTTCTAGGAGCATAAATTACACACATAAATTCCTGACAACCTATCACATTGTTGAAGGCCCTTCATATTTCTAACACATAGCATGTACTGTACATACCAATTATAAACCAAAATACATTCTTCTGAGAAAAGGGTAAAGAAAAGATTACCTGTGGTTTCAGTAGTGCAGTGGTCCAAAGAGGAGAGCATCGGTCCAGGCAGCAGGCAGGAACGTGGACAGCGACAGCAAAACAGGCAGCAGGCAGGAATAGTCAGTACAGGTAGAGATGATGTCAGCACAGCCAAAGCATTGGTCCAGATAGCAGGCAGGGATGTGGTCAGCAGCAGCAAAAGGAACAAAGGGTCGTCCATGCAGCAGGCAGGAATACTGTCCAAAGTTAGTACATGCAGCAGGCAGAGGTATGGTCAGCACAGCCAGAGTATTTGTCCAGGGAGCAGGCAGGACCATGAAGCTTAGGGCATCGGTCAGGAAAGAATGGGGACAGGGGTAGAGGCTTCTCCCACCCAAATCGCTTTGAAGCCTCCGGACAACCAGACCCTGTTTTCTGAACTCAGAACACTATTCTGGAGCCCCTCACATATGTGAGACCCCTGTGTAGCAGGGTGAAAGATCAGTCAAAGGGGGCAGGCAAAAACATGGTCAACAGGCCGAGGTCAGTGCAGGTAAAAGGCAGAAATAAATGGTAGGCAGAGGCATAGTCGATACAGTCCAGGGTCAGTTCACGTGAAAGGCAGATACATGGCGGATAAACAATGCAGACAGTAGGCAGAGGCATAGTCGAGAAACAGGCCAGGGTCAGTTCACATGGAAGACAATGATATGGTTGGTCGAGGCAGGGAAATATTCAGGACAAATTGAAAACAGGGAAATGGCAGTATTAGAAATATGGGCTAATAGTTTTTGAGAATGTGATATTGCTTGAAGCATTCTCCGATGCAAAGGCCAGGTTGGGAGGGACAGTCGGGACAGTCGGGACAATGGAAGCTGGTGTCTTTCCTAATTCCTCTTCTGGTGCACACCCAACATTTTTTTGGGCGTCTTCTTCCGGATCCTGATGGTGGAATATGGTCTGAAAAATGGCGTTCATGTAGTCTGCTGACACAATCTGAGTGAATGCTTTCTGGGGGGGATGTTTGTTGGTAGATCAGGGCAGTGACAATGTCTTCAATAAACCTCATGAAGGGTCTTTCTGTTGATTTTTGGTAGATTATGAAAGAATTTAACAGGGCCAAATGAAAAAAGTAAATTGCGACTTTTTTATACCAGAAGAGGGATTTTCGGGTTGAAAGATAGGGCTACAACATTTGGTCATTTAAATCCACACCACCCATGAATTTATTGTACTCATTGATGCAGGAAGGCTTGCGAACGGTACCGCGTCTTCTGTGAAGTTCCACCGAGGTGTCATCGTGGATGGTGGACATGATGTACACGTCTTTTCTATCCCTCCACTTCACAGCCAACACTTCCTCGTTCCTCAGGCTTGCCGACTCCCCCTTTTGAATGGTTGTGGTGACAAGACGCTGTGGGAAGCCCCTTCTGTTTTTTCTTGTTGTACCACAGGCCAGAGTTTTTTTTTAGGTAGAGGTGGCGGAGAAGGGGCAGGCTGGTATAATAGTTGTCCATGTAAATATGATACCCCTTTTGGAGGAGTGGGAATGCCAACTCCCAAACAATTTTTCCACTTATTCCCATGTATGAGCTGGGAATCTTTGCCTTCGTACACGCGGAATGAGTGCACATAACCAGTGGCGCTTTCACAGAGCTTGTTGAGCTTCAAGCCGTACCTCGCCCGCTTACTGGGGATATATTGCTTGATTCCCAGCCGGCCTATGAAATGCACCAGGGATTCGTCCACAGAAATGTTTTTATCAGGGACATAAAGTTCGGCAAACTTCTTGGAATTTTTTTTTATTAGGAGGCGAATTTTACATAATTTGTCAAAGTTTGGGTGATTTCGGGGGGGCACTGTGAGTTGTCACTGAAATGCAGGAACCGCATTATAAGTTCATATCGGGACCTGGACATGGCCGATGTAAAAATTGGCATATGGTGGATGGGTTTCTTCGACCAATACCTATTCATTTCATTTTTTTTTGTAAGCCCCATGTTAAGCGTTAGACCTAAAAACAATCTAAGCTCCACCACTGTTAGGTGTCTCCATTCAAAAGGGCGGGCATAGCTGGAGCTGGGGTTGTTTTCAATAAATTGTTGAGCAAAAAGGTTGGTTTGGTCCACAATGCCTTGAACCAATTCATCAGGGAAAAATAAATTAAAAAAATCAAGTTTGGAAAAACCTGCAGTGTTGACCTGCACACCTGGCTGTGCTGTAAAAGGGGGGATCGTGGCTGACCCTGAGGTAGAAGGCAGCCACAATGGGCTTGCCAAGCCATCTGGAAGCAGGGTTTGGGCCCTACTTCTTTGGCGTGCACTTGCACTGGGCCTTTCCTCCTGGGGTCTAGCAGCGCTTGTACTGGGACTCTCCTCCTGGGGTCTAGCAGCGCTTGTACTGGGCCTCCCCTCCTGGGGTCTACCGCCGTTGGCACTGCTGGTAGCTGCCTGGTGTTCAGACCGTTTTCTTTTTGGACAGACTGTGTCCTCCTCTAATTCGGATCCTGATGTGCTGCCTTCGGGGGGCTCATATTCCGAACCAGAATCGGAATCAGATCTGAGCGGTGAGAGCTCCCCGTTGCTCTCATCGGTCAGACTGAGTATTTGGTATGCTTCTTCTGGGGTGTACGGCTTTCTGGACATAGTGGCTGTATGTACTCTGGTGGCGGGTACTCTGGTGAGGTGGCAGGTACTCTGGTGGCAGGTTCTCTGGTCTGGTGGCAGGTACTTTGGTTAGGTGGTGGGTACTTTGGTGAGGTGGCGGGTACTCTGGTGGACAGGTACTCTGATGGACAGGTACTCCTGATGGACTGGTGGTGGGTACTCTGGTGAGGTGGCGGGTACTCTGGTGAGGTGGTGGGTACTCCTGATGGACAGGTACTCCTGATGGACTGGTGGCGGGTACTCTGGTGAGGTGGCGGGTACTCTGGTGAGGTGGACGGTACGCCTGGTGGATAGGTACTCCTGATGGACAGGTACTCCTGATGGACAGGTACTCCTGATGGACTGGTGGCGGGTACGTTGGTGAGGTGGCGGGTATTCTGGTGAGGTGGCGGGTACTCCTGGTGGACAGGTACTCCTGATGGACGGGTACTCTGGTGGCAGGTACTAGATGACAGGTACTCTTTATTTAGGGGGGGCAATCTGGGCACAGTAGTACATATGTAGTGTGTAACTCACTGTTAGCTGATCTCCTCACACTGGATCGGTGTGTGAAGAGGAGAACCCAGCAACAGTAGGTTACACACATCAGTGTGTTTTGTTTACATTTAGTGACCGGCTGTGAATGGACACTGCCGGTCACGTGGTAAAGAGCCAATTTCATTGGCTCTTTACCCTGATCGGGGCTGGGCTGTATCCAAGGGAAAAGCCTCAGCCCTGATCGCCACGCTGCGTGCCCCCGGGGGTGCGCGGGCACCGTGCACGCCGCTGCGCAGCTCTGTATCATCAAATCCGGTAAGTAATACAGGAATCTCCGCCAACCGCCGCCACATTCCTCCCATCGGGGATCGGCTGTGTCCAGAGGGACACACCGGATCCCCGATCGCCGCGCAGGCGCCGTGCACGCCGCTGCTGCAGCTCTGCATATAGGAGCCGGTAAGCCGCATGGGAAGCTCCGCTGCCCGCTGCCCCTCCGCCGCCACTCCATTACCCCCATCGGGGAATGGCTGTGTCCTAAGGGACACAACGGTACCCTGATCGCCGCTCTGCGGGCCCCTGGGGGCCCGCAGTAGCGGCAGAAAGCCGAGGACGTCATATGACCTCCACCCAGGATGGGAGATCCCATCTGTGGACGTCATTTGACTATGGCTGGGTAAGGAAGTGGTTAAAAGATGTTCCAAGAATTTATCTGGGGCAGCAGGAGAGCAACATTAATCTATGTATCTTACAACAACCAGTAATGGCGGCCTTCATTTTCCTGACCTGGAACTGTACAACTTAGCATCTTTAACTAGGTACATACAGGACTGGATTCATGGCATATTGATGTACTTAGACACTGAACTTGATCAATATATTACCCTCTGGAACAACTTGCTGTATGTCCTTCTAATACATAAAGAACTCATGCACATTGAATCCCCTTTTGTACCACACGTGGTTGGCGAGTCATCAAATATGCACACATTGCCTAATAAACAGCCATGCGTCTCTCTTCCTCTCCCTATGGAACAACTCAGACCTCCCATAATTTCCTGGCCTTCCTGTCCTTAAGCACCTTGAAGGTCTATATCAGGACTCTTAGTGGATGTCAACAACAAGCAACCACTTTCTTTCAATGTAGTAATAGAGAAATTTCCTTCTTTATCCAATAGTCCATTTCTCTTTTCACAAATTAAATTGTACATTGCCTCTATATAAAATGTCTCAAGAGGATTGGGGGAATTCTTTGGATACTGATCACTGAACTATTCCTCTTCACTGGCTGGTCTTAACAAATAGACCAAGAATTTCTTCCAGCTTTCGGTTGATGCTCTTACAAAATCGTTGTGTTTGTCTTGGGGCACAATCAAAGTCACAATGTACTATGAAATGATGCTGAGACTTTTCCATCACTCTTATATATCTGTGCATCATTCCTACCTTATAGGCCTAAGCACCTCTTCTTGCTGCTTAAAATGTGGACAATTAGATGCAGACCTGTTCCATGCTTTTTGGTCGTGCCCCAGAATGAAATGTTTTGGGAATTCTGTAATCCATTATGTTACCATATATCTGGTAATCTACTTACCTCTAACACCGAGTTGGCTCTTTTTGGCCTAATTAATTTCCTGGGCATTAAAATTTCAAGGGGCTGCAAGCAAATGCTTACTATCATATCTCTGGCATGGAAGACTATTTTACATCAGTGGATCTACCCAGAACCCCCTACTATTTATTTATTTATAGCTAAATTATCCTACACTTTTTGCATGGAATGGTTGGAGGCCTCCCTTCATAAGGAATTACGGGTTCAAAACTTCTTGAACATTTGGGAATCTTTCATTTAAAACTTGCCCATAGAAACTCAATATATAATGCAATGCTTTCAGACTTCGAGGCAACGATCCTTCAATTGACATTCCATGCCTCTCTTAAATTGAATTACACTTGTTAATCTAAAAATTGAGGCCTCTTCCCTTTGCTTGCTACTTACTAGTACATCCGCCATCCATTCAAATATTTCCTAATATACACCACTAGACCCAGCACTGCTAGGTCTCTTTCAGATTATACTAACATATTGTATATTGTTTTTCTTGATTTAACTTGTCGGCCAAATGTTGCGGCCATTATTCTTGTTAATTGCATTCTCACAATAAAATGGAATAAAAAAAAAAGATATTTCACAGTTTATCCAGGTAGTTCTATCTAAGGCCGGCCATACACAGTGTAAATTTATTTTCTGCAAACAATAAAAGAAATTCACTTGATTCCCCCATCAACACAAATAGTGTTGATGCAGGAATCCCTCCTGCCGGGCCATTCTCTTCTTAGATTGATTAACTTAGTACATTCAGCCTGCCCATTAAAGATTTGAACAGTGTATGGCCAGGCTAAGGCCCCTTTCACACTGACAAGTTTTTCAGGCGGTTTAGCGCTAAAAATAGCGCTGCTATACCGCCAGAAAAAATCGTGCCCCGCCGTCTTCACACTGAAGCGGTGCACTAGCAAGAGCGCTCCAAAAGTCCTGCTAGACGCATCTTTGCAGCGGTGAAGGAGCGGTGTGTTTACCGCTTCTTTACCGCTGCTGCCCATTGAAAGCAATGGGAAACCGTGGGAAACCATGGTAATGCAGAGGCGCATTGCCGGTGGTATTAATCCTTTTTCGGCCGCTAGCGGGGGTTAAAATCACCCCGCTAGCGGACAAATATTGCTGTAAAAACGACGGTATAGTGGCGCTAAAAATTGTGCCGCTATACCGCCAGTGCACCTCCCCGCCCCAGTGTGAAAGGGGCCTAAATGTCAGGAACTTAATCCAGAATTTATAGTCACATGAGTAACTAATTGACCTTAATCCAATCACAGAGGAATTGATCAAGGCAGATGTTGATTGTCCAAAATCATGATGGGAGTTTGTGAAGTTTGTGAAAACACCTTGTCCTAATTACCTAATTCAGTTGCTTAAAGGATAAGTTCACCTTTTGTAACATGTTACATGTCACACCCATATTCCGGGTGTAACATGTTATAAATGCATCCCCTGCACCCACCAATCCCCTGTATCGTCACCCCCGCTCACTGTCATAATCTAAAAAAACATGCCATTTACACGCCATTGACAGTGTGTGTGTTTTTATTTACTTTTTTTTACACTTTTTTGGTTAATGAGTAGGGGTACAATGTACCCATGTACCCTGTACTCAATCACATGGGGGGGGATCTGGGGGCTTGCCGGCCCGCTCTTTAACAACCAGCTACTGTATTCACTGGTTGTTAAGGATGCAGGTGGTCGCCCGCTCCTTAGCATAAATGCTACCGCTCCTAAACATTTTTTAAAACACTCCAAAACGCTGCAAAAATGCTGGCAAAAACATTAAATATTAGCGTTTTTTAGCTATCTTTTTTTTTTTTTTCTAATGTGCATGGAGCCTTATTCCTCACTACATGGGGCTGCATTTACCAAGTTACTTTGCTTGTGTGTTAGGTGTACAAAAATGTGTTTTAAAAACACAGGAATGCAATATTTGTTTAGAATTCTTGTGAGTTTTTCTGACTAAGACTTCCTGCTCTATAGCTCCATTGTCTCATCCCATGCTCACCTCCAGGACTCCTCCCAAGCCTCTCCCATTCTTTAGAATTCCCTACCTCAAGCTGATCGACTATCTCCAACTCTACCCACTTTTAGACGATCCCTGAAAACGTTTCTCTTCAGAGAAACCTATCCTGCCTCCACCGAACAACTGTACTTTCATTTTCTTCATCAGCTCCTCCCCCACATTAAATTTTTTATCACTTGACCCTCCCTTTTATATTGTAAGCTCTAAACATCAGGGCCCTCTGATTGTGCCTGCCTTGAATTGTATTGTAATGGTACTGTTTGCCGTTACGTTGTAAAGTGCTGCACAAACTGTTAACACTATATAAATCCTTCATAATAATATTAATAATCACAAACTATGTCCTTGACCCACTGGGCCTGTCTGCCAGATATTTATGAAATCATCACAGTGTTGTCACTCTTTTCACATTTGTCACTACGCAGACTACAGTAATGCACCCTCACTCACACATTAAGGATGATTCCCCGCAATATCCCTACTGAAAAAAACTCCTCTTGCTGTGAAATGGCCACACTGGCAATGCTTAGGTCCATCCCCAGACATTGAATAAAAGCAGTGCCTACATAAATGGGAGGAAGAATGGATACATAAGCAGTCCATCAGGGTGTCCGTGACATAGGACATCCTTTTCCATCTCTCCCCATGGCTTAAAAGGCTGGAAGAGTGTTGACATGGGGCTAAGAGAAGGGTTTCTATGCTTTCTGGACCAGGTAAGAAAAAAAATGCTGAAAAAAGTAAACGGGAAAGGAGTAGCATACTATTAAAAAAAAAGAAGAAAGATTAATTTTTCTGAAGATTGCATGTTTATTTCAAATACAAGGGGTATGAAAGTCATTATGTTTATTAAGAAAAAAAAAAACGTAATGGGCCTAAAAGAATTTTCATGCCTCATTCAAATATGCCGAAACATTCTTCTTTTCTCTAAGACCAGAATGTCAACTACTAGTTTATATTGGTAGAAAGCAGAGTATTATTGTATCATGTTTGCCTTAACGCACAAAATCTATTTACCACACAGGTCTGACATTTCAGTGAAATAACAAAATGACAATAGTGAGTCATCCATAATGAATAGGTATGTACATACTAGTCCCTGCCAAAATGCTGAACCTGTCTCATTCTCACCCTTTAGTGCTGAACAAAAACATGTAATGTTCATCAGCTAGGAGTTGACATCCATTTTATGGTTGCCTTCACTAAGAAACACTTAGTGTGCAGCTGACTTTTGTTTTGTGTCTTTGAAAAAGAAACAAAAGGCTTGTGAAAAGTTTAACCCTTGGGACACTTACATATATTATTTGATTTATTTTAACCCAAAGTTAATACATGTCAAGATAAATCATTTTAAGAATATTTTGTTTTATAATCTAACACAAGACACATTTAGGGAATTACCGTAAATGCAATACTTTTAACAAAGTGGTTGCTGCAAATGTAAAACATATCATTTAATTAATGAACTACAACTGATTTGCAGCATTATATGAACAAACATATTAAAATGCATAGAGACATATCGCTTAAAACAAGTGTGGATGCAAATATAGAAACTGATTCACTAAACTGCAAAGTGTGTCAAGTGTATATGTGCATTCATGCCTCATTCAAGAACGACTTTGAGAGCACTGATATGATTCAAAGTTGTGTGAGTTCTTCTGCCTAAATAGTTTGCAATGTAAAGTGGGGCTATGATAACAAACTTACAGTACATTATTTGAAAGCTAGTAATGAGATCTGACACAGGCAGTGCAAATAACAGAGAGATCAATATTTCATCACATTAGCACTCCTACATTTCTGATGCAACATAGAGGAAATATGCATGATGTTATATGACCCGGTACAAGAAATTGCCTGTCCCATTACTGTTTATGGACAAGCTTAGGCCCCTTTCACACTGGGGCGGTGGGGGTGTCGGTGGTAAAGCGCCGCTATTTTTAGTGGCGCTATACCTTCGTTTTTGCGGCGATATTCGGTCGCTAGCGGGGCACTTTTAATCCCCGCTAGCGGCCGAAAAAGGGTTAAAATCGCCCGCAAAGCGCCTTGGGCTTTCACACTGGAGTAAAAGGAGCTGCTCTTTTAGGGCGCTTTGCAGGCGCTATTTTTTGCGCTGTAGTGCATGCAAAGCGCCCCAGTGTGAAAGGGGTCTTAGGGAATAGATACAAGGACATAGGGGGAATCAATCAGCCACAACGCTATAAACTGCAGCCACAACATGTGAGCCCATCATTACAAGGTAATGGCAAACTATTGACCCAGGGAATATAACTATACTAATACTTACAGTAGTTAAAACAATGAAAACATTTGAAAGTATACAATACCTGTAATAATAAGATTGCAGAATATTTGGGAATGAAAGCTGCAGATTAATAAAAATAAATATTTACTTTTGTATTTGCATTTATTGACATTTGGGGTTACATTACATATTTTAAGGTAGGAAATTGCAACCCACACCAGGGGGGAAACTGAGTGCTACAATATTTGATACCACTGGTTTTCTACCAATTTTCGCTACAATAGATTCTGCCATGCTTCTCATTATGATAGATTTCTCCATGCCTAGTGTAATGAGTGTTCAGTCACTACCTCAAAAGTTAGCTTAAAATTATTGTAAACGATCACCTTGTAAAACAACCTATTCAGTTTAAAATAGAAATGAAAGGGAAAAATGTTTTTGTATAGATATAAAAAAAACATTATAAATACCTTTTTTATAAGTGATCACATAATCTCTGTTCCCAGCTGCATAAGATCTTGGGAGAGGAGAAGCAACAGTACACTAAACTTTGCAGTGAATGGGAGTAGCAGCAGTACACTGAGCTTTGCAGTAAATGGGAGTAGCAGCAGTACGCTGAGCTTTGCAGTGAATTGCTGTGCAGGGGGGCGTGTTAGGACAAGTCTGATTATTGAAGGGGAGGAGCAGGGCCGGTACAAGGCAGGGGTGGAAGGGGCAAGTGCCCTGGGCGGTACCATTTAATATAGGAGGGGGGGCGCAGGTTAAATTCTGCCATGGCCGCCAGTGTGTACACAGTACACCTGTGTCATAGCCAGCGGGCAGCGGCACTGTACCAATTTTGTGCCGACTGCCAAGTGCACTCCTGCATCCGGGACCGTCACCTCCCGGCTCCCTTCCCTGTCTGCTTCACTGTGTGTTGGAGGCGGGGTGGGAGCGGGAGGACTCAGAGGAGCGCTGCGCAGGGAGCTGTGTCAGCACTGTGACTCACAGCCTGTGAGCTAGAGGAGCCAAGGACTAGTCTCGAGGAGCCTGCCTGGCTCTAGCTGGAAGCTAGCAGACAGTGTGCTACGGACGGACTACTGAACTTGTGTAAAGTAAGCAGAACTAGTTAGAGCAGATTAATAAATGGCTGGATTGGGGGGGGGGGGGTGGAGGAGGCTGACTGAGGTGAGGTTAATGACTGTATTAAGAAAAAACAGCAGATAAAAAAATGTTTTTGCGTTATTTTAAATGAGCCATGCTTGACATCTCTTTTTTTTTACAATGTGATGCTTGACATCTCTGACTGGCATTGTTGCTGCCCCCTGTTCATGTGGCCGCTTTCACACTGGGGGGGGGCGGTGTCGTCGCTATTTTTTGCGGTGCTTTACCGCCATGTTTGCGGAGGTTTTCGGCCGCTAGCGGGACGCTTTTAACCCTCGTTAGCGGCCGAAAAAAGGGTTAAAACCGCCCGCAAAGCGCCTCAGTATCGGCGCTTTGCCAGCGGTATAGCCGCGGTGCCCATTTATTCCAATGGGCAGGAGCGGTGGAGGAGCGGTTAACACACCGCTCCTTCACCGCTCTAAAGATGCGGCTAGCAGGACTTTTTTTACCGTCCTGCTAGCGCATTGCTCCAGTGTGAAAGCCCTCTGGGCTTTCACAATGGAGAGACAGCACCGGCTGTTTCAGGTTGGTTTCCAGGCGCTATTTTTAGCCTGCAAAGCGACCCAGTGTGAAAGGGGTCTAAGAAGATTATTAACATACCGTACAGACAACTGATAAAAATATATTAATTACTGAAAACTTTTAAGAAACCTTTTAAAGTGGTTGTAAACCCTTTTTTTTGTACTTCTACCAATAGGTAAGCCTAGAATAAGGCTTACCTATAGGTAGTGGAAATATCTCCTAAACGTGCACTGTAGTAGTCCGCCGCTACTGCTAACCATCAATTGTTTCCAGTGTGTGCCCATCAATTGTCGCCAGTGTGCTGCCAGTGTGCCTCATCAATTGCTGCCAGTGTGTGCCCATCAATTGCCGCCAGTGTGCTGCCAGTGTGCACATCAATTGCTGCCAGTGTGCCCATCAATTGCTACAGTGTGCTGCCAGTTTGCCCCTAGAATAAGGCTTTCCTATAGGTAGTAGAAATATCTCCTAAACCTGCGCCGTTTAGGAGATATTTCACTTGTAGTCCACCGCTACTGCTAACCATCAATTGTTTCCAGTGTGTGCCCATCAATTGCCGCCAGTGTGCTGCCAGTGTGCCTCATTAATTGCTGCCAGTGTGTGCCCATCAATTGCTACCAGTGTGCCCATCAATTGCCTTCAGTGTGCTGCCAGTGTGCCCATCAATTGCCGCCAGTGTGCTGCCAGTTTGCCCCTAGAATAAGGCTTACCTATAGGTAGTGAAAATATCTCCTAAACGTGCTCCGTTTAGGAAATATTTCACTTGTAGTCCGCCGCTACTGCTAACCATCAATTGTTGCCAGTGTGCCCCATCAATTGTTGTGTGTGCCCATCAATTGCCGCCAGTGTGCTGCCAGTGTACCCATCAATTGCTGCCAATGTGCTGCCAGTTTGCCCCATAAATTGCCGCCAGTGTGCTGCCAGTTTGCCCAATTAAATGCCACCAGTGTGCTGCCAGATTTGCCCCATCAAGTGCTGCTAGATTTGCCCCATCAAATGCCGCCAGTGTGCTGCCAGATTTGCCCCATCAAATGCCGCCAGTGTGCCCCCCCGCCTGGCACTTACCTGTCTCGGGCAAAGCTGTCCTCTGAGTTCACAATGTCTTCTCCCTTCTTCTGTCTTCCGTCTTCTGCTATGACACAGTGACGCTGTGTCACAGCGCCTGTCGCTTCAGCGAATCAGGTGACCGGTAACCAGACCCGGTGCACCTGATTGGCTGAGAGGCGGGTCAGTGTTAGAGAAGCGATTCCCTAACAAAGCACTACGTAAGCAGAGAACGCACAGCAATGCGCCCGCTGCTTAACAATTTGGAAGCCTATTTGAGCCCACATGCTCTAATCAGGAAGCCTATTAGAGCCTATGGCTCTAATCAGGCACTTCCAAAACACACCCACCGCTGAAATTCAGATGGCCGGCGCTTGACAAGAGGGGGAACAGTCCTTTGTTCTATTGCTTTAAGTATATTCTTGCTTTGAAACGACATTGATTCTTTCTTAAAAAACGGGGGGGGGCGCAGTTTGCCATCTTCGCCCTGGGCACCAAATGGCCTTGTCCCAGCACTGGGGAGGAGGTTGAGTTCCCAAAATATCTAGAGAACTGACCATGGTGTGCTTTCCTGTATAGTGCTGTCAGTTTTTAAAAAGAAAGCAAGGGGACTAGCAGGAACACCAGTGATTTCACACACACAGAAACAGTATACAAGGTTATAGCATGAAAATATGTATAAATATCACTGGCAGTTATGGTGTAAGTGCTATTTTACAAAAGTAATTGAGTCATTTGTAATGTTCACAGTCAATAGCCAGTTCTTGATGTGCACTATGGGGGTCCATTTATAAAAAAAATTGCTCTGTGAATATGTCAGCATTTATACAAATCCACATACACATACACAAAAAAGTCCCTTTTGAAAGTTTTTATTATGCACAAAATGTTATTTTCTGATATGTAAGTTGTCTTTTGCAGGACAAATCCCATTTTATTCTTAATTGTTAAATGAAATGTTATTAAAATGTTTAACTTTTATACACGTTATTGTATGAATTTCGGGTGATTAAAGAAAAGTTCTGGATGCAATATACAGTATTCTAAGCACATTTAACCCTAAGAGAAAATGTCCTAAGAACATATGATCAGATAAGAAGATGCCCTAAGAAGATGTGATCAACAACATTCATTTTGCAAGTCATGAATGAATCAATATTCACATTAAAATAAGCAATGAATTTTGTAGTATTCACTAAATGGCAATGTTCACATGGAATTAGAACATTTGGTTTTGCTCCATTTGCACAACAACCAAAGCTTTATACATTGTGTGAAATATCCCCAAAACAAATGCATAAATGCTGGTTAATTCACACAGAACAATTGTACATGCAGTTTCGCTTGACAAATAGCTATGCAAAGGTTTTATACATGAACCCCATGTCTGTTATCTTATTGATACACACTATGCAATTAATTTGGATTACTGACCAATAATCGATGTGTGATTCCTGGTATTCACTTTAAGCCATTGCTTTAAAAAGGAAAAAAAATATATAATTTCAACAAAATATTACTTTATTCACATTTACCATCAAAATCAATTTGCATCTATAAAATGCTTTAAAAAAATCAGTGTGTACCTAAGCTACACATCTACATATTTTTTATGAAATAAAAATGTTAACATTCAGTTTTGTTTACATCAGATCTTATTGAGTCATTTAACTTAACAAAAATGGCATATCTCGGCTCTGTAGCTACACTAATTTCAAAGTCACTGCCAACTTTCTCTTCTATTCCCGAATGAAACTTGGTATGTCTTTACACTACCTTCAGAATAATTTATCACATACTATAGTAAATATTTTAAAAAATCATTATGCTTTTGATCTAAAAATTCTTAAATTTCATTTTTAATATAATCTCTTTTGAGAGACTTTTTCTGAAAGAGTTGCCATGCATGTGTTAGTCCATAGAGACTCCCAACAGAAGACAGAGTAAGACTTTAGGAACTTCAAATGGTTCTTTAAAATTGTTCTAGGGTTTTGTGTTTGCAAAAGAACAATTCATTTATGCAAAGGAAATAAAACATTATTAGAAGCAAGTATGCCAGATGTAACTTGAGATTTAAAACAAAACAGACAGGTCAGTGTGACAAACCTAAAATATTTATTAGGTTCCAATTAAATTTTCTTTATTTTATATTTAGATCTTGTGTCCAAGGAAAATATCTTAGGATAACACAGAAGTTATGCTACCAATATTGATTTTGCTATATTTTTATCTTTGCTGCAAATTGTCAAAGTTTGCCAACGGAAACATAAAACAACGAAAAAAAAAAAAGTTATATAAATCTGTAGAAATATTATCATCAGTCATGCATTAATTATCAGACACATTAACTATTACATTGGTGGCAGTGTAGGCATGTAAACTGATTGTCAGGGACTCGCTGGCCATAGCAGAGCAGATGTGCAGAGACAGAGGCCATTGCTCATGCATGGGCACAATCCCAATGAAGTCCCTCCTAACAGGCAGACCCGCAGGCTCAGACGGACACCTATGTGCATGCGCACACGTGTGCGCACAAGTGCCGTGAGCACGAGTGCTGTGCACGCGAGTGCCGTGCACGCACCCCATTAGCATTGCCGCCTTTTTGAAGTATATAAGGATGGCAGATAGACTAGGGCCTTTGCTGTCTGATCTACAGTTCCTCCTGTATCCTGTTTCCAGTGCCGTTCCTTGATCTGATCATTACCTGGCTTCGTACTACTCTGACTTTCTCCATTCCTGACCTCGGCTTGCTTGACCTTCCTTCTGTCTTACTTCCGGATTTCCCTGTTGCCAAACCTCTGCCTGAACTTGACCATTCTTAAGTATTACCTCTGATGTACCTTGTCTCCTCTGTATCTGACCAGACTTGTCTCACTCTTCACCTTGCTTCAGCCTCCATGTACCTGCTTCCGCGGTACCCGGCACCAGCAACCTCCCTACACGTGCAGCATCCCTGCATCCACAAGCGCCTGCACCAACGGCCACCTACCGCAGCTCCACTACCGCTGTCGGCTGATACAAGTGTCCTCCTGCTACAGAGAAACATCACAGGCACTCCTAGCCCACGTGCTCTTGTGGCTGCTGTTGCTAACTCAGTGGCCCTTGAAGTGGAGAGGTACGAGAGGCTTCCTCTGCTCATCAGGCTCTACCTTAAGGTATGTGACACTGATCAATCAGCCACTATAGCATTGAGGAGTTTGATAACTTTTTTTCTTCTGACTGTCAGCTAGAAGTGATTTTTCATCTCCTGATTAAGTGGATATGCTGTCCACCTGAACCCCCTCCAAATGTTACAGGCTCAACCTGTCCTTCCTGGGTGCCCAGGACCTTCATGGTGGGTGTCAGGATGAATTGTTGCAGGAGTTTAGAGAACACTCATTTGCTTATGTCTATTATTTAGAATTAGCCCAGAATTGCTCACCAATGAGCACTTCTGGGTTCAGAGCTGTAAATCTTTAGCCTTTCTGGCCAAGAACAAGCTCATAGAGCATGTACTCAGTAAGCTTCAAAAGTGCAGAGGTGACATTAGGGGTCTATTAGACCCATGATATCTTCTTAACCAATACAGAGGAGGATGGAACCCAGGTCCACTCATGTATAGGTGAGGAATCCTGGGATGGAAACACACATAACAGTAAACCAAGAAAACAAAAGAGGAGGGAAAAAAGAGGAGGAAGGAGTAATAGAAAGAAAAAGGAAAAAAGGAAATTAGGAACAGGCATTTTTAATTGGAGCAATGTGGTTTTATCAGAAGCACAATTAAAGGTTTTAGATTTAGGGCTGAAATTCATACCTCATGTGAAATTAAATACATTTAATACATATATTGATATTAATAAATCTGTGTGGAAATGTAATATTATTTTTTTTTTAAATAAACAATAAGGTTGTGAAAAATAAAGAACAAAATGAAACAGTGTAGCAACATAGCAATCCTAAAAATGCTTCTGTTTTTAATCCTAAGAATAAAATAAATACATTTTTGCAGATTTTCAAAACCATGGTTGAAAATGATATAAAGAAAATACATCACAGACATAGTAAAAGATCCCCAGAGTATACTGTATAAAACACAAGTATTAGGGAATTAGAAAAAAAAGAAAGATATACAGTGCCTTGAAAAAGTATTCATATCCCTTGAACATTTCCACATTTTGCCATGTTACAATCAAAAATGTAAATGTATTTTATTGGAATTTTATGTGATAGACAAACACAAAGTCAACACCCTGACAACACGCATCTAGGGGGTAGAGCTTACGCACTGACATCACAACTGTGGCCATCTTGAGAATTGGGTGTTTGTAATGCCTTGCAGTTTGCACAAGCTGATTGTGCTTCACTTGTAAGTGTACAGTACCTTTTTTACATTAAATCCTTTGGAAACGGAGAGCACTAGATGTCGTCTTTCTTTTTTTTATATGATAATTGTATCAGGCAAGATGATCAGGGTTCTCAGAGCCCTATTGGGGAGCCATTTCATCCAGGGAGGTCTGTGATCCATAGTGTGCCAGGTGTCATTATTTCCCCAGAGGGGATAACTGCTGATTTTTCTCTGCTTTGAGGTGAGCAGCCTGTGAAACTGGTGGTGGAGAGCACTCATCCTTGTTTGCACTGTGTGGTGAATTGATTTATGGCAGGATCTTCTTCAGTCAAATATTACTCACATGAACCTTTGTTATAAGATTTTTCACACTTAATGGATTGGATTATCATTATTGTACTTGTACACTTTTAATAGTGCAATATTTATTTGTATTTATATTGCATTTCACACAGTATATTGTTCATGGATTATGCATGTTGTCAGTCATGTTATTAGATATTAAGTAATGCAGCACTGTTTTTTGGCACATATTTGTGATATGAAAGGAAAATGAAAAACGGTTTTAATTTTTTTTTACAAATAAATATCTGAAAAATGTGGCGTGCATTTGTATTCAGCCCCCATGAGTCAATACTTTGTAGAACCACCTTTTGCTGCAATTAGAGCTGCAAGTCTTTTACTATGTCTGTGATGTATTTTCTTTATATAATTTTCAACCATGGTTTTGAAAACCTGCAAAAATTTATTTATTTTATTCTAAAGCCTCGTACACACGGGCGGGAATCCCATTGGGAAAAAAAACATTGGTTTTCCCGACAGGATTCCCGGCAAGCTTACCTTGCACGCCGAGTGTACACACGGCCATTCAAAAGAACCGCCGTTCTTTTGAATGGCAAGAACGTGGTGACGTCATCAACTACGACGAGCCTGCGCTCGTCACATTCGATGCAATCGCGCCATCTTGCTACACCCTACACTGCCCTTGTATGCTACCGCGCATGCGTCAAAGTCTTTTCGAGCATGCACGGGTTTACCGTGGAACAGGTAAGCATACAGATAACCGGTTTTCTCGGGAGGAAAACTCTGCAGAGAATCCCGATGAGAAAAATAGAGAGCAGGTTCTCTATTTTTCTCGTCGAGATTCCAGGATGTTTTCCCGACGAGAAACCATACACACGACCGGTTTTCTCTGCAAAAAGCTCTAACAGCAGCTTTCTTGACGAGAAAAACGGTCGTGTGTACGAGGCTTTAGGATTAAAAACAGAAGCGTTTTTAGGATTGCTATGTTGGTACACTGTTTCATTTTGTTCTTTATTTTTCACAACCTTATTGTTTATTAAAAAAAAATAATAATATTCAATTTCCACACAGATGTATTGATATCAATATATGTATTAAATGTATTTAATTAGATGTGCAAAGATGATAAATCTTTGCACATCTAGAGAGTGAAATGTTTTCCCATTCTTCTTTGCAAAATAGCTCAACCTCTGTCAGATTTAATGGAGAGTGTCTGCCAACAGCAATTTTCAGGTCTTGCCACAGATTCTCAATTGGATTTAGGTCTGGACTTTGACTGGGCTATTCTAACACATGAATATGCTTTGATCTAAACCATTCCAGTAAAGCTATGGCTGTATGTTGAGGGTAAGGGAAGTAGAGTGTACACCACTCCAAGGCTGTCTGCAAATTAAAGAACTCTTGATACTACTGTGGCAACAAGACTGAGTGCCTGCCGAGGTCCGCAACCTGGAAAATCCATGCAACAAAGAGAAAAAGCGACACATCCAGAGATGAAGAAAAATTTGTTGGTTTATTGTAGAGTCAAAGGTTTAAAAAACATGACACATGAGGGATCCACACTGTTCAGCAGACGTATTTCACACAAAGTGCTTAATCATTGCTTATCATTGTCATTGTCCTGCTGGAAGGCGAATCTCCACCCCAGTGTCAAATCTTTTGCAGACTCTAACAGGTTTTCTTTAAATATTGCCCTGTAATTTGCTCCATCCATCTTCCAATCAACTCTGACCAGCTTCCATGTCCCTACTGAAGAAAAGCATCCCCACAACATGATGCTGCCACCACTATGTATCATGTGGGTGATGTGCAGTTTTAGTTTACTGCCACACATAGCGTTTTGCTTTTAGGCCAAAAAGTTCAATTTTGGTCTCATCTGACCAGAGCACCTTCTTCAACATGTTTGTTGTCTCCCCACATGGCTTCTCGCAAACTGCAAACAAAACTTCTTATGGCTTTCTTTCAACAATGGCTTTCTTCTTGCCACTCTTTCATAAAGGCCAGAATTGTGGAGGGCATGACTAATAGTGTCATGTAGACAGATTCTCCCACCTAAACTGTGGATCTCTGCAGCTCCTCCAGAGTTACCATGCCTCTTGGCTGCTTCTTTGATTTATGTTCTCCTTGCCCGGGCTGTCAGTTTAGGTGGATGGCCATGTCTTGGTAGGTTTTCAGTTCGGATTTAGTGCCATAATCTTTCCATTTTCGGACGATAGGTTGAACAGTGCTCCATGAGATGTTCAAAGCTTGGGATATTTTTTTATAACCTAACTCTGCTTTAAACTTCTCCAACTTTATCCCTGACCTGTCTGGTGTGTTCCTTGGTCTTTATGATGCCGTTTACTCATTAAGGTTCTCTAACAAACCTATGAGGGCTTCACAGAACAGCTGTATTCATACTGAGATTAAATTACACACAGGTGAACTATATTTACTTATTAAGTGACTTCTGAAGGCAATTGGTTCCACTAGATTTTAGTTAGGGGTTTCATAATAAAGGGGGCTGAATACAAATGCACGCCACACTTTTTAGATATTTATTTGTAAAAAAGAAATTGAAAACCATTTATCATTTTCCTTCCATTTTACAATTACAGCATGTGCCACTTTGTGTTGGTCTATCACATAAAATCCCAATAAAATACATTTATGTTTTTGGTTGTAACATGACAAAATGTGGAACATTTCAAGGGGTATGAATACTTTTTTAAGGCACTCTAATTATCAGAGCAGCTGATAAAGGGGGCCGGGCGGTTGTGGTGCTCGGAAAAAAAGATTATGAAGACAAAATGAATAACTTATTAACCACTTGACCACTGGGCACTTAAACCCCCTTAATAACCAGACCAATTTTCAGCTTTCGGTGCTCTCACATTTTGAATGACAATTACTCAGTCATACAACACTGTACCTATATGACATTTTTGTCCTTTTTTTCACACAAATAGAGCTTTCTTTTGGTGGTATCTAATCACTGTTTGGGTTTTTTATTTTTTGCGCTATAAGAGAAAAAAGACTGAAAATTCTGTAAAAAAATGTTTTTTTTTTCGTTTCCGTTATAAAATTTTGCAAATTACTATTTTTTCTTCATAAATTTTGGCCAAAATTTATACTGCTACATATCTTTGGTAAAAATAAGTACAAATTGGTGCATATTATTTGGTCTTTGTGAAAGTTATAGAGTCCACAAGCTATGGTGCCAATATCTGAAAATTGATCACACCTGAAGTACTGACGGCCTATCTCATTTCTTGAGACCCCAACATGCCAGAAAAGTACAAATACCCCCAAATGACCCCTTTTTGGAAAGAAGACATTCCAAGGTATTCAGAAAGAGGCATTGTGAGTTTTTTGAAGTTGTCATTTTTTCCCACAATTCTTTGCAAAATCAAGATTTTTTTTTTCTCTTTTTTTTTCACAAAATTGTCATATTAGCAGGTTATTTCTCACACCCAGCATATGCATACCACAAATTACACCCCAAAACACATTCTGCTATTCCTCCCGAGTATGGCGATACCACATGTGTGAGACTTTTACACAGCGTGGCCACATACAGAGGCCCAACATGCAGGGAGCCCCTTCAGGCGTTCTGGAGCACCGAGGCCAATTCTGACATTTCTCTCCTACATGTAAAAATCATCATTTATTTGTTATAAAATTACATAGAACCCCAAAACATTATATATATATATGTTTTTTTAGCAAAGACCTTAGAGAATATAATGGTGGTTGTTGCAACTTTTTATCTCGCACGATATTTGCGCAGCAATTTTTTTAACGCGTTTTTTACGGAAAAAAAATGTTTTGTGCTTAAAAAAAAAAAAAAAACAGTAAAGTTAGCCCAATGTTTTTGCATAATGTGAAATATGAAGTTACGCCGAGTAAATAGATACCTAACATGTCACCCTTAAAAATTGCTCACGCTTGTGGAATGGCGCCAAACTTTGCTACTTAAAAAATCCCCATAGGCGCCGCTTTAAATATTTTTACTGGTTACATGTTTTGAGTTACAGAGGAGGTCTAGGGCCAAAATGATTGCTCTCGCTCTAACGTTCACGGCGATACCTCACATGTGTGGTTTGAAAACCGTTTTCATATGTGGGCGGGACTTACGTATGCGTTCGCTTCTGTATGCGAGCTCACGGGGACAGGGGCGCTTTAAAAAAAAAAAAAATTATTGTTCATTTTACTTTATTTCTTTTAGTTTGACATGTTTTTCCGCCCCCAAATTTTTTTTGATCACTTTTATACCTATTACAAGGAACGTAAATATCCCTTGTAATAGGAATATGGCATGACAGGTCCTCTTTACAGTGAGATATGGGGTCAATAAGACCCCACATCCCACCTCTAGGCTGGGAAGCCTGAAAAAAAAAAATCCTGGCTTTGATGGTAGCGGTGAGTCAGTAGAAGCACCGGAGGGCGGCGGGGGGGGGGACATCCCCTCTCGCCTCCCGTAAGAATGATCAAGCGGCGGAACAGCCACTATGATTGTTGTTATGGTGTAGGGAATCGCCGGCTGAAAAAGCTAATATCTGAATGATGCATGTAGCTGCAAGCATCATTCAGATATCCGCGCACAAATTCAAGGACGTCATATGACGGCCGGCGGGCGGGAAGTGGTTATTGCAGAGTATTGCCGGGCATTGCAGAGTATTGCTGGGTATTGCGGAGTATGGCAGGGTATTGCGGAGTATGGCAGGGTATTGCATGGGGTATTGCACAGGGGGTATTGCACAGGGTATTGCAGAGTATTGCGCAGGGTATTGCAGAGTATTGCACAGGGTGTATTGTGCAGGGTATTGCAGAGTATTGTGCAGGGTATTGCAGAGTATTGTGCAGGGTATTGCAGAGTATTGCGCAGGGTATTGCAGAGTATTGCGCAGGGTATTGCAGAGTATTGCAGAGTATTTTGCAGAGTATTTTGCAGAGTATTGCGCAGGGTGATGCACAGTATTGTGCAGGGTATTGCAGAGTATTGTGCAGGGTATTGCGCAGGGTATTGCAGAGTATTGTGCAGGGTATTGCAGAGTATTGCGCAGGGTATTGCAGAGTATTTTGCAGAGTATTGCGCACGGTATTGCAGGGTATTGCAGAGTATTGCGCAGGGTATTGCAGAGTATTTTGCAGGGTATTGCGCAGGGTATTGCAGAGTATTGCGCAGGGTATTGCAGAGTATTGCACCAGGGTATTGCAGAGTATTGCACCAGGGTATTGCAGAGTATTGCACCAGGGTATTGCAGAGTATTGCAGAGTATTGCACAGGGTATTGCAGAGTATTGCGCAGGGTATTGCAGAGTATTGCACCAGGGTATTGCAGAGTATTGCACCAGGGTATTGCAGAGTATTGCACCAGGGTATTGCAGGGTATTTTGCAGAGTATTGGCAGGGTATTTTGCAGAGTATTGGCAGGGTATTGCACAGGGATGGCTGAGCAGGGATGGATGGATGGCTGGATCTGTGACTGCAATTGTCACAGATCCAGCCCACGTGATTCTGGGAGGACGTTATATAACGTCCTCCCAGAGTTAAGCAACCACCTTGTCGACGTTATTTGTCGGCAGGTGGTTGTTAACTGGTTAAAGATAAAGGATAAAAAAACTACCAGGTGGGGGGCTTGGCCAGCAGCTGACCATGATGGCCACATTCTAAGACCACTTCGGGCAACAGCGGCTCTCCAGGGCTCCTAATGCAGTTGTGTGTCCAAACACACCGCCATAGCTTCGGGACTACAGGCGGGATGTCAAAAAGGAGGAAGGAGCGATTTGTTTCTCGCAAGCTAATGGAATTCTATCTGCTGTCGCTCAAGCCATCTCTCCAAGATGGCGCCGGCAGCCACACAGCCTCACCACGTGGCAGGCCAGCTCCCTCTAATGTGCGGGCACAGGGTGCGAGAGAAGGCGCGCGTTAGACTCCTCCACTAGGCAGCAGCTCCTCTTCCCCTTATGCCTACCAAATCAAGACCCAGGCTGACACAGACTGCAGACCAAGATACTGAGGTGAGCCCTTCTCTGTTATCCACTCCTGAAAGTGCTCCACTCCACAACTTTATTGCAACTTTCCCAACCTCAATACAACCAGTCTTAGACACAACACTAAGGAACATTCTACTTTCCCTGCAAACTCCATACATTCAGATATTGCCAAAATGATGCATCAATTTACATTTGAACTCACTTTTATGGGAGAGAGAGAGTTACCCTACCAAGTTACTACTTCCTTCAAAAAATTTGTGGATGCATATGGTGAAAAATAAGAAGATATTGATTGGATAAGAGCAAATCTGGCAGACATGGGGGATCGTTCCAGGAGGAACAGTATGAAAATTAGACCGATAACAGAGTCTGTCCAGCCTTCTGCTTTGAAGGAATACTTCACTCAATTGATATCTGCCCTTCTCCCTAACAGCCCCATGGGAGAGCTGATCATTGACCGTATCCATCGTTACCTAAGCCACCACACCTTCCAGAAACTGTTCCGAGGGACACTATTGTCCATATACATTTCTTCCATGTAAAAGAGAAGCTCATGCGTGCTACCAGAAATGGAGCAGATGAACCTGTAGCCTTATGCCAGCCAAAAGACCATATAAACATAACAAAATATTACAGCACACACATGCATTTGCCTCACTTGCTGAAGGCAAATGTAATTTTGCATGTGTGTGCTTTTAGGGTGTGCCCACCAAATATTTATTTGTCTATTGTATGGATTCTGACCAAATCCTTTTTGGGCTGGAGAACCCCACTCCCCCATCATTGTCTCTTATTAGTGTTTACCTGTGTTATAGGAGGAGTCCTTTTAGTTCTCTCATATAGAGGAGTGTATTTCTCCAATGGTTTAGAGAAGCAGGATCTTCCATTCTATGGATAGCGTAGGACCCACTGATAATGGGGTACTTTGACGCAGTAAGTGGGCTTAAGCACCATATAGCCATATGGCGTGACTAAATCCCCATATTTTTTGAAAATGTTCAGGTGTTTTACATAGCCTTGCAGGAGTTAAATGTCATTTTTGCATGTGTGTGCTGTAATATTTTGTTCTGTTTATATGGTCTTATGGCTACACTATCTTTAACAGGGTGTGCCCCCTGTAATATTGGGGGATGTCTAGCTCAGTGATAGATGCGTTTTAAGTTATTTCACAGCCAACAGGAACTAAGGTTTAAGGGCGTGGTAGCCCACTTTTATTGAAAGAAACAAAAAGGAAAGTTCATATGTGCATTTGGTTTCCCACACAGGGGTTCTTCTCCCAAAAATAACAACAAATGAAAATGCCAATCCACCTGGCTCTTAAGGCTCACTCAGCCTTGGGCGCAGTTCCTTGCTGCACAGGCCCACTCCTGGCCTCTAGGAAGGGCTCCCCTGACACTCCAGGCTTCCACACTCCAAGACTCACGGTTCCCTCTGGTCCCCAAGACTCTCTCTTCCCGCTGTCTCAGCTATTGTCTCCCCGAATCTCACAGCTGGCCCAACAACTCTCTCAGTCCACTGACCTGGAACCTCTCCCACATGGAGTACCGTCTCAAGGATGTTGCCTGAGTTCTTAATCAGTAGCACACTTATCTCCTGTCTGCAACAGCTGCTCCAACACCAACTCCTTTTCCACACACACTGAGCTATGCTTAGCTCTGCCTTATAACGAATGTGTGCACCTGGACACACACACAACCTGCAGAGCTTCTGGAAAACCCGGACACATGACTGAAGACTACATCCCTCCCAATGCTCTTTGAAGTCTTCAAGTTTTCAGCCCCAATCCAGACTTACAAAATCCAGAGAAAACTTAAAGCACATTTTTCTCTGCTCACCAATCTTTTGCTGGAATTTTCCCTACGACAGGGGCTCTCACTCTCACACCCCCTAATCTTTGTTTGTCTATTGTATGGATTCTGACCAAATCCTTTTGGGCTGGAGAACCCAACTCCCCCATCATTGCCTCTTATTAGTGTCCACCTGTGTTATAGGAGGAGTCATTTTAGTTCTCCCATATAGAGGAGTGTATTTCTCCCATGGTTTATTGAAGCAGGATCTTCCATTCTATGGATAGCGTAGGACCCACTGATAATAGGGTACTTTGACGCAGGAGGTGGGCTTAAGCACCATATAGCCATATGGTATAACTAAATCCCCATTTTTTTTTTTTAAATGTTCAGGTGTTTTAAATAGCCTTGCAGGAGTTAAATGTCATTTTTGCATGTGTGCGCTGAAATATTTTGTTCTGTTTTTGTTTAGCTCACGCTCGTTTTATAAGGTAAATGATTTAAAATTGAACATTCTAATGCCTTGTACACACGGTCGGATTTTCCATCGGAATAAACTCCGACGGGTTTTTCCGACGGAATTCCGTTCAAGCTGTCTTGCATACACACTGTCACACCAAATTCCGACCATCAAGAACGCGGTGACGTACAACACTACGATAAGCTAAGAAAAATTAAGTTCAATGCTTCCGAGCATGCGTCGACTTGATTCTGAGCATGCGTGTTTTTTTCTCTGTCGAAGTTCCATACAGACAAATGGAATTTCCGTCGAAAAAAAAGACATGTTCTCTTTCTAATGGGGCATACGCACGGTCGGAATATCCGCTGAAAAAATTCCGTCTGACTTTTTTCCTCGGAAATTCCGACCGTGTGTACGCGGTATAAGTGTGGGGGTACCGAAAGTGATCAAACTATCCTTTCAATCCAAATTCCCCTTCCAGTGGGTAACATCTTCTATGCCTTATCTATGAATTTCCTTAATGCCCCATGTCTCTAATCTATAGTCATGCAACTACACTCCCTTCCTGAACACCTGTAAACAGGATGTCCAACAATTTAGCAAGCAGTACCTATTAGGGATGAGCCGAACACCCCCCAGTTCGGTTCGCAGCAGAACATGCGAACAGGGAAAAAATTTGTTTGAACACGCGAACACCGTTAAAGTCTATGGGACACGAACATGAAAAATCAAAAGTGCTCATTTTAAAGGTTAATATGCAAAATATTCAAAAAGTAAAAAACACAAAACACATACAGTACATTGTAATCTTACAGATTACAGTACTGTTTCAAATAATTACACCCCCCCCCCCCTTTTGTCCCTAGTGGTTTTTCCAGTGCCCTGCATGCACTTTTACATTATAAATACTTTTCTTTCTGCCTGGAAACTGGATATTGTCCATAGCAACCAAAAAGTGTCCCTTTACATCAAAAGTGGTTTTAGACCAGCTAGAAAACAGCAATAATAAATTAGAATCACTTGCAGAATTGATCGATAGTGTTTTGTGGGGAAATTCATCAAACACTGAAAAACACTTTTATTATTATTATATTATTATTTGTTATATAATTATTTTATAGTTATTTATTATATTATAATTTATGATTTCGTGTTTCAAACTTTATCATACCCGTGATGTCTACTAGACTCCTGTTTGGACAGATTTAAGTGAGTTATTCCTAAGAATTACAGGCCTACAATATAAAACGCCAAATTTCCATGCAAAATAATGGTACCGCTTTCAGCACCTAAAATCTGAAATAAGCATACCACCAGTGAGGTTAAAGTAAACAATAAAAATGAAATATTCCTTTAAATTTCGTACCTGGGGGTGTCTATAGTATGCCTGTAAAGTATTGCATGTTCGGGGCGTGGCCTGGATGGCAATGGGATAGGTCGCATGTGATGTGAGCTCCGTCTGCCCATACTCCTAACCTACCATCCTGCCTGCATCCTGCTCGGTTCCTGCCATCCCCTACATCCGAGGACGTGTCCTGCTCTCCCTGCGGTTCCTGAAGCCTGTTAGCCCGCTGGTTTGCCGCCACTGCCGTTGCGGCGTTTCCCGGTCCTCTGCTTCAGGAAAGGCCCCGGCTTCGGCCTAGCTCCTGGTTCGGCGGCCATCTTGGCCCTCCCGACGGCGGCCCTGGACACTTCTCCTTGCCTCCCTGGGCGCACTGGGCTCCATCCTCTTCTACATCGGCCCCCGGATTACCTGCTGTAGCTGCTGGGGTGTCTTTGCACTCTACACCTGCTGTGTGAGCGGACCACGGTCTCGGCCTGACTCCCGGAACGGCGGCCATCTTGCTCCACCCGGAGACATCTTTGGCAAGTATTACAGGCCTCCCTGACTCCCCTGAGCTCAGATTCCCCTGCATACAGCCTGTTGCCATTACAGCTGCTTGAGAGTGACCTGCTGCCTACGTTGGGCCGTCCCTGGGCAGCGGAGGGGGGGGGAGGTTGTGGAGGACCCGGCCTCCTTAACAGCGGCCATATTGGTGCACCCAGGGATCTTCCCTGTCGCCTTACAGCATGTCTCCGTCTAAAAATAATTCTGAAGCCATCGATAAACTGGCCAGATACCGCAGGCTTGAGGAGGGGGATCGGCAGGTCAGAGACGGCGCTGCTGCTATCCTGGATGCGGATCACTCTGTGGTGGCTACTAACAAATTACTGGATGCCATCGCCATGTGCCAGAGCACGCTTACCACCAAGATCGAGGAGGTAAAAATTGATGTGTCCCTTATCCGGCAGGATCTCTCTACCCTCAGGGACCGCGTGACGGAGACCCGTATTAGCAGAGCAGAGGATATCTTACACCCTTTACAACATACCACCGATGAGGTGCGCCGCCAGTTACAACAGATTAGCGCAAAACAGGATGACATGGAAAATCGCCTTCGGAGATGTAACCTCCGCTTCATCGGTCTTCCTGAGTCTGCTGAGGGCACCGATCCGGAGAGCTTCCTTGAAAACCTCCTAACCTCAACCTTCGGCAGAGACGCATTTTCGGTAATGTTTGCAGTGGAGAGAGCTCATCGAATCCCTGGCCGCCCTCCTCCCCAAGGAGCTCCACCGCGTACCCTGATAGCGAAGTTCCTTAATTTCAGGGATCGCGACAAGATCCTCCGCCTAACCAGAGAGAAGGGGAATATCCCCCATACCAACGCTCGTGTTGCCGTCTTCCCGGACTTCTCCAATGAGGTGCAACGGCAGCGGTCCAGGTTCCAGGATGTTAAGAAGGGCCTCCGCACTCTACACCTCAAATACGCCATGCTGTACCCTGCAAAGCTTCGTGTGGAGTGCGACGGTCGGACCCACTTCTTCGAGGACCCAGAGTCTGCATCCACTTGGATTGACCGGAGAGATCGGCGAGATTGAGCATACCGCGCTGTCTGGGAGCTGTGAGTACTTTTCTTTTCTCTCCCCTGCCGCCCCCTGTGCCGGTGGCACTCCCTGTTCGTGCCCTGGTGATTCGCCTCACGGTTGCTCTGTTGCTGGTGAGTGCCCTCCGCCGGGACGGGGGAGACAGACCTAAAAGCCTTTTCCGCCCCTCCTTGGATCTCACAGCGTGCTCGCCACCTTCGGGTGATCTAACTGTTAATTCCCCATTCTCCCCACGCATGGGAGATGCTTGTAGAGGGCAGCTTACCGAACGTTGCTGGAACTTCCTATCCTACTTTATGTACCACCCTGATGGCAGGCGGGGCTCCCTTCTGCACGGCTGCAATGGTGTTGTGCTTTTGTGGCCCCTACACCCCATGCACTTCTCAGAGAAGAAGTCGTCCCCCTAGGTTCTCTATGGACTTTTTTCACTCCCCCCCGTTTACCTGATTGTTTTTTCCTCTTTTTTTGTTTTCTGTTCATCACAGGTATCTATGTCCCTTTGAAATTAAGTCCCTCGCCTCCAATGCTTTTTTCACGTTGGATGTCCCCGGTTGATACCTGGTTTTGGGATACTATGTTCATGCCGAGTTGGGGTGGCACTGGACTGGGAGGGAGGGGAAATGTTTTGCCTGTTTTTTATCTGCCACTATGTTCACAATTGTTCATTTCTGCTAAAGGTACTATGTCATTGTCATACATGCACTATCAATATTGGTTGCTGATATGTTCTGTACTGTCTGATGTGTCCTTATCTGCTCTGCTGGTCCTGGTTTGGCTGCGGTCTATTATACACACCATATACCCACCATGAGTTCCCTGAAGTTCCTCACGTGGAATGTTAGAGGCTTACGCAATAAGATCAAACGCACAGCGGTCCTGACATTTCTCAAATCTCAGAGAGCTGACATTATCACACTGGTCGAGACCCACGTCACGGGCCACTTGCAATCCTCCCTTAAAAAACCTTGGGTGGGGTGGGCTTATCATGCCACTCACACCTCATATTCCAGAGGAGTATCGGTCCTGGTTGCCAAACGGGTACCTTTTGAGCTTATACTGCTCCGCACGGATCAGCAGGGCAGATATGTGTTTATGCACGTCACCATTAATGGGTCTCCTATCCTGCTACTTGCCTGCTATATTCCCCCCCCCGTACAACTCAGCTGTAATTCAAGAAGGCCTTGCCTTTATGACACAATACCCCTCCGTACCGGCAGTGTGGATGGGGGACTTTAATATGACCCTGATCCCCGCCCTGGACCGTCTGGGCACACTGGATCCCCCCCTTAACCCACCGACCCATACCAGACTGCACCGCATAATGACCGACTTTGCTCTTGTCGACACTTGGCGCCACAGACACCCGCACACTAAAGTCTTCTCATGCTTTTCAGCCAGTCATAACACAATGTCACGAATTGATTTTGTTTTTATCTCAATGTCCCTGCTGCCTAAGTTAGGAGATGTGGGCTTTGCTCCGAGAGTACTCTCGGATCACGCCCCCTACTGGGTCACGATTCAGCTCCTGAGGGCTTCCCCTGCTCCTTCTTGGCGGCTAAACCCGTTCTGGCTGACTGCCCTGCAGGACCAGGATGACATCCCCACAGAATTGCAATACTATTTTACGGCCAACAGGGACACTGCCGCGCATGATGTGGTGTGGGAAATGTTTAAACTTCACGCTCGTTCCCTACTTTCCACACGTATTAACAGGCTTAAACGGTCATCAACATTTATTGTCCAGCAGGCTGCGGAGTACCTGCAGGTGCTGGAGGAGGCGTTCCACCGGGACCCCTCGCCCAGCGCGGCCAATAATCTAAAGATTCAGGCGCGCCAGGTCTCCCAATTGCACATAGAGAAGGCTAAACAACGTATCTTCTTCTGTAGACAGAGGGTGTTTGAGTATGGAGAGAGATCAGGCAAATTGCTCGCATATCTCGCCCACTTGGATATGCGTCCCCCTGTGGTGGTGTCCTTGACCGACCCGCAGGGGAACGACATCACCGATCCGCAATTGGTGGCGGAGGAATTTGGGAGATTCTACCGTGCACTTTACACTTCCAGGGTCGCCCACACTCCCCAAGACACCAGGGACTACCTAGCGGGAGTTCAATTCCCTAAACTGACAGACGACCAGCTTGAAATTCTGGAAGCCCCTATTACTGAGGAGGACATCTCCGAGGCCATTTCCTGTCTGGCCTCATCCAAGGCCCCAGGATTGGATGGCCTACCTCTTGAATTCTATGCCACCTACTCCGAAATCCTAATCCCTGAACTTAAGTACCTGTATAAATCTATATTTGACTCAGGAGTTCTACCCCCATCTATGCGAGAAGCCCAAATAGTCGTAATTCCCAAACCCGGAAAGGACCCTAAATACCCGGAGTCGTATAGGCCCATTTCCCTGTTACAGGTAGATATTAAAATATTAGCTAAGATTCTAGCCTCCCGCCTTAACCAGGTTATTCTGTCATTGATACACCCTGACCAAACCGGCTTTATGCCAGGGAAGAACACGGCCATGAATATTCGCCGCCTATTTATGAATATTCAGGGGTCCCATGATGAAATTGGCTCGAGGGTTGTGGTGGCGCTGGATGCCGCCAAGGCCTTCGACTCCGTGGAGTGGAGCTACCTGTGGGAGTGTCTCTCAAGATTTGGATTTGGCCCCAGCTTCATTCGCTGGGTCCAACTCCTCTATCAATCCCCGAGGGCCAGAGTGTTTGTGAACGGTTGGCTTTCTGACCAGTTCCCGCTGGAGAGGGGGACCCGGCAGGGCTGCCCCCTTTCCCCCATGCTTTACGCATTGGCTGTGGAGCCGTTGGCCATAATGGTCCGTGCGGACACTTGCATCCGAGGTCTCAGGATGGGGAACCTGGAAGAAAAGATTGGGATGTATGCCGACGACACACTTTTGTATCTGGCGGACTCCGGTCCTTCTCTTATAGCAGCCCTCCAGTCCATAGAACGTATGGGTGGCCATTCGGTTCTGAGTATTAATTGGGCTAAGTCCCAGATCCTTCCGATTGACCATTTCCCCTCCTCGTTCGCGTCCCCTCCTCTGGCTCTTCCAAGGGTCTCCCAGATTAAATACCTTGGCGTACAGGTCACCAGATCGCTCTCAGATTATAAACTACTGAACATTGAACCCCTGTTTGCTCTGATCAAGAACAAGACGCAGACTTGGGCCAGACTACCCCTGGGTGTTATGGGTCGCGTCAGCTTAGTTAAGATGATACTCCTTCCCAAGATACTCTATTTGGTCTGGCATGCTCCCCTCTATATACCACAAACATTTTTCAGGACAATTGAATCCATCCTGAATTCATTTATTTGGGGTCATGGCAGACACAAATTATCCTGGAGAATCCTGAAGAACCCTGTGACGTTGGGAGGAGCTGCTCTCCCTGACTTTCAGGATTATTATTTTGCCTCCCAGCTGTCCCACTTCTATTATTTTGATAAACATGAACTAACGAGATACCAGACACTACTCTGTGAGCACCCAGATGACTCGGCCCACACCCCACTTCAATCGGTCCTGAGAGCCCCAGTGACAAGACGCCCCCCCCAACACACAGCAGACATGTTGACTCACCACCGGAGGGTATGGCGGGCGGCACTGCAGAGAACTGGGACCCCAAGGGTACACTCTCATACCCCTCTCTGGTACAATACATGCTTGCCAGAATTATTGTCCATTCCGGACCCCGCGGCGTGGATACGCCATGGGATCTTATACATACACCAGATCATGACTAATTCAGGCCTTAAATCATTCCAAATGCTGAAGGACGAATTTTCCCTCCCCAATTGCCTGTTTTTCAGGTATTTGCAACTCCGCCACGCCATACAGGCCCAGTTTTCTGGCTCTTGCCCGTCCCTGGCAGTTCCCTCCATAGTGGACACAGTCACGGGTAATGTGCCTGCTAAGCTCATCTCCACTTTGTACTCCGCCATTCGTCTCCCTAGCACCACAGCATTGGCCTATACTGCTAAGACTAGATGGGAGGCGGATGTTGGACTTATAGAGGATGGGGACTGGGGCGAGAATTTGGAGGACGTGAAAAGGTTTCCCCCAAGCTGTCGGACCGCCTCACACAGCTGTACATTATACATAGAACATATCTGACCCCTCAGAGAGTGGCACGTTTCAGGCCCACGTACAATCCGGGATGCCGCCTCTGTGACCATACCCCGGGCTCCTTTTACCACCTCATATGGTTCTGTCCCACCATTCAGACATATTGGACACAGGTGATACGCTTCCTACACGATCAGATGGGCTCCCCTGCTACCCTTGACCCAAAGATGTGCCTACTTGGCCTGTTGCCAGACTTGGATGCCGACAAACCCCTCCGTACCTTTTTACATGAGACGCTATTCTTGGCAAGAAAAGTAGTGGCCCGTAATTGGATGCAGGCCCTGCCCCCTACAATTCAGTGCTGGAAAAAGGCGGTTAACGATGCTCTCCCATATAAAAAACTGATTTATGTACATAGAGGGTGTCCGCTAAAGTTTGAGAAGGTCTGGGACAGATGGATGGCGGATGGTGAAACGTGTACTTGACATGTCGATTTTTTATTTTTGTTGTATACCGGTTTTACTTTCACTGCTGTTATTATCTTTGTGACACACAGATGCTTCACTGTGTTCATGTATGTACTATTATATTGGCCATACTGGCTTATGTTGATTTATGTACCATGCATACTTTTCAATAAAGTTGATTTCCAATTAAAAAAAGTATTGCATGTTCCCCGTGTTTAGAACATTCCCTGAACAAAATGACAGTCATTTATATCTACGCGCGGCTATAATGAATTGTCGGGTCCCGGCAATACAGATAAAAGTCATTGAAAAAAACGTCAGGGGAGCCCCGAATCAAAATTAAAAAAAGAAAAGTCCTTTATTAAAAAGAAAGAAAAAAAAAAAAAGAATTCCAACAATGTAATCCATTCTCTAGCGATACAGAGGGGCGAAAAAAGCCGTCTTGATCCTGCCTCCATGGGAGGCACCCGCAGAATGACACTCTCCTGCCGTGACAGCTCTTTTATAGGTGAGGGCAAGTGTCAGGGACGTGCTGGGCTTGAACCTGGGACCTCTTCTGTGTCTGGCATTGACTCTTCCAGCGGAGCTATCTGAGATGCTGGACAGTTCCCTGCCTGATCTGCTGGATAACCTATCTGATCCATTAGACTACTCTGCTTGGTGTCTGATTACTGTTGAACTCTGAACCCCTTGCTCCTCCCATGTACTTCCTATAAAAGACATTCCAGAGATGTTGCCCCTTGCGGTTTGATCTGCTTCTGTTCCCTGAGTTCCTGATTCTGTGCTTGTATCCTGTTCCTGTGTTTGACCCGGCTTCCTGACCACGCTTCTGTCTCCAGTCCTGACCTCGGCTCGTTTGACCCTGCTCAGTTATCTGCCAGTCTGCCTGTTGCCAAGATTCGGCCTGGACTTTGACTACTCTCTGCCTGCCACTTGTGATGTTTACCTTGATGTGTATGACCCGGCTTGTCTGACTCTGCAAACCTGCACCAGCTTACCTGCATCCTCTGCTCTGCAAGCTGCACACGCTGACCTGCATCCTTTGCAATGCAAACCTGCACCTGCTGACCTGCATCCCTGCTCTGCAAACCTGCACCTGCTGACCTGCATCCCTGCGCTGCAAACCTGCACCTGCTGACCTGCATCCCTGCCCTGCAAAAGGCACCTGCTGACCTGCATCCTCTGCTCTGCAAGCTGCACCTGCTGACCTGCATCCGCTGCTTCCGGAACCAGCCGTTCCAGTCTCCACTCGGCTCCACCACTCCAAGCAGTGAGGATCAGACAGGCACCCTTACCTCACCGTGCTCTTACCACCACTGTCCCCACTCCAGTGGTCTCCGAGCCGGGGTTGTACGGGAGGTCCCTCTCCGCACGTCAGGCTCACACCCAAGGTACGTTACAGTATCAAACCGCCATGCCTGAGCCTGCAGGAGATACCTTGCCTATGGACAATGTCTATCGACACCTTACAGCTCTCACTCAGATCGTGAAGTCTCTGCAGGGCAGCCATGTCCGAATGGATAAGCAGACACAAACTCAAGCCACCTCTGCAGATTCACCTCCAACCCCAACTTCCTCTATTGGAATGTTACCATCTCCTGAGCCCAGGGTCCCTGTTCCTGAGAAGTTTTTCAGGGATCGGAGTAAATTCCGTGCGTTTCGCAACGCATGTGAACTTTACTTTTCGTTGCTACCTCTGAGTTTTTCATCTGAAGCCACCAAGGTGGGCTTCGTTATCGCTTTGCTGCAGGGGGAACCTCAAGCTTGGGCCCATCACTTACTTGAAGTCCGCCATGTAGTTCTAGACTCTCTGCCCTCTTTTCTTGATGCCATGGCCCGACTTTATGACGATCCACAGCGGACTTCTACTGCCGAGGCTGCTCTCCATGCGCTCCAGCAAGGCCGCCGAGCGGTCGAGGACTATGTGACTGATTTCAGACGCTGGAGCGCGGATACCCAGTGGAATGAGGCGGCTCTGCGGCATCAGTTCCGTCTTGGTCTCTCTGAAAGCCTGAAGGATGAGTTAGCACGGGTCGGTGTTCCTGATGTTCTAGAGACTTTAATTAATTTGTCTATCCAGATAGACCGACGACTCCGGGAGCGCAGAGCAGAAAGGTCTACCCAACAGCTCCGCCCAGCTTGGATGCTACCCCGGATACAAACCCCTGTGTACCCTGCCAGTGCCAGTACGGTTCCAACTGAACCCTCTTCCCTCAACCAGACCGTCAAGCCAGGGCAGCTTGGACTAATGAAACATTCCCTATCGGCCAAGGAACGACTTCGTCGGCTGCAGAATTATCTATGCCTGTATTGCGGTGAACCCGGTCATTATGTCTCTTCTTGTCCTGCTAAGCTGCGCAAGGTCCTGGCTACCTCTTCTCCCAACTACTCACCTCCATCTACCAATGCTACTCACCTGGCTCTTCCTATCTCTTTCCAACTACCAGGGAGGACAATACCAGTAACTGCAATAATCGACTCAGGGGCATGTAGTTGTTTTGTCGATCTAGACTTTGCAGCAAAACAACACATCCCACTCCAACCTAAGACTCAGGGACTTTCCATTTTCCTGGCAGATGGGTCTCGCATCAAGTCCGGAGTAGTGACCCAGGAGACCCCTCCTTTGCCTGTGATCACCTCCATGGACCATAAGGAACTATTGACTTTGGATGCTATTGCATCTCCCATGTTTCCAGTTATTCTGGGTCTACCCTGGCTTCAGGCACACAATCCACAGATTGATTGGGGAACCGGAAGTATTAAGTTCCAGTCACCATACTGTCAACGCCACTGCATGCTTCCACGTCCCAGCACCTTGGGGCCTCTGTTATGCCTGGATTCAGATCCAGAGATACGAGCTTCTGTACCCAAACAATATCATGAGTTCCTGGACGTCTTCAGCAAACGAGGGGCTGAAGTCCTCCCGCCTCATCGTCCTTACGATTGTCCAATCGAGCTTCTTCCCGGTGCTGAGATTCCTTTCGGACGGATCTTCCCCCTATCTGAACGGGAGCTTGAGGTACTGAAAGAATACGTTGATGAGAACCTTAGGAGGGGTTTCATCCGTCCTTCCACTTCTCCAGCAGGGGCAGGAATCTTCTTTGTGGAGAAAAAAGACCATTCTCTTCGGCCCTGTGTAGATTACCGGGAATTAAATAAAATCACGGTCAAGAACCGGTACCCTCTGCCTCTGGTACCTGAACTTTTTCAAAGACTCAGGACTTCCTCTGTGTTTACCAAACTAGACCTGCGGGGGGCGTACAACCTGGTACCCATCCGAGCAGGGGATGAATGGAAGACTGCCTTTCGTACCAGGTTCGGCCATTACGAATACCTAGTAATGCCCTTCGGCCTATGTAACGCCCCTGCCACCTTTCAGCATCTAGTCAATGATGTTTTCAGAGACTGTCTGGACATTTATGTAGTTGTCTATCTTGATGATATTTTGATTTTTTCCTCCTCTCTTGAGCAGCACCGGAAACACGTCAAGAGTGTACTCTGTCATCTCCGCCAGCATGGACTGTACGCAAAACCAGAAAAGTGTGAATTCGAGCGACAGAGTATCCAGTTCCTTGGCCTAGTGATCTCTACAGAGGGATTCAAGATGGACCCACAGAAGGTTTCAGCCATTCTGGATTGGCCTGCACCTTCAGATAAAAAGGGGGTGCAGCGCTTCGTTGGCTTTGCCAATTTTTATCGGAGGTTTATCAAGGGATTCTCTGCTATTATTTCCCCGATTACGCAGCTAACGAAGCAAAATGCTCGATTACAGTGGACATCTGAAGCACAGGCTGCTTTCACAAACCTAAAAATACTTTTTACGTCTGCTCCTATTCTAAGTCATCCCGATCCTGCCCTACCGTATCTACTTGAGGTAGATGCCTCAGAGACAGCGGTTGGAGCTGTTATCTCCCAGCGCCAAGGTCTCAAGGACTTGATACACCCGGTAGCCTTCTTCTCCCGTAAGCTTACCCCATCCGAGAGGAATTATGATGTTGGAGACCGGGAGCTCCTGGCCATTAAATCTGCCCTTGAGGAGTGGAGGTACTTGTTGGAGGGAGCAGCGCATCCTATACTCATTTACACAGACCACAAGAACCTAGAGTATCTGAGAGCTGCCAAACGTCTGAGACCACGCCAGGCACGTTGGGCACTATTTTTCTCTAGGTTCTCGTTCCACATAACTTACCGGCCAGGCTCCAAGAACACCAAACCAGACGCTCTTTCCCGCATGTTTGATGATCCAAAAGAGGTGTCAGCTCCAGATACCATTCTATCGGAAGGCAACTTCTTACTTTTACAAACTAGCCTGATGTCTGTCTTGAAGCAAGCTTCTACAGGTGTGTCTTGTCCCTCTGGAATCACTCTGGTACCCAAGGACGGGTTACTTTGGAAGAATGACAAAATCTTTGTGCCGGAAGAAGTTCGAGTCACAGTGTTAAACTTGTGTCATGATCATCCCCTGGCAGGCCATTTCGGAATGCATAAAACCCTTGAACTGATTCAACGCACGTTTTGGTGGCCGGATCTTGAAAAAGACTGCAGGGAATATGTAGGTTCATGTGCCACCTGTATCCGTAGCAAGACCACTAGAAGCAAGGCCTGGGGTCTGCTCAGACCCTTACCAGTCCCTGACCGTCCCTGGAAAATGATTGCCATGGACTTCATAGTGGAACTCCCCCCGTCTGAAGGTTGCACAGCCATCTTTGTAGTGGTTGACCGTCTATCCAAGATGGCCCACTTCGTGCCTCTCAAAGGCACGCCCTCTGCCATGGAAACTGCCCAGGTCTTCATTAGGGAAGTAGTAAGGCTACATGGGGTCCCTGCGGACATCGTTTCAGATAGAGGGGTGCAATTCACCTCTCGCTTTTGGAAGGCTTTGTGCAAGGTCCTGAAGATTGAGTTGTCCATGTCCTCGGCCTATCACTCCCAAACTAACGGGCAAACCGAAAGAACGAATCAGACGCTCGAACAGTACCTCAGATGCTTCACCACCTTCGTTCAAGACGACTGGGTAGCTTTACTACCCTTGGCAGAGTTTGCCTTTAACAACGCCAGTCATTCGGCTACAGGTCAATCGCCATTTTTTGCCAACTACGGGTTTCACCCGACCTTCTTACCTGATCTCACCCCTGATTCAACAGTCCCAGCGGGCCAGAGTATTGTTGATTTCCTGACCCGTAACAGCAGGATATTACAGGAAGCCATGACTAAGGCACAAGCAGCCAATAAAAGGATCTTTGACAGGAAAAGGAGAGGGGAATTATGCCTGCAACAGGGTGACCAAGTATGGTTATCGACCACCAACCTTAAGATGGCTTACCCCGCAAGGAAACTGGCACCCAAGTTCATCGGTCCTTTCCCAGTAAAACGGAAATTAAACGAGGTCTCCTATGAACTTGCCTTACCGGAGTCGTTGAAGATTCACCCAGTCTTTCACGTTTCCTTGCTGAAACCCGCAGTGCCCGACCCGTTCCCAGACAGGGGATCGGGACCACCCAAGCCTGTAATCATTGACGGTGATGAGGAGTTCGAGGTGGAGGCTGTCTTGGACTGCCGAAGAAGAGGGAACCAGCTTCAATTCCTGATCAAGTGGAAGGGGTACGGTCTGGAGGAGAACTCCTGGGAACCCCAACAGAACATCCACGCCCGAGAGTTAATCCAGGCCTTTTTTCGCAGTCACCCCCAGAAAAGAGCTCTATTGGGCACCCGGAGGTTGCTCTTAAGGGGGGGGCACTGTCAGGGATGTGCTGGGCTTGAACCTGGGACCTCTTCTGTGTCTGGCATTGACTCTTCCAGCGGAGCTATCTGAGATGCTGGACAGTTCCCTGCCTGATCTGCTGGATAACCTATCTGATCCATTAGACTACTCTGCTTGGTGTCTGATTACTGTTGAACTCTGAACCCCTTGCTCCTCCCATGTACTTCCTATAAAAGACATTCCAGAGATGTTGCCCCTTGCGGTTTGATCTGCTTCTGTTCCCTGAGTTCCTGATTCTGTGCTTGTATCCTGTTCCTGTGTTTGACCCGGCTTCCTGACCACGCTTCTGTCTCCAGTCCTGACCTCGGCTCGTTTGACCCTGCTCAGTTATCTGCCAGTCTGCCTGTTGCCAAGATTCGGCCTGGACTTTGACTACTCTCTGCCTGCCACTTGTGATGTTTACCTTGATGTGTATGACCCGGCTTGTCTGACTCTGCAAACCTGCACCAGCTTACCTGCATCCTCTGCTCTGCAAGCTGCACACGCTGACCTGCATCCTTTGCAATGCAAACCTGCACCTGCTGACCTGCATCCCTGCTCTGCAAACCTGCACCTGCTGACCTGCATCCCTGCTCTGCAAACCTGCACCTGCTGACCTGCATCCCTGCCCTGCAAACCGGCACCTGCTGACCTGCATCCTCTGCTCTGCAAGCTGCACCTGCTGACCTGCATCCGCTGCTTCCGGAACCAGCCGTTCCAGTCTCCACTCGGCTCCACCACTCCAAGCAGTGAGGATCAGACAGGCACCCTTACCACCGTGCTCTTACCACCACTGTCCCCACTCCAGTGGTCTCCGAGCCGGGGTTGTACGGGAGGTCCCTCTCCGCACGTCAGGCTCACACCCAAGGTACGTTACAGCAAGGCCACCCGTCACATGCGTGGGTGACCCCCTCCCCCCTCTGATGCGTCACTGGAAACCTGCGTTGCACTTACTGCTGGTTTATAATTTTACCAGCAATTAGATTTGGTGATTCAATTTTGGACATAAGAGATGGTGGGCATTTTAAAGAGACAGATTTTTTGATTGAAACATTGATTCATTGGGACTGTTATTGCTTTTTTAATATCAATAGTTTTATACAGGAGCACACAATTTACATATTTTATGTTGATTATTGTGTTGGTTTTCTTTATATAAAAGAGAAAAACACTGACTATTTGTAGCACAGCAGCCCATTAGCACCTTACAATGTGTAATTAGTGATAGTTAACACTGATATTTACACAAAAGGGATGTTTAGCATTTTATTTTATTCATGAAATTTGATGATTTTTTAATGTTTATTTATTCATGATTTTTGTGCACTATTACACTCCAAATAGAAACACCTGTTTCGTTCACAAAGCTGTTACCCCATAGACATTAGATTCAGATTGGGTTTATCTCAATAGAACATCAGCAGTGGAATAATGTAATATAGTACCTTGGATGGAGTTCCATCTCTTTGAAATATCTTCTTAACCAGTTCAGCTCTTTGGGAGTACTACATACATCCAAAGAGTGAACCTTTAATCACAAGCAGGGATGAGCCGAACACCCCCCTGTTCGGTTCACACCAGAACCTGCGAACAGACAAAATGTTTGTGTAAACTTTAGAACCCTATTAAATACAATGGACTCGAACGTTTGAAATCTAAAGTGTTAATTATAAAGGCTAATATGCAAGTTATTGTCCTAAAAAGTGTTTGGGGACCGGGGTCCTGCCCCAGGGGACATGTATCAATGCAAAAATAAGTTTTAAAAACGGCCGTTTTTTCGGGAGCAGTGATTTTAATAATGCTTAAAATGAAAAAATAAAAGTGAAATATTCCTTTAAATTTCGTACCTGGGGGGTGTGTATGATATGCATGTAAAGTGGCGCATGTTTCCCGTGCTTAGAACTGTCCCTGCAAAAAATTTCATTTTTGAAAGAAAAAAATGCATTTAAAACTGACTCGCGGCTATTAATGAATTGTCAAAAATATTGGGTATTTGCAGTGCTTGCAGAAAGGTATGTGAGCAAAGGAAATGTGTCACAAATGCTTATAGCACAAACATCTATAAGTGAATGGCTTATATGACATATCATCAATTATGGTATAAAACAATAGTGAACAAACTTAAAGTTCATTAAATAGCAATTATATCACTCCTGGAGAACTGAGTGTTTCCACACCAGAAATCAGTTGTTGGTTCCTAGATGAAAAATCCCTTCTAATGGCCCCGCTCATCAGATAGGGAAATAATAAGAGATCTCACCAACTAAAGTCCAGGCAGACTTCATCTCATGTAGATAGGCTCCATAGTACCAGCAGCAAAGGCATTTAAGTGACCATATGGAAAGAAAGGGAAAAATTCATGTGAAATACCGCTAGTAAACAAACAGCATGGCGCTGCTCACAAAGAGACTCACAGGACTGCAGTGATAAACGAGCGTCAGTGTTGTTTCCCGGGTACACAGCGTGCGTTAAACCGGAAGTAGCGTCACTGGTTCTGAATTGGCCGGAAATTACGTCGGTAATTTCCGGCCAATTCAGAACCAGTGACGCTACTTCCGGTTTCGGTGGAACGCACGCTGTATACCCGGGAAACAACACTGACTGCGGCCGGCCAGGTTGCGTGCTCGGATAAGGGGTCTGGTATGGATTTTTAGGGGGACTCCACGCCATTTTTTTTTTAAATTTGGGGTGGAGTTCCCCTTAAAATCCATGCCAGATCTGAAGGGCCTGGAATGGATATTTGGGGGAACCCCACGTCAATTTATTTTTTAATTTGCGGCGGGATTCCCCTTAATATCCATTCCAGACCTGAAGGGCCTGGTAATTGAATTCTGGGGAACCCCCACGCTTTTTTTTTTTTTTTTTATCAATGACTTTTGTATGTATTGCCGGGAGCCGACAATTCATTAATAGCCGCGAGTCAGTTTTAAATGCATTTTTTTCTTTCAAAAATGAAATTTTTTGCAGGGACAGTTCTAAGCACGGGAAACATGCGCCACTTTACATGCATATCATACACACCCCCAGGTATGAAATTTAAAGGAATATTTCACTTTTATTTTTTCATTTTAAGCATTATTAATCACTGCTCCCGAAAAAACGTCAGTTTTTAAAACTTATTTTTGCATTGATACATGTCCCCTGGGGCAGGGCCCCGGTCCCCAAACACTTTTTAGGACAATAACTTGCATATAAGCCTTTATAATTAGCACTTTAGATTTCTCCCATAGATTTTTCAAATTTGCCGCGAACACCCCAATTTGTTCGCTGTTCGGCGAACGGGCGAACAGGCAATGTTCGAGTCGAACATGAGTTCGACTCGAACTCGAAGCTCATCCCTAATCACAAGCTGATGGCTGCAGTAGCAGCCAAGAGCTTGTTTTTGTGAGGTTTGTTTAGCAGCCTCCCTGCTTGAAATTGTAAGTGATGCATCAGCTCCATAGCTGCTGATCACTTTCACAGAGTCGGCAGCACGGTGACACCCCCCTCCTCCCGTGGTTCCCGGCTCCTCCACACTTACCAGAGTGTGGGAACACAACCACCGGCTAGGGGAGGGAGATCAATGTGAAACGGAGGCAAATCCATGCCTCGATCTCACATGCAGACAATGAAACTGGCAGTGACGTCACTTTTGGTTTCAGACCCCCCATTTCCTGGCCAGTACAGACAGGGGGCAAATCTAACCAAGCCAATCTGTGCTTGGTTACATAGTGGAAAGGGTGGGGGAGACATTGGGGTCTATTAGACACCTAATGTCTCTATAAAGAGTACCTGCCCAACGTTATCATATAGGGTTTATTAACTCCTTGTGATAGCAATCAAGTAAAAGTAAATAAAAAAAAAAAGAAAAGAAAAAAGTAAAAAATAAACATATAATAAAATATATTAAATTATTTTATTTTTTTTAAATTCCACACCTGCGCAGATGCAAATGCAAGCCCAGGGTGTGCACACGTATGTAAACCTCAGTTGCACCACATGTGTGACATATCGCTGCAAACGTCAGAGTGAGTTTAATAATTTTAGCACCAGAGCTCCTAGTTAATAGACATGACATGTGCATTTAGTTTCATTCCGAATCGAAATTTGGACAAATTTTTTATTATTCGTAAATTCGTATGCATCTGAATTTCCAAATTACAAAAGTAACAAATTTAAACGAATCCGAAATAACGATTCAAATCGGAAAAAAAATGCGGAAGAAAGTCGATCCAAATCGAATTCTAAATCAAATTTTAACCGAATTCAAAAAAAAAAATTTGAATCAAATTTGAAAACAAAGTCAAAGTCAAATCGAAATAGGAAAAATAGAAATCGATTTTCTAAAAAATACAATAAAATAGAATATAAAACAATAAAGCAATAAAATAAAAAAAGAACAGTAAAGAATAGAATAGAATTTAATAGAATGTAATAAAGTAGAACATGACTGTATTCCAAAATTTGAATAATATAAATTCAAATTCGAGAATAGATTGGAAAATAATTCAAAACAATGGAAACTAAAATAGAAAAGAATAGAAAAACAATTTATTCTATTCTGTTCTATTGTTTTTCTTTTCTATTCTGTTCAAATCTTTTCTTTTCAAATTTGAATTAATTCTATATGAAATTTGAATTTCTTATAGAATGAAATTTAATTTGAATAGAAAAGATTATAATAGATTCGTTTTGTATTTGAATTAGATTTTTTTTTAACCGAATTCAAAAAAAGTAGATCAAATTTGAAAAATTTGATCAAATTCAAAAAAAATCTACCACATTCAAAAAAATTCGACCGGATTCGAAAAAGTCAACTATATATAACCATTTTCCAAAATTTTAATTTTGTATAGAATGAAATCGAATTTGAATAGAAAAGATTATAATAGAATAGAGAATAATAGAAAAGAATAAGCTAGAAAAACAATAGAACAGAATAGAATAAAATATAATATATAATATATTTTATACTATTTTGTTCTATTGTTTTCTATTATTTTCTATTCAAATCTTTTCTATTCAAATTCAAATTCATTCTATACAAAATTTGAACTTCTGAAGATGTCTTCTGAAGTTCAAATTTGGTATAGAATGAATCTGAATAGAAAAGATTTGAATAGAAAAAGTATAGAATAGAAAAACACTAGAACAGAATAGAAAAAAATATATATATATATATATATATATATATATATATATATATATATATATATATATATATATATATATATATATATCTCTTCCAAAATTTGCATTTCATCGAGAATGAAATCAAATTTGAATAGAAAATATTAGAATAGAAAATAGTAAAAAATAATATATATATATATATATATATATATATATATATATATATATATATATATATATATGACCTTCCAAAATTAGAATTTTGTATAGAATGAAATTGAATTTGAATAGAAAAGATTATAATAGAATAGAAAAGAATAGCATAAAAAAACAAACAATGAGACAGAACAGAAAAAAAAAATATATAATATATATATATATATTATATATATATGTGTGTGTGTGTGTGTGTGTGTGTGTGTGTGTGTGTGTGTGTGTGTGTGTATATATATATATATATATATATATATATATATATATATATATATATAAAAACCATCTTCTGAAATTTGAATTTCATATAGAATGAAATTGAATTTGAATACAAAAGATTAGAATAAAAAATAATAGAAAAGAATAAACTAGAAAAACATATATTATATTGTATTCTGTTCTATTGTTTTTCTATTCTATTATTTTCTATTCTATTCTATTCAAATTCAAAATCATTCTATATGAAATTCGATTTTTGGAAAATGGTTATATATAGATAGATAGATAGATAGAGAAAATAAAAGAATAGCATAAAAAAACAATAAAACAGAACAGAAAAAAATATATATAATATATGTGTGTGTATATATATATATATATATATATATATATATATATATATATATATATATATATATTGTGATATTGGGGTGTTTTAGCTCAAGTGGATAGATGCGTTTTTATGCAGTGAGTCCATATCAGACAGGCATTCTAGTTAAGGGCCTGGTAGCCCACGTTTATTTAAACAGAAAAACAAAAGCAAACTGTCCCTTCAGGATTCCCACGCAGGGGTTTAACTTCATTTAGCAGTCCAAAAATAAGAAAAACATACCAAGCCTCCTGGCTTTCTTGTTAGCAGTTCCTCTGCTTGCTTTAGGTACTGATACCTTTAAACCACCAGATCTTCCAGTCTCACAGTCTTGGATGCACACAGCTTTGGGCTTCTTAAACGCACACAGCTTGAAGTCCCTTCATGCACACAGCTTCTGGCTCCTTGAACGCACACAGCTTAAAGCCCTACAACGCACACAGCGTTTGTCCTCACACAGAGACACTCACTAGCAGCCACTGCAGTTAGCAAGCTGCTCACCATCCTCCACCATCCTTCACTCTGCTCTCACCAGCCCCTCATTATATTGGTTGTGTGCACCTGAGCACACACCATGCTGGCCGTCCACAAGACCTGGACACAGGGTTGGAGATCCCATCCCACCCAAGTCTCTGTGGGATCTCCAAACTTCACAGCCCCATCCGAACTTAGCAAAACCCGGAGAAAGCTGCCAAAACAGTTTTCTCAATTTCCAAGCTATGCTCTGTAGTTCTGCAGTCTGCTGACATGCAGACTCTGTGTCCGTTTTTGCTCCCTTTCCATAGGGACAGGGACTCTCACTATCACATATCCCCCCCCCCTTTGTTTCGATCCGCAGGGAGGAACACCAGCACACATCATCAGGCGTAGGCCCAACCCTTTTTCCGGGGTGCTCTTCCAGGTAAGTCCTACCCTGACTCTCCACGGGATCCCACTCGTTTCTATCCTACACTTTCTCCCTCTTCTGGGGCTCCTGGGCTTATTTGCTTTTCTCTGGGGACCTCTGCCTTCCCTGATACCCTCACTTTCTTGATATAGAGGACCTGTCCCTAACACTTCGCCTAATGGGGAACCACCTTTTCCTTCACCGATACCAGTTTTTCCCATCACAACAGGTTTTTTTGGTTTAACAACTTCTCTGAGGTTACCCACGGCAATTAAACCCTTGTTAGCAGTACCAACCAGTGACAGATCACAAATTCTGATGTCACCACCTCCAATACCATCAGTGCTTTCCCCTACAGTGTCTCCGGGTACTTTAATTTGTACCTTTGTATGAATGACACAAAAAATCTCTGCTACTGCCACGTCCATTTCGGTCCCTACCTTCACATGAGGTCTAGTGGATGAGACAGTGTCTGTGCCCTCTACTGACCACTGCTCAGCCGCACTTTGGACCGCACCAGCAGAAGTTTTCCTAGTCACTGCATCATGCGGAGAGACCTCTGATGTTTTCAAATGTTCTCCTATGCGTCTTCCATCCAAACCGGTAACTGGAAGCACCCTCTCAGAGGACCTTGAGACCATTTGCCACACTGCTAATAAATATGGTACCAACCAGTTCCTCTCGTGATTAACATCAAGCCTGGCTTGTACTACTTGGCTCCACCTACTGGTACTACACAGTACCACCTTGTCCGACCACGGTGGAGGCACCCAGGTGTATAGCAAATGTGTGTTTTGGACTTCAAGAATTTTCAACAACACATTTGTCATCTTAATGCGATCCACATCTACATACAAGACCTTTCTAGGGACTTTTCCCTTATCAATGACGTGGAGGGGCTCATTCACTGAAGCTGGGAAGGTAGGGACGTTTACAGTGACCTCCACCTCACTGGCGGTATCGGTCTTCACAGCCTGGTGCTCAACTGGAGCGTTGTCAGATGTGCGTCTCACATTTACCCTCTCTGTCCCACCATCAGCGAGCCGCTGCAGGTCATACATCACATTCCCATTTTTGCACTCACTATTTTCCAGTGGTTGGGCTGCAGATAACACAACTGCCATGCATACGCCCTTAACTGGTCCTTCTGATTGGAGGGGGCCAATCTCTGCTGGGGCCAACACGCCCTTGGCCACTGGCCACCCTTCAATCCCACCGTTGGGCATAGCAGGTGTTATGTCCACATCTGTGTTACGTAACCTAGCCTTATCCAGCATGGCTAGCAATTGTTTGGCCCAGCTGTCCCAGTCAGTGGTACTTCCATGACAGGTATTCTGCAGCGCTGCATCACCTGTTCCAAGAGGCACCAAAGGAACCTGGGACTCATTACCCAATACAGTACATTTGTCATCTCTATAAGCATCACATTGTACAAGCACAGTTTCACTTATTTCACATTGGGACAATGCTTTGTCACATAACGCAGGGTGCAATACTCTATTTTGACCAGATTTTTCTGGTGACGCTACCATCACATCCAGCTTTACACTACCAGCTTTAACAGGGTGAATAAATTGTTCACCAATCTGGTCACATACCAGGCGGGTGGTCTGCACACACACTCTCTCATTGTGTGTCGCAGTCCCTTCTTGTTCCCCCAGAGTAGTGCCAGAGCGGCCCTGGACAACCTCCAGTTCCAACACAGGGAGATCCCTGGAGGTTTCCACAGACAACCCTGCAGCTCTGCCTCCAACCTTTTTCGTAAACAGATTACCAACATTTTTTTAAAACATGACATTTCCAGAAATACATTTCTCAACCTTTAGAGGATCATCATGACACTTAGCCATATCTGTAGCTATTGTGGGTGGCCCTATACCCACTTGAGCAGCTCCACAGCTGACCTGGGAAACCCTCTGCTCCAACACTGTGGGCTCCTGGGAGGTTTCCCTGGGCAACCCTGCAGCACCTGTCTGTCACTAGGGAACAGGGTATATGGATTTCTTTGGTCACCCCTAGTACAGCTCTTCCAGCACTCTGCTGGATTCCACCAGGTACATACAGAGTCCTCATGTCCTTGTTAGTCTTTAGTCCTGCTGCCAGTTGGGCTTTACCCTGTGCCTCCCCCTACTCTGGGTAGCACACTGTAGCAAGTCCACCTGTACTGCAGATCTTCCCGCTGAAAACACTTCAATTTCATTTGGTTCTGACCCATAAACTGCAACAGTCTTACCAATTCCTGTAGCCGTTGTCATAGCCTTCATTTGAGTGTGTTGTCTCTCATCTGTGGAGTCTCCACAGGCTGACTCTTTCATGTGGTCATGGAGCAACACTGCAGCCTTTCCAGACCCACCAACACCCCCTGCTTGTAACACAGGATCCCTGTTGCTAGGGGTAACAGCAGACCAGCACTCAAAAGATGGTTGGCTACACCTCATGGTGGTCACAGACTGTTGTGCCCTTCTTTCTGGGCTGACCACTTCACATAAGTGGCCATAATACACAGCTTTATATTCCTCATGCTCATTAGTACCCCCTGCAGGCCACACAGACTTCTTGCCACTGTTGCCGGGGGTGACAACTGATATGTTTTCAGAAAACGCAGGGCTGGTATACTGATGCACACTCATGCTATCCTGAGCAATTGCTTGATTGGTGCTTTGTTGTCGCAGTATTGCCTCTCCCGTTGCTATGGGTGATGACCTCCCTTTGCTGGAACGTTGCTGGCAGCCCATGATGCGATTGAACTCTCCTATAAGAAGGATTTCCTCTTTAAACTGGCGGTAGTCATCCTGGTCCCCGTCCATCAAATGGTAAACTGACCGGTACTCTATCAGTAATAAGGTTTGCAGCAATTTTGGCCACCGGTCTCTAGGCCATTTCCTCCTTACAGCGACTTTTTCAAATTTTTCCAGGAAGTCTCCAACCTCCTCTGTAGGTAGCATGGGTTGTATGTAATCAGAGGCCAAGATCATAGCCCCTTGAACTGCATCCGACTCTTTAGTCTGGTTCCGCTTGAACCACTCATTCACGGTCTCATACACCACTGGCCCCTTTTGACTGGCCCTCCTAGGTGGAGACATCTTCTCAGGCCACGCTGAGCTCACTTCCCTTTTAACTTGATTTAACATGAACTTCTTGTGTTTTGACTGCCTCATCCTTGCAGTCACATGCACAGCAGTTTGTTACACAGTTCACAGCAGTAAAAAGTAAAAATTCTCACAGGTGCACTACCTGCATGCAACAGTCCATCAAATAAACTTCTGCGCAATGCAGTTCGCCTGGCTGCCACGCACAGCTAGCAGCAGTTCACCGCAGAGAGAAAAAAAAAATACTTTTCCTTTACAGGTACACCACCTGCAACACACAATGCCTTTTGCCTGGCTGCACTTCCATAGACAGCCAACAGTTCCTGACCTGAACTCACTATGGAGCAAGGACCCGGATTCCACCGTAGTGTTGCCCGCTGAATCCACCACTGTGATATTGGGGTGTTTTAGCTCAAGTGGATAGATGCGTTTTTATGCAGTGAGTCCATATCAGACAGGCATTCTAGTTAAGGGCCTGGTAGCCCACGTTTATTTAAACAGAAAAACAAAAGCAAACTGTCCCTTCAGGATTCCCACGCAGGGGTTTAACTTCATTTAGCAGTCCAAAAATAAGGAAAACATACCAAGCCACCTGGCTCTCTTGTTAGCAGTTCCTCTGCTTGCTTTAGGTACTGGTACCTTAAACCACCAGATCTTCCAGTCTCACAGTCTTGGATGCACACAGCTTTGGGCTTCTTAAACGCACACAGCTTGAAGTCCCTTCATGCACACAGATTCTGGCTCCTTGGACGCACACAGCTTAAAGCCCTACAACGCACACAGCGTTTGTCCTCACACAGAGACACTCACTAGCAGCCACTGCAGATAGCAAGCTGCTCACCATCCTCCACCATCCTTCACTCTGCTCTCACCAGACCCTCATTATATTGGTTGTGTGCACCTGAGCACACACCCTGCTGGCTGTCCACAAGACCCGGACACAGGGTTGGAGATCCCATCCCACCCAAGTCTCTGTGGGATCTCCAAACTACACAGCCCCATCCGAACTTAGCAAAACCCGGAGAAAGCTGGCAAAACAGTTTTCTCAATTTCCAAGCTATGCTCTGTAGTTCTGCAGTCTGCTGACATGCAGTCTCTGTGTCCGTTTTTGCTCCCTTTCCATAGGGACAGGGACTCTCACTATCACAATATATATATAAAAGAAAGAGTTTTTGGGACTTTAAATGAGGCAGCAATCAAAGGGGTCACTGCCTCCATCCCTAATCAATATTGACTATAAAGGAGGGAAGGGGGAGGGGGAGAAGTGGGACTTTAAATGAAGCACACAGCAGTAAATTGAAAAGTCAAGCGAGTAGAAGAAATGGGATTTATTTTGCATTGTACATTCATTTATAGCATATATTGGGCATACAGCCTCTCAACCATGAATGTTTAGACGTTTACAAAACAAATACAAGAAACCACATAATTTGATGTACATTTACATAATGAGTACAGAAATCGCATGATGCTAGTAACAAACAATTAAAAACATAATTGCGGTCAAAATATATATATATATATAACCATCTTCCGAAATTCGAATTCCGTATAGAATGAATTTGAATAGAAAAGATTTGAATAGAAAAGAATAGACTAGAAAAACACTAGAACAGAATATATATATATATATATATATATATATATATATATATATATATATATATATATATATAACATCTTCCAAAATTCGAATTTCATATAGAATGAAATCTAATTTGAATAGAAAGGATTAGAATAGAAAATATTAGAAAAGAATAGAACAGAATAGAAATATATATATATATATAAAACCATCTTCCGAAATTTAAATTTCATATAGAATGAAATCGAATTTGAATACAAAAGATTAGAATAAAAAATAATAGAAAAGAATAAACTAGAAAAACATATATTATATTGTATTGTATTCTGTTCTATTGTTTTTCTATTCTATTCTTTTCTATTATTTTCTATTCTATTCTATTCTTTTCTATTCAAAATCATTCTATATGAAATTCGAATTTTGGAAAATGGTTATATATATATATAAATTATATATAAAATCATTTCCTGAAATAAAATTTTTGTATAGAATGAATTCGAATTTGAATAGAAAAAATTAGAATAGAAAATAATAGAAAAGAATAGACTAGAAAAACAATAGAACAGAATAGAATAAAATATAATATATATGTTATATTTTATTCAATTCTGTTCTATTGTTTTTCTAGTCTATTCTTTTGTACTCTATTCTAATCTTATCTATTCAAATTCAAAGTCATTGTATACGAAATTCGAATTTCGGAAGATTTTATATATATATATATATATATATATATATATATTTCTGTTCTGTTCCATTGTTCCATTGTTTTTCTATGCTATTCTTTTCTGTTATTGTACATTCTATTCTAATATTTTCTATTCAAATTCATTCTATACAAAATTAAAATTTCAGAAGATGTTTATATATATATATACCATATATACTCGAGTATAAGCCGAGTTTTTCAGCCCATTTTTTTGTGCTGAAAATGCCCCCTCGTCTTATACTCGAGTCACCTTTTTTGCGCCTGATCTCCCGGACTTTGGGGACCCATTACTGGCCAGCCGTAGGTCCCCTGGACCCCAAACTTGGCACACATGTAGCCCCACATCCTCTACAAGTGTGCAAAGTTTTTTATCCGGGGGACCTATGGTCGGGGAGCACCGATTTTTCAAAGCCGGGCACCCCTTCCATAGACTCCCATGTTAAACGGTAATTTCTCCAGTGATTTTGGGGACCCGGTACCGGCCGGTTGTAGGTCCCATGGACCCGAAACTTGGCTCACATGTAGCACCATTCCTCCTCTACAAGTGTGCAAAGTTTTTTCCCTGGGGGACCTACGGCCGCGGAGCAACGACTTTTCAAACCTGGGCACCTCTTTCATAGACTCCCATGTTAAACGTCAGTCTAGTCATGGGCACAGTGAGGCATGGGCACAGTGTGGCATGGGCACAGTGTGGCATGGGCACAGTGAGGCATGGGCACAGTGAGGCATGCACATGGACACAGTGAGGCACAGTGAGGCATGCAGATGGACACCCTAGGCTTATACTCGAGTCAATAAGTTTTCCCAGTTTTTTGTGGTAAAATTAGGTGCCCCGGCTTATATTTGGGTCGGCTTATACTCGAGTATACAGGTATATAATTTGTCTATTCTGTTCTATTGTTTTTTTTATTATTTTCAATTCTATTCTAATCTTTTCTATCCAAATTCATTCTATATGAAATTAGAATTTTGGAAGATGTTATATATATATATATATCTTTCTATGCTGTTCTATTGTTTTTCTATGCTATTCTTTTCTATTATTTTCTATTTTATTCTAATATTTTCTATTTGAATGCAAATTCATTCTATACGAAATTCGAATTTCGGAAGATGGCTTACGTAATTTGAATTTCGTATAGAATTATTTTGAATTCGAATTTTGTATAGAGTAAAATCGAATTTGAATAGAAAAGATTAGAATAGAATAGAAAATAATAGAAAAGAATAGCATATAAAAACAATAGAACAGAATAGAAAAAAATAAAATATAACATATATTATATTTTTTTCTATTCTGTTCTATTGTTTCTATATGCTATTCTTTTTTAGAAAATGGTTATATATAGTTAACTTTTTCAAATTCGGTCAAATTTTTTCGAATGTGGTAGAATTATTTCGAATTTGATAGTTTGATCGATTTTTTCGAATTCGGTAGATTTGTGTTCGAATGCGATCAAATTTTTTAGAATGCGGTCAAATTTTTTAGAATTCGAATACGAAACGAAACGAATGCCAAAAATGAATGTAAGGAATGCAACAAATTTAAATAAACAAATTTAGTTAAATAACGAATTGAAACAAAACAAAACAAATTTTTTCATCCTGCACATGTCTACTAGTTAACTCTAAACTGATAATCTGCAAAGGCTTTTTCTGCATCACCTATGGTGATTTTTGGGCACCATAGTTTTTGGTGATATCGCAGGCGTAGGCAATGGTAACCTTGGAATGTTTGGTATCTATTTACTCAATGCATCATCTTTTATATTTTGACTAAAAAATTGTATTATACTGTGTGTTTTTGAACTAAAATTATTTTTATTATTTTTTTTTTCAGAAAATGTTCATTTAATAAACAGTTGCTTCTACAGGGTCTCTGCTTTCAGAAAAAATATAATGTTCTGGGGGTTTAAGTAATTTTTTTGCCAAAAATGTAAGATATTAAATGTATACACAAAATAAAAATGCTCTGTGATATCAATTAAGTTACATAAAAAAAAAAAAATGTTTCAAAAATGTTGGTTTATTAAAATGAGTAAAAATAAATAAAAAAGAGCCTCCTACCTCCACATATACATACTGTACATATGAATGCAAAAACACACAGTGAGTGACAATACAGTAGTTCTAGGTCCCTCATTCACCGTTAGTGCCAAATAGATACACTGTAAGCTTTTAGAGTATCGCCTATGGACAATTTTGGGAACTTTCGTTTTTAGCAATTTCACAATTTTGAAACCTAAAATACAGTATATGTTATTTCTTTACTCAATGCAATCTCAGATTTAATATTTTTCTTAAAAAAAACAGTATTATATTGTGTTTGAGTCCACTAAAATTAAATTGAGTGTGAAAGATGTATTTTTAGTAAAAAAACAAACTGATTTGATAAACAGTAGCACAATTATCACATACCATAAATAGTTGCAGTTACCACTATTTTATTCTACAGGGTCTCAGGTTCCAGGAAATATATAATGTAATTTATAAAGTAATTTTCAGGTCTAATATGTGCATTTTAACATACCGTATATACTCGAGTATAAGCCAAATTTTTCAGCACATTTTTTGTGTGCTGAAAATTCCCCCCTCGGCTTATACTCGAGTCTGTGTCCATCTTCAACTTTGTGCGCCTGGTCCCGGCCAGCAGGGATGAGCTGAACACCCCCCTGTTCGGTTCGCACCAGAACCTGCGAACAGACAAAATGTTTGTGTGAACTTTAGAACCCTATTAAATACAATGGACTCGAACGTTCGAAATCTAAAGTGCTAATTATAAAGGCTTATATGCAAGTTATTGTCCTAAAAAGTGTTTGGGGACCCGGGTCCTGCCCCAGGGGACAGTGTTTGGGGACCCGGGTCCTGCCCCAGGTATCAATGCAAAAAGAAATTTTAAAAACGGCCGTTTTTTTGGGAGCATTGATTTTAATAATGCTTAAAATGAAAAAATAAAAGTGAAATATTCCTTTAAATTTCATACCTGGGGGGTGTGTATGATATGCATGTTCGACTCGAACTCGAAGCTCATCCTTACCGGCCAGTCGTAGGTCCCCTGGACCCAAAACTTGGCACACATGTAGCCCCGCACTACAAGTGCCAATTTTTCTTTGTCAAAGTATTTTATTGGACATATATATTAGTCATATACAAATCATATGTAATACAGGTTGTTGATATTTGTCCAACTACTTCAAATATAGAAAAATAACAAATAATATGGTCTACAGTATATATCGTAATGAAAAATTAGAAAAACTTAAATGAGACAGAAAGTAAATAAATCCTTGTACTAATATATTCAAGACTGTAGTTGAAAGAAATATTTAACATATTAATTATAAATTGATCTGTATCTTCGAAATAAAGTAATGTAGAGTAATACTTTGTTGTTGCTTCAATAAGGTGCGTTATGAAGTAAGAATAATAGAGAAAAGAAAAGAGAAAAAGAAGTGAAGATATCAAAATAAAATAGAGTAAAATAAAGTTAGATAGATAGATAACATAAAATAAAATAGATGGGATAGGATAGTAGGAAACCAGGGGGGGGGAGTGTAGGAGTCTACCTGAATGGCACAAATGAATCGGTCCGCGGCTTGAGGGTTTAAGCAAAACACAATGTTCACTAAATTGAGCAGGGTAGCTCCCAAGCTCCAGAAATTTGGTTTAGTAGTTAGTTTAACCGATTGAGTCCTCCGGCTACCATGGCATAAAAATCGAGTTGTCACTGATAGAAGGTAGGTGAAATTTAATCCAAGGATTCCAGATCTTTTCAAAGACTGGAATTTGATCTCTCTCTATAGCTAACATTTTGGCGTGAGACATGAAGTCATTTACTCTATTTATGGTCTCGGATATCTCCAATTTAGGGGTCCTCCATGCCTTTGCTATTGTTTGCTTTGCTGCTGTAATAAATTGAATGAGGAGTTTGAATTGTTTATGTGTAATGAGATCGGGTTTTAGATTGAGAAAGGCTGTGGCTGGGTCTGGTTGCACAGTGAGACCAAATATCTTGGAGGCAGTTTCAAATATCCGTTCCCAAAATAATTGTTAAAAACGGGCAGGACCACCAAATGTGTAAGTGGGTGCCCGGATCTGGGCAACCCCGAAAGCATTGGCCTGTTTGGTTTGGTGTGAATTTGGCCAATCTGGAGGGAACGAGGTACCGAGACAAAACTTTGTAATTGGTTTCAACCACCAGGATATTTGGTGAAGAAGATTTTGTTACAGACCATATTTTGGACCAATCATTCATATCAAATGTTCTCTCCATGTCCTCCTCCCATTTACGTGCATAAGGTGGTTTATCTAAACCGGGATAAGTGGAAATGTGGGAGTATATAGAAGATATTATGCCTCTTCAAAAATCATAAGTTGGGTTAAAGAGACATCTGTATTTAGCAAAGGTGCATAAAAGTTTTCAATTTGGAGGTATCTGAAAAGTTCAGAGTTCGGTAGGTTGTAGGTGTCACAGAGTATAGGAAATGTATGGAAGGATGAAGGAGAAGTTAAGTTACTAAGCCGAGTAATATTTAATGAATTCCAGACCTTAAATGACTTAGGAGAAACCCATGCTGGGTAGAAAGCAGGGTTTTTCAGGAATGACAAGAGAGGATTGTGAGAAGATTGTAACTGATGTTTAACTCTAAGTTTGTCCCATATAGTTAAAAAGTATTTAGTAATGGGGTTACGTAGGGTTTTCCGTTCCTTAGGTAGGAGCCATAATAGGTTGGAAATAGAAAGAGGGTCACATGCTGCCGCTTCTATTATTTCCCATAGGGGTATTTCATATGTTGCATGATATTTAGTGAGGCTAGCAATGTGTGCGGCTCTATAATAGTTAGCGAAGTTCGGAAACCCAAAGCCTCCTTTGAGTTTTGGTAAGTGTAGTGTATGTAGCGATACACAGGGTTTTTTGGAGCCCCAGACAAATGTTGATGTTCGTCTTTGGAGAATTCTAAGATAGTAAGGTGGGATAGGGATCGTTAAGACTCTAAATAAGTAAAGTAGTTTTGGGAGGATTGTCATTTTGACTGCATTCATTTTACCTATCCATGAAATTGGGAGATGTGACCATTGTTGTAAAATTGTTATTTGTTGTTATAGGGGATTGACCTTTCAGTCCATATAAAAGGAAGTGTATTTTTGGCCGAGTCGGATTCCACTTTGGAGAGAGATATATCTAGGATGTTGAGATTCTTGGATTTTTGAGATTTATTGTAAGCCCCGAAATCATTGCAAATTTGTCTAAAATGAGCAGAAGGTTAGGACCAGAAACTTGTGGGGATGATAGAAATAGGAGTATGTCATCCGCAAATAGACATAATTTAGGATGGTATCCAGCAGTTTCTATGCCTGTAATTGTTGGATCTGTGCAGATTCTTTGGGCTAGGGCTTCTATTAGGAGGGCGAATAGAAGGGGGGAAAGTGGGCATCCCTGGCACGTTCCTCTTTCTATATTAAAGGAATTCGATTTGTATCCTGCATATTTAATATATGCGATTGGTCTGTTGTAAAGCGCTGCGATCCATGTTAGGAAGTGAGGGCCAAAGCCCCATCTTTGCAATGTGTAGTGGAGGTAAGGCCACGATACGGAGTCGAAAGCTTTTTTTATATCAAGGGATAGAAAACAGGAGGGTATACGATGGTTTTTAGCTATGTGAGCTAGCAATACAGCCCGACGGACATTGTCACTCGCCTGGCACTTTGGCATGAATCCTACTTGATCCTTGTGGATGAGCTTACCTATTATGCTATTCAGTCTTTTGGCTATTATTTTGGCTAGAAGTTTAATGTCTAAGTTCAGAAGGGAAATAGGGTGAAAATTTGTACATAAGGTATCATCAGTAAGAGGTTTAGGAATTATGTAAATAATGGCGGTTAAAGTTTCTTGTCTAAAAGATTTCCCTTCTAATAATACATTGAAAGCTTCCGCTAAGATTGGTGATAATATGTCTGTGTAGGTTCTGTAATATAAGGTTAAGTAGCCACCTGGGCCTGGCCTCTTATTAATTTTAAGATCTTTGATGGCCTCAACGACATCATTAGGTGTAATATTTTCTTCCAATAACTTCTTTTGGTCAAGGGAAAGTTCTGGTAAATTTATATCAGAGAAAAATGCATCTGCTGTTTCCGGGTTGAAGTTATTAGATGAAGTATATAATGAGGTCAGATGGGAATGAAATTTCTTAACTATTTTGTTGGGGTTGCAAGTGTAGACATCTTTTGCCAGTTTTAGGCGAATTGGTTTGAAGGGTTTGTTCAGAGAATTGAGTGTACGTGCAAGGTAGGTACCCGATTTATTGGCTTTCATAAAATAGTTGTGTCTTGAACGTTTATAGGATTTTTCCACTGCTTCAGTAAGAAATAGATCGTATGCAACTCGAGTCTTGTCTAATCGGGATTTTGTTAATGTTGATGGATTGTCTTGATGGGCTATGACGGCTGTATTAAATTCCCTTTCCAGTTTATGAGCCAGTGTTTTCCGTTCATGTTTAAATATGGCTGATTGTTTCTGAATTGTGTTACGTATAACTGGTTTATGGGCTTCCCAAAGAGTTAGTGTACTAATTTCTGGGCTAGAATTGAGGGTTATATATTCTTTAATGGCTTGTTCAATGGTTTGGCGATGAGATGGGTGTTTGAGTAGGATATCTGGGAGATTCCAAATAGGGTCGTGGCCTTTGGGTAATGTTGATTTAATGGAAGTAAGTACTACATTATGGTTGGACCATGGGATAGGGACTATATCTGCTGCAATGATTTCAGGGAGCATACCTATGGTCAGGAATATGTGGTCAATCCTTGAAAATGTTTTATGTGGGTGGGAGTAATATGTATATTTCCGTTTAGTAGGATTAACTGCTCTCCATGAATCAACCAAGTTATATTTGGAAAAACTTGTGAAAAAGATTTTTTAGATGCACTTTGGGATGGTGTGTATGGGGATTTATCCAGAAATGGGAGGAGGACCTGGTTAGAGTCACCACACAGCATAACTGCTGGTCAACAATGTGGCCCATAAGAATTAGATAGCATCCTTCAGGATCTTTTATTTGAGATTGGAGTGTAAATGGGGTAGAGCGATGAAAGGCTATGAGAGTGCCCCGTTGCTTGGAAGCAGCCAAGGCCGTATATGTTTGCGGATAGAAATTGGAAATAAATTTTGGTGTGGAGGTATTCGTGAAGTGGGTTTCTTGTAAGCAAACTATGTGAGCCTTTCTGGCATGAAATGTACGGAATGCCTTGGTTCGTTTCTGGGGGATGTTTAGTCCCTGAACATTCAGGGACAGAATGTTTAATGGTGCCATGGTAGTCGGATGGACAAAGGGGACTTACCCATTACCAGGTTATTCAGGTCATTCAATGCCATCCAAGTGAACTCGAATAGGGGGAGAAAAGGAGGATTGAAGATGAGTACTAGAGTGAGAGAAAGAAATGAAAGACTAATAATTAGAAAAAATAATATATATACCAACATAAAGACACATTTAAGTGTTTCCCACGGGGGCAAAAATCACCCACTGGGGAAAGGGTGTCTCCGTCAGACTTCCACATATTATATGTGGCCGGGTGAGGAAGGCTAAGTGGGGCGCACGGATCTCCCATTCAAGGGGGGAGAGCCATCTGAAAAGAACCATACATTAATGTACAATATTGTAAACTTTGTAACTTGTATTAAAACTATTAGTATTGTAGATAAATACACCAGGGGAGGGACTATAACGGTAGCAAAGTTAGATGAGATAGCTGATTGCCCCAAGATGTCCTGGTGGGGAGGTAACCTAAACTTAAGGAGTAGTAATAAGGGATGAGGGTAGATCAGGGTCTAGAGGGCCCCCTTTTAATATAGGGGATATATCTAAAGTTCTGGCTGGGAGAAATACTGACCAGAATCTCCTAAAGAGAATAATATTGTTGCTTTATAATTTCCCAATTGGTATTTTAGGGTTTTCCGTTTCTTAGCGTTTGAAAGGGGGGAACTAGTAGAAGATATAAGACCTATGTCTTTAATGAATCTATTGGGTACCAGTAGGACTTATATACATGCCTCTTATATGGGACCAGGAAGTCTGGATTCAATATCTATGTTGATACCTTAAGCTATGTAAAGGCATTAGAGCTTTTACTTTAGTGATAGTGAAAAACTTGAAACTTAAACTGAACTAAAAGAAAACTTGAGCAAACATTGCGCATGTGATTTTGGGGAGCAACGAGTAAAATAAAACTGTATATGTGGTAAAACTTAGTAACGTGCATTAATTAGTTAGTAAGTGCATTTTGTTGCACAACAAGTCTTTGAAAAGACTGGTATCAGGGTAAGGAATGAGCCAAATGATCATTTTGAGACTTCTGTCAGTCCATGGAGTCTTCTCTTTCCTGTGGAGGTGATGCGTAACGACCTCTCTTGTGGGATAGATGATAACCATTTCTCAGATTTGGTTGAGAGTGGTTCACTTTTGATGAGTGAGGTGTTGATCTACTATGCAATTGGGTATTTCGCGGGTCTGGTTCCATTAATTTAAGGTCTATGAGTGTTTGTTGAAGTTTCTCATAAGCTCTGCTAGTATATCTTTTCCCTTTGTAGGCAAAGCGTAAAGAGAATGGGAACCCCAATTGGTATGCAATGTCTTGACGTTGCAGTTCCTGAAGAAGGGGCTTCAATGCTCTTCTTTTAGCAATTGTAGTTTGGGACAAATCTGCAAACAATTGGTAATCAGTTCCTTGGTAGTTCAGCTGTTTTTTATCTCTGGCCAATGACAAAAGCTGCTCTTTAGAACGGTAGTAGTGTAATTTCACTATAACATCTCGTGGGGGACCGTCAACTTTTTTTGCGGCAAGTGCCCGATGAATCCTGTCAAATTCCATTCTTTCAATGGGAATAGCTGGTTGCAATTCCTGGAACAGTGCAGTTATGGTGGATTGAAGGTCAATGACCGTTTCAGGAACTCCCCTGATACGCAAGTTAGACCTCCTGTCCCTATTCTCATGGTCCTCAAGTTTATTGTGGAGCAATAAATTTTCCTCTTTGAGGTTTTCTAATTCCAATGTGTGTTCTAAGGAAGCATTTTCTAAGTCTTCAGCTTTAATCTCTAAAGCTGTTGTGCGTTTACCAATTTCTCTAATCTCTCTTGTGAGGTTGGATGTAATTTGATCTGAAGTCTGTTTTAATGCTCTATGAAGCATATTTTAAAATTGTTTAAACATGGCTGGGGTTATTTGAGGGGTCTGAGGAGAGTCTTGTGAGGAGAATAAGTCATTGTCAGAATCAGCTGGGGATATAGCCTGCGACAGGCTTAGCTTATGTGAGCGCATAGATGCTGTGAATGAAGCGGGGGGGGCCGCGCCATTTTAGCCACGGCTTTCCCCTTTGAAGCCTTCATGAGAGGATTTTTTATTCTGGCACCACCGCCTCTCTGAGCCATATTTCTGCCCCAAAATTGGTCAGCAGGGTCTCCGATACTTGTTCCACCCCTAGTATATGTCAAAATACTTGTGGGTTATCTTAAATAACGGCTCTCCTCCCAAACGGTACGGAGCTCTAGCACTGCATTACCGCACCGCTAGACTCTGTGCATGTGCCCCCAAGTGCCAATTTTTAAAAGCCGGGCACCCCTTCCATAGACTCCAATGTTAAACTGTAATTTCTCCAGTGATTTTGGGGACCCGGTACCGGCCTGCCCTAAGTTCCTTGGACCCCAAACTTGGCACACATGTAGCCCCACTCTTCTTCTACAGTGTGCAAAGTTTGTTGTCCAGGGGACCTACGGCCGGGGGAGCACCGTTTTTTCAAAGCCGGGCACCCCTTCCATAGACTCCCATGTTAAACTTCAGTCTAGTCACACAGCGCCGGAGATCAGGTGAGGAGATTGGGCACAGTGAGGCATGGACACAGTGAGGCATGGGCACAGTGAGGCACAGTGAGGCATGCACATGGACATATTGAGGCACAGTGAGGCATGCAGATGGACACCCTAGGCTTATACTTGAGTCAATACGTTTTCCCAGTTTTTTGTGGTAAAATTAGGTGCCTCGGCTTATATTCAGGTCGGCTTATACTCGAGTATATATACGGTATATACAAAAAATGTAGGCAGTGTAAACGTTAAACCACATTTGTCTAATCTGATATAACTTTTTTTGGGCTATTTTTTCCTTATTATTTTAAATGTGCTCTTTGCTTGAATATCACCGGTATGTCTCCTACTAAATGCACAGCAGATTTCTTTGACTAATTCATGAAAGCACAAGATGAAAAAGAGATAAGAAATGAAGAAAAACGGATTACAAAAGCCAATCAAGCAAGGTGATACCAATTCATTAGAACTTACATTTTCTGGTAAGTACCAAAGCACTTCAAGATAAAAAAAATGAACATCTCCTGGAAGCAAATGCTCTTTTGTTGCTTTAAAATAAAATAATGAACTTTGTTTGATTTTGTTAAATTAAGATTATTGGCCACATGCTTAATATTTTTCACCAGAAAAATTTACATTTCCTGTACAAGCAATGATGCCAACATATTTTTTAAGACATATTATGTAATGACAGCAGCGCATCCCATCAGCAGCTTATTTTACAAACTTAATTTGTCATGGCTACAGACTTCTTCTCATACTGTGCATCTGCAAGACGTTTCTATAGAAAACTTTGCTGTGTATTCTGCTTGTAAAGTTTACACGTCTGTACATTTGGTCTGTAGCCAGATATCCAGATTATCTGCTAGTTTTAGCAACATGTATATAGTTGTGTGTTGTTCTGGAGAAAGCCAGTACTGGAATGAATCTGTCACTGCTCAGTTGGTAGTGCCTAATTAATGAAAGTGGGACCTTCTGACACTGTCACAGATGACACCACCTGGTATCATGTCCAGTTGAAAACTAATTACTGTAGTAAACGGTGTAGCTCATAGAAAAGATCTCATTATAATGCTGATTTAAAATCAACAGCAAAAAACTGACCATAAGAACTTTCATTATTACATTGCATAAACAGCTTTTCGTTATACTTTCTCTTTATTATATACAGAATCATAATTTTTCAATTTAGCCAAATAAGCCCTTTATTTCTCAGTGTCTCATTGCAATTACTCTTTTTTCCCTTAACAGAAATAATGGCTCAGATTTGACCTTCCATTACATCACATCCCCCATTACCCCCCCAAAAATTGCAATTGTATAATTCTCCTTCAGCAACAAACTCATGGCCTGCCTTTATAAAATGGTTCACACTGTGATAACTCAAAACATTTACCAGTCCATTCTAGTTTTCTAGGGCAAAAAAAAACAACAAAACAAAACAAAAAATGAAATGTGCTGGTACAGTCGTATTGATTTTCCCAGAGACTTTATGCTTTCATTTTTTGGGCCTTAAGAATCTTTATGAAATAATGCAATGTTGTACATTACAGTTTTCATTCCTGCATTACTTTGGACTCACATTACTGTTTATCAAAAAATAGCCTAGTGAAAAAATTTGCCATCAGCAAAAACGATCTGTATGAACTTACACATCCATTTAGTTCTCCTCCTATAAGTATTGCAAAGGTACCCATTATATATTCTAGTTACACCTCTAGGTGGGTTATATACACATTAGTACAAATATTTAAACATAAACTATATACACATCACAAGATCGGCATCCTAACTACTGTCAGTCCCAGTGGCCAGCTATAACATTTCCTAACACTATAGAGCAGCTCAAACACAAACCCCTTGTTAAACCAAAAAAAAGTATTTACCCCCCCCACACTGGATACAAATGTGTTCCACAGTACCAGTGCATATTTTTAATGTCAACCAAAAAATTGTTGTTCTTTTGATAAAATAATTTGTTACTTTATACCCAGATGTTGTCTACAGCAATGTTTATGCTTAATGTAATTCATTGGTGGTGTCTGGTATCTAGTGCGCTATATTGGTGTGGTCTCTGGGGCCACATTCGGTATGCAGGCTGAACACCCCTGATGTAGTGCAAGGCCTTGTCTAATTGGATACAAAGTGAATGAATAGATAGGTGAGATTTCCTATTCCATAATTTTAGTAAATCTGAAGGAAATTGCACAGAGATTGTTCAACCAGGTTGTATAGTGTATGGCCACCTTTATACAACTAAAATTACACCCCAAATGCGGAAGCAAACACACATTTTATAGCATTAAAACATTTGCGTCAAACGCACCAAAATACACAGTAAAAAACGTGCTAGCTGCAATATGTCAAAATGTCCCCATGAGGTACTTTGCTGTATGAAATCAATGCACGGCATCACATCTGCGTGTTTCTGAGCAGAAAATATGCACTTTGCTGTGTGTTTCGGAACTGGGCTGCAAATGCACATGGCACTTTGCATTACCATTAAATGTTAATGGCACCCCAAGCATGGGTATTAGGTGCATGTTTTCTGTGCATTTTGGCACACTGCAAACTTGCTGCAAATGCTCCAATAAGTGAGGTAAAGAAACGCACCATGCTCCAATCAAAAAATAATTCTGGAGCTTCTTTGGAGCATTTGTCATGCTCAGGGTAGTCCATTCAAGTGAATTGGCAGCCCTATGCGTGATGAGCAGAAATGCTCCGAAATTCACCCCAAAAAACACATACAGAGATGTGAATGGGGCCTGAAAGCTGAGTGTTGCTGTTCAATCTATCCTATGTAGTGATGAGCCGAACACCCCCGGGTTCGGTTCGCAACAGAACCCGCGAACGGACCGAAAGTTCGCACGAACTTTAGAACCCTATTAAATACAATGGATGAGAATGTTCGAAATCTAAAGTGCTAATTATAACGACTATTATGCATGTTATTGTCCTAAAAAGGGTTTGAGAACCCGGGTTCTGCACCAGGGGACATGTATCAATGCAAAAAGAAGTTTTAAAAACTGCCGTTTTTCTGGAGCACTCATTTTAATAATGCATAAAGTGAAAAAAAAAAGTCAAATATTCCTTTAAATATCGTACCTGGGGGGTGTCTAAAGTATGCCTGTGAAGTGCCACGTGTTTCCCGTGTTTAGAACTGTCCCTGCACAAAATTACATTTCTAAAGGAAAAAAAGCCATTTAAAACTGCTTGCGGCTTTAATGTAATGTCTGGTCCCGGTAATATGGATGAAAATCTTTAAGAAAAATGGCATAGCCACCCCATCACACACCCCCCCCCTACCCCAGCCCATTACCAGCCCCTTTGGGTCTTGTATGGATATTAAGGGGAACCCCGCACACAAAATAAAAAAGGCCCTATATACTCTGAACAGCCGTATACAGGCGGTGCATACAAGACAGGGACTTTAGGTTTGTTCTTATGTAGAATATGTTTGTAATTTTGAACAGGTACATTGTTTAAGTGTAGCTCCAGGCAAAAAATCTATTTTTAAGCTTTTTGGAAAACATAGGGAAGGGTTATCACCCCTGTAACATTTGTTTTGCTGTCTGTGCAGTGTGCACCTCTTCAGAACAGTTCACCTCACTTTCCGTCCTAATGACAAATGTTTTTTGAAAATTTGAGGTTTTTACTGAAACAAGAATTGGTGATAAAACATCAGTGGAGAGGAGACACTTTTTTCCCATATTAACTCTTACAGGAGAGAATTTGCCTTCCTAGGGGTAGATTTCCTCTCACTTCCTGTTGTATCCTTCCGTTTGCAAGGAGGAGTCGTTTGTAAGTTGGATGTTTGAAAGTAGGGGCCTGCCGTATATACTCAGCTGAAATTCACCCCTTACATGTTGGTGTTGCCACAACACTGTGAGCCCTCACAGTTACTCTTGGTGGGCGCATGAATGGGCCCTGCTGTGAATTATTAGATCAAGAATTGTAATTGCATGCCCCTGTTAAACAGGGGCAGAAAAATTGGGCCTTTGGTGGTGGTGGTGGTGTTGACACAACACTGTAAGGCCTCACAGTTAGTCTTGGTGGGCGCAGGAATGGGCCCTGCTGTGAATTATTAGATCAAGAATTGTAATTACATGCCCCTGTTAAACAGGGGCAGAAAAATTGGGCCTTAGGCACTGGTGCCACAACACTGCAACCCCTCACAGATACTGTACTTGGAGCACAGCAATGAGCCCTGTTGCAAAGTATTGCATCAAAAATTGTAATTACACGCCCCTGTTAAACAGGGGCTGAAAAATTGGGCCTTAGCCACTGGTGCTGGTGCCGCAACACTGCAACCTCTCCCAGATACTCTAGTTGGAGTGCAGGAATGAGCCCTGCTGCAAAGCATTGCATAAAAAATTGTAATTACATGCCCCTGTTAAACAGGGGCAGAAAAATTGGACCTTAGGCACTGGTGCCACAACACTGCAACCCCTCACAGATACTGTACTTGGAGCACAGCAATGAGCCCTGTTGCAAAGTATTGCATCAAAAATTTTAATTACACGCCCCTGTTAAACAGGGGCTGAAGAATTGGGCCTTAGCCACTGGTGCTGGTGCCACGACACTGCAACCACTCTCAGATACTCTAGTTGGAGTGCAGGAATGAGCCCTGCTGCAAAGCATTGCATAACATTTTTTAATAACACGCCCCTGTTAAACAAGGGCTGAAAAATTGGGCCTTAGCCACTGGTGGCGGCACCCAGAAACAAAAATGTTCTTCCAAGCTATCATCATCAATCGGATCATTGAGGAGGAGGAGGATAGTCACTCAACATAACAGGACAGTCTCTCAGCATCAGCATCAGTCTTGAAGGGATGTGACATTTGAAAATAAATTAGTCTGTTATATCAGCTTCAGGTGTTTGGTAGCTGGTGGTGATCCAAGACTGGTTCATCTTTATGAAGGTCAGTCGATCAACAGAGTCGGTGGACAGGCGCACCCTGTGATCCGTGACAAATCCTCCAGCAGCACTGAATGTGCATTCTGAAAGAACGCTGGATGCAGGACAGGCCAGTAGCTCAATTGCATACTGTGCAGGCTCTGGCCAGTGATCCATCCTCAAGACCCAGTAAGCCAGAGGATTTTCGGTGGGGAAGGTGACCTTGCCCCTAGGTATTCCTGCACCATGTATATCAGACGCTGGCGATGGTTGCTGGAACCGATCATACCTTGGGGCTGCGGACTAAAGAATTGTCTGAACGCATCGGTCAGACGGCCACCTTCCCCACCGCTCCTTCTTTGACTGACCGAAGCCTCAGCAACTCGTTGTCCAGGACCAGGAGTTTGTAACCTCCCAGTCTCTGGGAACGCGTTGCACAGACCTTTCTGCAAGGCCTCCCGGAGTTGTCTCATCCTCTGCTCCCTCTGCGACGGTAAGATAAGGTCCGCAACCTTACCCTTGTACCGTGGATCAAGGAGAGTGGCCAGCCAGTAATGGTCCCTCTCCTTGATCCGAAGAATACGAGGATCCTTCCGCAGACTTTGCAGGATCAGGGAGGCCATGCAGCGTAGGTTAGCTGAGGCATTCGGTCCGGAGTCCTCTGGGTCACTAAGGACGACATGATCCGCAGCCACCTCCTCCCAGCCACGTACAAGTCCACTGGTTTCTTGGGACTGTAAATCATCCCTAAAAGACTGCTGCTGATGATGCTGAGTGCCAGGCTCCACCTCCATGCGGACACAATCCTCCTCCTCCTCTTCTTCCTGTGTGATGGGTGGGACAGAAGGAACACTGTCTGGGTAAAGGGGGCCTTGAGAGGCAAGGAAGTCCTCCTCTTCCTGCCTCTGTTCTGCCTCAAGTGCCCTGTCCATTATTCCACGCAGCGTATGTTCCAACAGGTGGACGAGAGGTACAGTGTCACTGATGCATGCACTGTCACTGCTCACCATCCTCGTGGCCTCCTCAAATGGTGCCAGGACAGTGCATGCATCCCTGATCATGCCCCACTAGCGTGGTGAAAAAAAACAGAGCTCCCCTGACCCTGTCCTGGTGCCGTAGTCGCACAGGTACTCATTGATGGCCCTCTGCTGTGTGTGCAGCCGCTGCAGCATGGCCAACGTTGAGTTCCACCTGGTGGGCATGTCACATATGAGGCGGTTCTTGGGCAGGTTCAACTCCTTTTGCAGCTCAGCCAGGCGAGCACTGGCATTATAAGATCTGCGGAAATACACACAGACTTTCCTGGCCTGCCTCAGGACATCCTGTAAGCCCGGGTACCTGCCCAAGAACCGCTGCACCACCAGGTTAAGGACAAAGCACAGGAAGAGGCCACGGAGGAAGAAGAAGAGGAGGGGTTGGAGGACAGAGGTGTGTCACAACCAGTAGTAGCATTTTGGAGGCGTAGCGGTGGAACAACCTCCAACACTACTGCACCTTGTCCTGCATCCTTCCAAGCTGCCAAAAGAGTGACCCAATGGGCCGTGAAAGAAAGGTAACGTCCCTGTCCATGCCTGCTGGACCATGAGTCAGCGGTAATATGCACCTTACCGCTGACCGCCCTGTCCAGCGAGGCCAAGACATTGCCTTCCACATGCCGGTAGAGAGCCGAAATCGCCTTCCGTGAGAAAAAGTGGCGTTTGGGAACCTGCCACTGAGGAACCGCACATTGCACAAACTCATGGAAGGGGGCCGAGTCTACCAACTGAAAAGGCAGCAGTTGAAGCGCTAGCAATTTAGCCAAGCTAGCATTCAACCGCTGGGCATGTGGATGGCTGGGAGTGAACTTCTTTCGACGGTCCAGCAGCTGGGGCAGGGAAATTTGCCTGCTAGAATCGGACGTCGGTGTACTGCTAACAGAGTTCCCGCAAGTACTTGGCTGTGACACACCTAATTCTACACCTTCATTCCTCTCAGAGCAGGTTTCAGAGAGGACTGAAGGTATAGTGGAGTTGGAGATCCCAGCTGATGCGGTGCAAGAAGAGGTCAGCTTTGTTCTTTGGTGTGGGTCTTTAAGGTAGGCTTGCCAACGAGCTGCATGGCAGGTCAACATATGTCTGGTCAAGCATGTGGTGCCCAAGCGGGTGATGTTTTGGCCACGCGATATACGCTTGAGACATATGTTGCAAACAGCAGCTGTGCGATCTGATGCACTCGACTCAAAAAAGGCCCACACCAAAGAACTTTTTGAATAACGGGCAGAGGCAGCGCCCTGCACAGGCGGAGCTCTGCGGTGTGATTCCGTCGGTGTGCTGCCCTTACGCTGGCCCCCCGAGGGCATCCTGCCTCGTTGGAGATGTGCCTCCTCCTCATCCTCCTCCTCCTCCTCCTCCTCCTCTCTCCTATTAGGCACCCACGTGGAGTCAGTGACCTCATCATCCCCTCCCTCCTCATCACTGGAGCCAATCTGGCAGTATGCTGCAGCTGCTGGAACATGACTGCCAGATTGGTGTCCTTCTTGAGCATCCCCTCTCTCTGCTCTCACGCTACTGCCTTCCTCTAGCTGGGTATCATCATCAGACCCTTCGAAACGCTGGGCATCCTCCTGGAGCATGTACCCAACACTGTGCTCAAACAGTTCGGGGGACTCCTCAGGAGGACATGGTTGGTCTAGGGAAGGAGTGACTGATGATGACATTGATACCAGGGAAGAGGACGCTTCGGCAGCTGCTTTGCCAGTACCCTGAGCCTGGGTGAGAGAGGATGAGGAGGATGAGGAGGGCTTGGTCATCCACTCTACCAAGTCTTCGGCATGATGCGGCTCAACACGTCCAGCTGCCGAAAAGAAGGACAAGCGTGTCCCATGGCCACGTGCTGATGGTGATGCACCGCGTCCACGACCAGCACTGTTGTCTCTAGACACAGAGCCTGCTTGCCCTCTTTTATTGGCTCCTGACTGTCTGCCTCTCCTTGTTTGCCTTCCAGACATTCTAATGGCCTGCAGGGAAATGGGAAAAGCAGCAATATAGGCTAAGTTCAGGTGTAATATGGTCAGGAGGCACACTCCGCCCGCTGTAAGTGCCGCAAAATCCTGTTGGTGTAACACACCAGGAAAAAGCAGCAATACAGGCTAAGTTAAGGTGTAATATGGTCAGGAGGCACACTCCGCCCGCTGTAAGTGCCGCAAAATCCTGTTGGTGTAACACCAGGAAAAAGCAGCAATACAGGCTAAGTTCAGGTGTAATATGGTCAGGAGGCACACTCCGCCCGCTGTAAGTGCCGCAAAATCCTGTTGGTGTAACACACCAGGAAAAAAGCAGCAATACAGGCTAAGTTCAGGTGTAATATGGTCAGGAGGCACACTCCGCCCGCTGTAAGTGCCGCAAAATCCTGTTGGTGTAACACACCAGGAAAAAGCAGCAATACAGGCTAAGTTAAGGTGTAATATGGTCAGGAGGCACACTCTGCCCGCTGTAAGTGCCGCAAAATCCTGTTGGTGTAACACACCAGGAAAAAGCAGCAATACAGGCTAAGTTCAGGTGTAATATGGTCAGGAGGCACACTCCGCCCGCTGTAAGTGCCGCAAAATCCTGTTGGTGTAACACACCAGGAAAAAAGCAGCAATACAGGCTAAGTTCAGGTGTAATATGGTCAGGAGGCACACTCTGCCCGCTGTAAGTGCCGCAAAATCCTGTTGGTGTAACACACCAGGAAAAAGCAGCAATACAGGCTAAGTTCAGGTGTAATATGGTCAGGAGGCACACTCCGCCCGCTGTAAGTGCCGCAAAATCCTGTTGGTGTAACACACCAGGAAAAAGCAGCAATACAGGCTAAGTTAAGGTGTAATATGGTCAGGAGGCACACTCTGCCCGCTGTAAGTGCCGCAAAATCCTGTTGGTGTAACACACCAGGAAAAAGCAGCAATACAGGCTAAGTTCAGGTGTAATATGGTCAGAAGGCACACTCCGCCCGCTGTAAGTGCCGCAAAATCCTGTTGGTGTAACACACCAGGAAAAAGCAGCAATACGGGCTAACTTCAGGTGTATAATGTGCAGGAGGCTTAGCAACAATGACACTGACACTGTCCCCTGCCTATCCTTCTCTCTCCCTGCACACAAGGTTTATCAAAGTATATGACACTGACACTCTCCCTGCCTATCCTTCTCTCTCCCTACACACAAGGTTTAGCAAAGAATATGACACTGACACTGTCCCCTGCCTATCCTTCTCTCTCCCTGCACACAAGGTTTATCAAAGTATATGACACTGACACTCTCCCTGCCTATCCTTCTCTCTCCCTACACACAAGGTTTAGCAAAGAATATGACACTGACACTCTCCCTGCCTGTCCTTCTCTGTCCCTACACACAAGGTTTAGCAAAGAATAGATTTGACAAGATTTGACACTGTCCCTGCCTATCCTTCACTTTCCCTGCTCCGGAACACACTACATGAGGCCGCCGCGCTGGCGGCCTTTTATAGTGTGGGGCGTGTACTAAACCCCCTCAGCTATAATTGGCCACAGGCATCCTGCCTGTGGCCAATCATTGCTCTCCTCGCTGCCGGAGCTGTGATTGGCCAAGCATGCAGGGTCACAGTGCATGCTTGGCCAATCACAGCGCCGGGATTACACTGCGATAGCGCAGTGTATTGTGGGCCGTTCGCGTCACTCGAATTTGGCGCGAACGGCCCAAATCGTTCGTTGTTCGCCGAACGCGCGAACAGCCGATGTTCGAGTCGAACCTATGTTCGACTCGAACACCGAGCTCATCCCTAATCCTATGTACATGTATAAAGGTGGCCATACGCTACACAATCTGATTGTATAATCTCTGTATAATATCCTTTAGATATACCAAAACTATGGAACAGGAGGACCCACCTATCTATCCATTCATTCACTCGGTATCCAATCAGGCAGGTCCTTGCACTACTTCAGGGGTGTCCAATCCACAGCCTGCATGCAGCCACAGAGTGTTTATCATGGAGGGGCTCTGGGGATGCCATGTAAGCATAGCAGCTGTGGCAGCCTACATTGACAAGCCAGGCAAATGCACGCCTGGAGAGATGCCGTGCAAACACAGTTGATGGGTGCAGAGTGTGTGTGCTAATGAGGTCAGCTGGTGAGTAGGGATGAGATTCGAGTTCGAGTCAAACTCATGTTCGACTGAAACATTGCCTGTTCGCCCGTTCGCCAAACAGCGAACAATTTGGGGTGTTTGCGGCAAATTCGAAAAGCAACGGAACACCCTGTAAAAGTCTATGGGAGAAATCTAAAGTGCTAATTTTAAAGGCTTATATGCAAGTTATTGTCATAAAAAGTGTTTGGTTACCCGGGTCCTGCCCCAGGTTTTTTTTTGGGAGCGGTGATTTTAATCATGCTTAAAGTGAAACAATAAAAGTGAAATAGTCCTTTAAATTTCGTACCTAAGGGGTGTGTATAGCATGCCTGTAAAGCAGCGCTTGTTTCCCGTGCTTAGAACTGTCCCTGCACAAAATGTCATTTCAGAAGGAAAATAGGTCATTTGTGACCCCTCAAAGCACCATGTCCCCATGTTGATGGGGACAAGGGCCTCATCCCCACAACCCTTGCCCAGTGGTTGTGGGGGTATGTGGGCAGGAGGCTTATCGGAATCTGGAAGACCCCTTTAACAAAGGGGACCCCCAGATCCCGCCCCCCCCCCATGTGAATTGATAAGGAGTACATTGTAAACCCACCATTTCACAAAGAAAGTGTAAAAGTTTTTTAAAAAACACACAGACACCGTTGGGATAAGTCCTTCATTGAAAATAAAAAAAATAAAAATAAAAAAAAGATTCCAGTGGTGGTAATCCACTCTCGGTCTCCACTCCAACGCTGTCAGTATCCTGCGATGGATGCTCTCCTCTCTGAGGTCCAGCGGTGGATGATCTCCTCTCCATCCAGGTCCAGGCTCCAGCGATGAGATGTCCAGCGCAGCGCATCCTGTCTCCACCGGAGACACCCCGGGAATATAGTCGCCTTTAAAATTAGCACTTTAGATTTTTCATGTTCGAGTCCCATAGACTTTAACGGTGTTCGGATGTTCAAACAAATTTATTGCCTGTTCGCAAGTTCTGGTGTGAACCGAACTGGGGGGTGTTCGGCTCATCCCTACTGGAGAGGTCAGCAGCTTCCTGTGTCCTACTGGTTTCATGTCCTAAATCTACACACCAGGAAATCATGAACCTTTCTATGGAACACACCAGGGGCTTAGGTAAAGCCATGTCCTAAAAAACACAGAACGGTTTTATTTTTCTGCAACAAAGGTACATTAGTGGTACACTGGTACATATGTGAGCTGGAATTTAGAAAAAAAAAAGTGAACTTAGCCTTTACATACATTTTTTTTATCATCTAGTACAAATTAAATATAATAATTATACATGGTCAAAAATACAGTATGTTTTGTTTTTTCTGAATAGATCCCTTTAACTCTTGACACTATTTCCTCTATCCTAATATGGCCTTGAGTATACCATCTCAAAAGCTTAAACAACTTAAATGGAGCCCAATAATGTCTCCTTACTGTGTATCAGTGGTCCCCATGACTGATCTGTTCATGTGACTTGTGACAGTTTTGACATATGAACCAAAAACTGCACATGGATAATAATGAATAAAATTACTACAATAGTGAATGCAACAAAATTTCTGTAAACAAATCCTCAGAAACACTTCCAGCTTCCAGTATTTGGTTTTCACATATTTTGTGTACAACAATGTCAAATACTGGAGTTCATTGAGCAGAACCCTTGGTAATGCCTGGTAGATTAAATATGAACTCTACATGTTCTGAGAAAACACAACTACACTCTGCATGTGCTTACATGCTTGTGTAGCGTTATGTTAAATTTAGTGGGTGTCTGAGCTGGTAGTTAGCTCAGACTTTGTATTATGAAGGCTAAATTAGCCTCTGTTCCGGCTATGGCTGTGTTTGGAAGGACTTCCCACTGTTTGCCTGTAGGTGGCGTTACCACCCCAGGCCAATGTTGGAACACAAGCAGGCCAAAGTGGATTGTTTATCTTTCCCCGGGAACAGCTCAGTGGGAGTGGTCTCCCTGCTGAGCATGCTGTGGAAGGGTACTTAAGGGGCAAACGCCGTTGCTCGGGGCTCTTTACGCCTCGTCACCCTCCTGGCTCAAGGTATGTGTTATTGGCATTTCAGCCGCGGAGCCATGTTGGCCCGAGGCTGCATCTCTGCCAGGTAGGCCCAGTTGTCCTGACTGGGGCCTACACTTTGAAGGTGATCCTGTGCTGTCTGTCCTGCGGGAGGAAGCCACTCAATGGAGGAAACCAGGGGAGGACCTGTCCTGGAGAGGACCAAGCGGAAGGCTGGTATCTTGAGGAAGGCCTGGGGACCCTATATGAGGATGCACCGTAGCTAATGTTACCTTACAGTCTGCCGGGTTGGCTTAAAGGCTCTTAAACTGTAAGGCTGGAAATCCAGATACTAAATTCCTGTGGCAGATGATTATTGAACAGTTCAACTTAACAATCCTAAAGGTCTGTGGCAGGGACTGTTGTTTCTTTATCTGTTTGTGCCTCATCCCGGCTGCTAGGTCAAGTGAGAGGGGCCTATCCGGGTGAGCAATACCCACTTGAAGGAGAGTGGTGAGTGTGACTTTGGAAGCTGAGAAGATTCCCCATTGATCTGCTGTGTGTGCCTGAACCTTCCCTTAACCCTCCATCCCTCTACCTATGCAAGTTTGTTTGGAAATAAAGCCTGAAAGAAAAGGATTCATAACTTGTGTGGACATTGAACTTTCTATAGACTCTCATCCCCTAGACAACAAACAGTGAGATAATGTGCAAGGCCCAAATATAAACCAGCAGCTCCTGCGGGGGTGTGCTATACTTGAATTACTTGTGCTTATTTATACTTTATAACTGGTAACTACTACCATGTTAATGTTACACTAGATTTGTCAAATTATTTCTCTAACTGCAATTAACTATAAAGTTTACTAGAAGATATATATATTGTAAACTATAGAAAAACCTAATTACAGACACTAATGTGTAATTACAGTAATTATACTACAATTATTATATTATTATGGGCACTTAAAATATAGCATTCGTGAACTGATGGTAGTTTCTACTTCAAAGGAAACAGGCAATGACTGTTAAAGAAAAAAATGGTTTATTTTATTTCTGGTAAAATAACTTAAATTCTGTATCTAACTTTTTGATTTCAGAAATAATTTACTAAATGCAATTTTTTAAAGACAAAACAGAACAGTTGCCTATACTGCTGCATATATTTTGGTCCTAACAAATAGGACCTGAGACCGGACCGCACCGTGTTTTATGAGACCGTGATGTGCCCTGTTTGTACTTGTGTCCTGTAAGTGCATTTCCTTTGAGATTAAACATTTTTATCTGACATATTGCACTTAGGTGGCGCTTCCTTTTTTGTCCCCTAAACATGTAAAAATACACAGAGATCCAGGAAGGAACAGCGGGGAGGTGGTGAGCGATCAGTGGACATCTTGGGTCCGCCGTGACCAATATACTCGGTTTTCGGTTCATTTCTGAACGAGTGTTTGCTGTGCAGTGTATTGTTCTTTTTTTTGAGATTCATGTGAGTGCTATATTTGAAGATTTAAGTGTGATATTAAACTAATTTTACGGTATCACGCTATTTTGAGCACTTCTTTTATTTACATGCGGAGCTTCCTGGCAGTGAATTGGTTGGAACTGGGATTATCTGCTATACCTACCAGTGAGGTCTTTTTGTACACGTTTACACGCCAAACACGAGAGTGTAAAGCAATTTGAGTTGGTGAGTTTTGCATCTGATGGGAGAGGATTCACTGACACCGGATTTGGTGGAAGATTGGAAGCTATTATCATTATTTTTTCACAAACCTATTTGATGTGATATATGGACTTATATTCAATTAATATTTTTTGGAATTTGTGCACATATTCACTGTTGTCACATGGTGATGTTTATGGACATTAGCATTATTTTTGAATGCCTGTGAAAATGGATATTTCATCTTACATTGTTTACAGCGCTGCTTATATTTTATTACACTAATTTTAGGGTTTTAGAATATGTTTTTCACAGCTTCTAACTGCTGCTTGTTCAATTAAGCTTTGACAATAAAACCTAAAACTGGATTGGTTACTATGCCTAGCTGCACCAGATTCTGTGTGCACCAGTTTTAGTAAATCTCCCCCATAGTGTTTGATATTCTGTAAAAGCTGACTTTGTAGAGATCAGATTTATACATCTATAGGCATAGATTTTGTCTCCCACCCTGGGTCCGCCAAAATTATTCCCAGGTATCATTGCATTATGGATGCAGAAGAGGGCATCCCTATTCTCAACTGTGAATAATTCAATACATTTTTTGGCATCTTGGATGGCCACATAATAAACAAAAAATACCTAATAACACCAATGTGCCCCGATTCTGTGTAAATGGCCACCTGTCGAATGCATTCTCCATCCGGAACAGAAAATGTCAAGGATGCCCCCTCTCACTGGACTGTTTGTCCTGATGCTCAAAAAACATTTCCACAGGCTGTGCTCCAACACTGATATAAAGGGCCATTTAATTTTAAGACACAAATTTAAGATATGTTCACAGATGATGTCTTACACTTTCTGTCTGACCCTCTTGTTACATTACCTAACCTGCTCAAAGACTTTGCTGATTCCCATACCATTTCAAACCTAAAGAATAACTTCACTAAATTGTATGCATTAAATATCACGCTTCCCACAGAAACTGTGACTTTCTGTCATTCCAACTCCCTTTTCATATGGAGGTTTGCTTCCATCATGTATTTGGGCATCCAGCTACCGTCCAGAGTCTCCAAAATTTAGGAACAAAACTTTTTCCTGGCTCTACAACTTATGCAATCTGACTTAAAGCACTGGGACACCCCTTTCTTTTCCTGGTTCGGAAGAGCGGCTATACTAAAGATGAACATTCACCCCCCCCATCTCCTGTACCTCTTGCAAGCTCTGAATATCTGCCTACCCCCTGCCTTTTTCACCTGCTATAGATGGCACTGTATCCAATTTCTCTGGAGTCATAAGTGCCCACAAATCTCCTATGCTCACCTGGTCCTCCCTAAATCCAAGGGGAGAATTGGGCTCCTGGACCTTCAAAAATACTATTGGGCTTGCCATCTCTCCCGGATTGTAGATTGAAATGTCCACTACTCTATCAAGGAATGGGTGGGACTGGAAGAATTCTTCATACACGTGCCATAGTGTCAGTATCCTGGCTTACCCCCAGTTACGTTCCCTAGACTCTCCTCTGCCTACCACTCATAGGACCACCCATGAAATGCTTCCATGTGATTTGCAAGGCCCTCTCTTTCTCCTCATCCCCAGGACTGTTGACTTCCATCCACCTTGAAATAGAATACCTTATACATTGTTATATTATGTATAAATATTTGTATAACTTTTTATTATGTATATTTTGTCTCCATATTTAAATGGTTAATAGTTAAATAGTCTTCCCTGCAATATAACCATACTTCTGGGTTCATCGTTACTATACAACAAATTTCTTTGTTGGTTGATTCCATGTAAAATGGTTATATGTAGCTTTATACGTTCCTTATTGATCTATTTTATCAGTGTGGTTTTATATCTGTTTTGTCATTATCTGTAAATAAATTTATATTTTTTCAATTTTTGCTGTGTTGTGCCTAAAAAGTGCAAGCTTTCTTCTAAACTATTTCCATCTTCCTTAACCCAGAATTCTCCCCTGGGTTTCCCAGAAACTTTATGGCTGGTGTTTGACCCCACTGCCATATCCTTTCCAAACACTTCTTCCACAGGGGCGACCTTCTGAGTCATGCGCTCCTAGCCTCTTCCATGCTAGAGCAAACCTTCCCATACGGGATGTACACCCAAATTATTAATTTCCTCAAATGCCCGGACTGCTTAAATCATTGAAGTCGCCCCCTTACCCCCTTCAAATTCATCTGCGCCCCAACAACATATGTGATATCGACCAACTAATCATTATTATTTAATGCTCATTCGCCTAAGTCACACAAAGCGTGCCAGTCCTGGGAAAGAGATCTGCCCTTAAACCTGTCAGAGGCAGACTGGGTACGCACCTATGCTTATATCCCCAAAGTCTTTATCAATGTCACAGAGCCCCCATGAGGACCCACATGTTCTCACCTTCAGCTTCCAACCTATGTCGGCAGTCCGGATTGGATGTGGGTTCCCTACTACACAATTGGTGGGACTGCCCACTAATCAAGGCTTATTGGTCTGAGGTCCGCCACATCATCTCTTCAGTCTCTACCCTCACGCTGGATTTCATCCCAGCCCAATTTCTACTCCATCACACTTCTCTCCCCAGGAAATTATACTTTAGGTCATTGGCCATGCATATGGTCAGTGCGGCTAGACTCTGTGTGCCCATTTCCTGGGGCTCAACTTGCACACCGACCACAGGCGACTGGTTCTCATGACTCTGAAAATTGGCAGATATGGAGGAACTAATTGCAGCAGCACAGAACAATCCCTCCAAATTCACAAACACATAGTCTTGTTGAACCTATTTCCAAACCACAACAGAATACAGCAGGCTTATGGGAGACCTCCCTTAATTGGCTGCCTACCCCGGAACACTCCTGATCATATAGATACTAGACTGCCCAGCTACCACCACCATATTTCTCTTTCTACATTAACAGCACTCTGATAGAGGGGTAATGAGAAAAGGGTGTACCGCTCTAAGGCTCCAGGTTCCTTCAATTACTCCCTCCTTGCTTCCCTCACAGGTGCTGGCTGTACTCTAATCCATAGAGAAAAAAGGTTGTCTGGACTGCCGCACTCTGATCAAGCGTTTTTATTTCCAGCGTTTTTATTTCCAGCTATGAGTAAGCATCACACTCTGATGTGAAACGTGTCAGCCTTTGCCATGTATGTCCCTTCTATGTTTGATTGCTTTTTGATGGATTTTGCATGACCTATTTTTGATTTTTTGGAATTTTAAATTTTTGGAAATAAAAAACGCTTGATCAGAGTGCGGCAGTCATGACAACCTTTTTACTCTGATAGTGGGGTAGGAGCTGGGAATGGAGATGGGAGGCAGGGTACTCCTAAGCAGGTTGTACAACCCGCACTTGATACCTCTCTCCTTCCCCTTTTTTCTCCTCTCTCATGCCCTACGGCCCTATTCTACTTGGCTTCCCCATTGCTCTCCCCTTTCCCCTTCTGTCTCCCCCTCATCCTTTTCCCCCTTTCCTTCTTCCTCCTCCCCCTTCCCTACTTGCTCCCCCTTCTCTTTTTTCCCCTTCCCCCACCCCTTCTTTCTCTCCTCTCACTCTCCTCCCCACATATTTTACCCTACTGTTGCTGCATAAGCCTTCTCCTCCACTCTCTCTTGCTGGAATTCACACTCTTGGCTAGTCGGACCCTCCTTGTGTAGTTTGACGGGCAAGCGTTGCTCCTCTGCCTTTTCACACATATCACACCAGACTACTGCCCGCTGCAATACATTACTACTACTAAACCTTTGTTTTCCAGATGCTTAGGTCCCCACCACACCAGGATTCTGGCTCATTGCATGACGCCCTTCATTGGTCAACCCCTTCATTAAGGCGGTCTTGGGTTTAAATTTTTTTTGGTTTTCATTTGTTGCATATCCAGTTATCCTGAGTACACTTTTCTGTTCACAAGTTGTTTCTGTCAACAATAAATTGTTATGTACAATATTTTTGGGATTATGTATAGTATATAGTTGGCTTTGGCACGCTGGGTCATTGGCTTTGGCACTCTGGGTCATTTTTACTTCTTTCATGTATCCAATTTTTTTTTCAATACATTTTTTGTGGAACATAAAAATACCTAATATGGCAGATCACTCTGATAGTTCTCTACAAATGTTGCATAAATACTTTTTCTCACACTTTCAAGGGTTTACTTAAAGTAATTATAAATGTTTTTTTTTTTAAATAACGAACATCTCTTTACTTACCTGCTCTGTGCAATAGAATTGCACAGAGCGGCACTGAACCACCTCTACTCAGGTCCCCTGCTGATGCTACTGGACCCTCCCATGGAGGCACTTGTGCATGCTCACTCCAGTGCCCTGATGCATCCATTGAAACAGACAACAGGACTCAGCCTTGCCCCCCGCTCCCTCATTGCTCACTTCGATTGACAGCAGTGGGAGCCAATGGCTTCCGATGCCCCAGCAAAGCTATTGACACATGGAAGTGAGGGGAGAGAAGATTTTCAGATGTGTACAACACTGGATAGAATGAGGGCTCAGGTAAGTATAGGGGGTATGAGAGGACAAAAACAATGGCTCAACGTTTTTTACGTTAATGCAGGGAATGTGAAGTGGGGGAATGAACTGCGCTAAACCAAAGAAGAGTATAGCTGCTAACACTTAAACATAGTCCAAGTAAATGTGCAAAAAATCAGTGTAGCGCTAAATGGTGAAATTATTCAAGTGAATGCATCAGTGCACTGTAAAGTGCACAGTGATAAAAATCACAATGTGATCGAAAAAAGAGTAATAATGAGCCACTCAATCTGGGTGCATATAAAAAAGTGCTAAAACCCAAAACAGATCAGGAGCATTAGACCATAATCACAATATACATAAAAAGTGAGTGCACTCAAATACATGAAAAAAGGAAAGTCCACTATAAAGCAACAAAGCAAAAAATTATGTGTATTTCCAAAAAAATAAACACTAAAGTCCAAGAAGTGACAAAGGGGGATGGTCCACTTTCAAAGGCGATGAATGTCTGGTATTCAAATCAAATAACTGAAATACATGTGGAGACTTCAAAACAATTTTCAAATGGAAAAGATGAAATACTCTTACCAGATGAGGTGGACACACCTACCATACGGCAGTGAGTCAAACGGGCTCTGAACGCTTAGTTCCTAGCTTTCTGGTGTGGTGTAGATGGAAAAGCCAGATGAAATCGGATGGTAGATTCCTGGACTCCGAACCATACGACAGGACAGCAACAAGGAGCCGACCAAGGGGTCAATCCAGAAGACAGCCGTGAGGATGGACGTTCTCATCAGGGGCCATAATGCAGGAAAAATATAAAAATGGCTCCAAATGGTGCAGGTCAATCAATAAGATTTATTTAAGATCATACATCGGGGAGGCGTGACCGGATGGTGAGGTGAGAGGCCGTAGCAGCCGGGCCCCCACACCCGCTCCCATGATGCACGCCGACTGAGGAGTAGGATGGCTGGAGGAAGCAGGGATGAGGAGAGAGGAGGAGGATTACGTGGGGTCGATCAGCTGACCGTCACGGCGCGACCCATGTGACCTCCGCGTCAGTACACAGTACACAGCCTGCGGATTTCGGATGCTTTTTTTGAGCTGCTTGGAGACATCTTGTCACTCCGCCTGTGTAGGGGCCTGGTCTGTGCGACCCCTATACTGGCATACAGCCTGCTGATCTCGGCTGTTTGTGGAGACGCTTGTGTGTGCCCTGCCCACATCGCTTGGATACGGAGGGAGGCTGCGGCCGGACCATGCTGTGACCCACACCATTGGACCACGCCGTGGCCCACACCATCGGAGCCTGTGGTAAGCTTGCGGGTCACTTATCTGTTTACTGTTTACTGTTTACTGGAGGAGGCTGGGGAGACGGACGCTACCGAGCCCTGCTGGGATTCACTCAGCTGGCGGACCCTGCTGAGGGTTGACTTTGGGTTGATTTGTGGAGGGCTGGGGGGAAAGTTGCTGGAGAGACAAACGGAACGATACAACACAGCCCTCTTATTTATCAGGGCAGGTTGGAAACCTAAATATACCAGTGCGGGAGAGACCCTGACTGTGGTGGTGATCGGAGGGGAACTGGCAGTCTGTACACCCACTGCCAGGCACACTGTTGGTGATGACAAGGAAGCGAGGGGAGGAAGATGATTCCCAGGAGGGGCCCAGTACTAGAGCACAGACACAGCCCCAGTCTCAGCCACAAGCACAGTCAGTGCGGGGGACAAAAGCAAGTCAGGCTGCGGCGGTGGCCAAATTAGAAAAATATGCACATACTCCGACACACACAGCAGCCCATACACCCCCAACAGGACAGGGAGTGCAACAGTTAAATACCCAACAAAAGAGCCAGGGCCAGGGCCAGGGTCCGATGTCGGCAACGACAATACCTGCAATCACGGTTAGTGATCAAGGATCCAAGAAAAAGACATAGAAAGAAGTAATGGAGCTAACCACAGGACCAGCGGAGGAGGGTGAGCCTTCTTTTGCAATTAACAATTGTAAATCCTCATTATCCTAAATATTTAACCAATTGAAGGGAATTAAAGAGGACATGTCAGGGCTTAAGCATGAGGTACAGGAGATTGGTGCGAGGACTTCTGTGTTAGAGGAGAGGCTTAGTCAAGTGGAAGACTACGTTAACCCTATGACAAATGAGATGAAAGTAATGAGAGAACAACTCAACACATGCATTAATAAAATTGACGACATGGAAAATAGATTACGCAGGAAAAATATAAGGGTACTAGGCCTCCTGAGAAAAGTGAAGGTAATTGCCCCACTGAATTTATGGAAGAATGGCTCAAAGGAGCGTTCAGCACTGACTGCTTATCAAAATATTTTTCAATTGAGCGGGCCCATAGAGTCCCTTTCAGAGCTCCAGTTGCAGGAGGCCAACCAAGACCGGTCCTCATAAAACTCCTACATTTTACAGATAAAATCACTATTCTTCAAAAAGTGAGATAGATGAAAGAGATCCAATATAACGGTGCAAGAATATCAATCTATCCATATTTTTCCCCGGAATTACAGAGGCAAAGGGCTTTACTGAGTGTAAACATAGACTGCAGCAAAAAGGAATCAAATATGCAATGTTCTATCCGGCACGCCTGCGGATAACTGTAAAGGGGGAAAATATATTTTTTAATACACCTGCTGAACTGACATTATGGATGAGCACAAATGAAGGGAAGACATAGCAGGATGGAGATGAACAGCAATCTCTTTTTTCTTTTTTTCTTTCTTTTTTCCTCTCCCTTTTTTTTTAAAAGGAGGGGAATGTTTTTCTATTTTTTTTTTCTCTGACATGGGAGAGGGAGGGTGGGGGGGCGGGGAGGGGGGAAGGGTTGATAAAAGTGTATTTTTTATGGAGACGGGTACAAAGGTGGGGAAATAAGAATGTATGTCAAAAGTTATGGAAGAGATGTGGAAAGAGGAATGATATACTAAAAACACTAAAACACAAATCAATAGAAGGGAACAGGGGAACTTTCACCTTAAAGGGTAGATGCGGTCATTTTAGAAGCCTTCAACACGTGCCCCAAGAAGGGCAAGGGACAGGGAGGGGGAAGGGGGAAGAGGAGGGAGAGAGGGGGTGGTGTGGGAGGGAAGGTATGTGTGAGTAGGGCACTGGAATGGGTAGATCCACTAAAAGCACGCTTTCTTGATGGAAAGCAGGAAACAAAGGAAAGAAAAGGAAAAGAAGGGAAATTTTCACTATGGTACACTATCGTAGGGTGGGAAGTACACTGATAAGGGTGAAATCATAAAAGAGGTAGATGATGGATAGTAGAAAGGATAAGGGGAAAACCCCAAATCAAGTTAACAGCATAAAGGTGTGCTCATGGAATGTACGAGGGGTAAAAGATCCAGTCAAAAGGCAGGCGATTTTCTCAATGGCGGAAATGAACAATGTAGGGATGCTGTGTCTGCAGGAGACACATCTGGATAAAAAAAAAACGAATAAGGTATTAAAACATAGGAAATACTGGGTTCAATACCACTCCACTCAGACCCCATATTCAATGGGCGTGAGCGTTTTGGTGGACTCTGGGATGGTGTTCTCCTGCAGACAGAGTAAGATAGACACCAAAGGGCATTACGTATTTCTTTATTGCTGGATAGAAACAAGAGAATATGTGATGGCTATCATATATATTCCCCCCCGTTTAGTACGGAAATTCTGTTGGATTTAATGGAGTTTGTTATGGACAAGTCAGGGGTGCCTGTTATAGTGGCGGGTGATTATAATATGACTATGAATAAAAAGTTAGATAGATTCCCAGCGGGAGCCTTCGCCGAACACGCGACTGGCAGCCCTCTCCTCCAATTTTGTGGGGAGGTGGGACTTGTGGAGGGGGAGACACCCGGGGGAAAAACAATTCTCCTGCCACTCAAGGATGCATGCAACACTGTCCAGGATAGACCTTGTACTTTGTAACGAGGAGGCCTTGGGCGAGGTGGGGAGGTGGTATATGAACCAAGAAGCATCTCAAACCACTCCCCAGTGATTTTTGAAATGAAGATAAACAGAGGGTACAGCAAGAGGGATTGGAAGATAAACCCATTTTGGCTGGAAGTGATTGAAGATCCGGGGGGGATATGTGCTAGCTTGAGAGAATTTATAGTAGTAAATACCGGATCTGCCTCAAAGGGAGTTATATGGGATACTTTGAAGGCGTTTCTGCGGGGAATTTTAATTCAAAAAATATCATATACCAAGAAACAAACACGTGCTAGGGAAAACACAGCAAGAGATAAGGTGAAAAGGGCAGAGTTAAATTACATAGAAAATCCAATCATGGAGATACATAAGGAATGGTCAGAGATGCAAGAAGAGTACAAAAAATTTGTAATAAAAAAGGCGGAAAATAAAAAGTTATTTAAAAAACAGAATTTTTTTGGGGAGGGTGAGAGAGTGGGGAGAATTTTGGCACTAATAGCTAGGGCCGATGCTCCCCTGTCGGTCATCCCGGCGGTCTGTGATGAGGAATGGGAAATTAAGAGAGGGACTTCGGAAATAACAGAGGTCTTTAAAAAGTGCTATCAGAACTTGTACATTACATAGTAAAAAGTGCTATCAGAACTTGTACATTACATAGTAAAAAGTGCTATCAGAACTTGTACATTACATAGTAATATAGAGGGGGAAATAGAAAACTTCTTTATAGGACTGCAGATCCCTCGGCTGTCAGAGGTGGATAGAGAGGGATTGGAGGCACCACTTACACTAGAAGAGCTACAGCTGGCAACGGCGGATATGGCCCCAGGGCCCGATGGCTTACCAATAGAAGTATATAAAACCTACGGTGAGGTGCTGCTTCCAAAACTTCTTGAGGTATTTAACTGGGCAGCTGAGGAAATGAAGCTACCCGTGTCCATGACGGAAGCAACAATCATCGTATTATTAAAAGAAGGGGAAGCCCAACTTGAGACAGCCTCATATAGGCCGATATCTCTTCTATGTACAGACGTAAAAATCCTGGCCAAAGTACTGGCAATGAGGCTAAACAATAATAAAAATAATACTGCGCTAATGTGAACAAGTGAAAATATCGTGCTAATTGGCAGCTAGGCTGCGACAAAGAAAATATGTGAAACCATATCCAGTAAAGTAGTAAATTAAAAAATGTCGCGCACAGGTAAGTGAAAAAAGTAGAATACTGGTGAAAATTGCTCAAATTAGTGAAAAAATATAAATACAGTGATGTATATATATGTATACATAAACACCAAAACGTGTAAATAACGGGAAATCAACCCCTCCTCAAAATACTGAGACAGTGTTCAAAAAATGAGAATTGAAATATTCATAAGTATATCTAAACAGTGTACTAAACCAATCTGTGATATTAAAACACGCCAGTTATTGACAGCATATGAAGCTGATAAGGTAATATTAAATAAAACATATACAGCTCGATGCTATTATTAATAGTAACTGCAGTAATGCTCTAAATATTAAAAGGTGGAGATAGAAAGAGTCTATTCCTTATTAGTTCAAAAGAGGTCCAATGTAACACACAGTTCCCATACGGCAAAAAGTTGCTTCAAATGAAAGGGCAAGGGGTTGTGAGGAAATGCTGGAAAAAGGTAGAACCCAGGGTAAATCCACAGAAGTCACAGGAGAATTACATCCACCACGGTGTGTAGGGAATCAAGATGGGTACCTTACCGCAAAAGTTGGACCTCCACTGTGGCAAGGTCAGAAGAGCCTGCAGATATCACCCTCTGCGGGGTATTAGTACTGGTCCTGGGGGTGTCACGGCTCCAGAGTCCTTACGTTCCCTCTACCTCTCGTTGCTCTGTCTCCTCCACTGGTGGCTGGTGTGCTGGTGTGCTCCAATTGTTTAAAAAGAACCAACAGACCTCCAATGTAGATACCAAAAAAGAAGAGGGAGGGAGGGAGGTTAAACAAAATGGTCTCAAAGCTGGTACACCCGGACCAGACGGGATTTATCCCCGGTAGGTCCACCAGTATTAATATAAGAAGAGTATTCTTAAACACTCAACTGCCAACAGAAGAAGAAGGATCAAGAGCAATCTTATCCTTAGACGCAACCAAGGCGTTTGACAGTCTTGAGTGGCACTATCTGTGGAAAGTTTTGGTGGAATTTCAGTTTGGTCCCAATTTTATCCAGTGGATCAAAATACTGTATGACAGCCCCAGGGCAAAAGTAAGGATAAATGGTGAGTGCTCAGATTGGTTCCAGCTGGCAAGGGGGACGAGGCAGAGATGCCCGCTATCGCCCCTGCTTTTTGCCTTTGCTATGGAGCCCTTGGCGATCACCATAAGGGCATCCCTGGGAATACAGGGCTTTAAAAGGAGGCTGGGGGAGGAGAAGGTCGTATTTTATGCGGACGATGTATTACTCTTCCTGGGGGACACGCAATCCTCACTGGAGACGGTAATGGGGATAATAGGAGAATTTGGTAAATTCTCGGGACTAACAATTAATTGGGACAAATTGGCACTTTTGCTGATAGACCCATTATAAGGGCAGATAGCACAAGTGAAGGTGGTGAGTCAAATGAGATACCTGGGAATAAATATAACAAGGGATCCAGGGCAGTAAATAGCGGGAAACCTTGTACCACTACTGACAAAGTTAAGACAAAAATGTCGGGTTTGGAATCGGCTTCCACTTTCAGTGGCTGGCCAGAGCAACTTGATTAAAATGATCTGGATGCCGCAAATCTTATATGTTTTACACAACTCCCCAGTGTGGATCCCAAGACATTGGTTTAAGAAACTGGAAAAGGTGTTTAGGGAACTGATATGGAAGAACGGAGCAGCAAGGATCCGCTTCCGGACCCTACAGCAACCAAGAGAGAAGGGGGGATTGGCTCTCCCAAACCCCAGATATTATTTTTTATCCGTTCAAATGCAGCATATGTGGGGTAGTAACCGAATAGAAGGAAGAGAAACAGTAAAAGGGTTCATTTTGAAAGACACAAGTCACGATACAGAAGTAGAGGCAGTAGAGGCAGACTCTTTTTGCTCTAGGTGCCCCACAGCCCAACTTATGATAAAATGCTTGACAGATGTCAAGAAAATTCTGGGATATAGCGAATTCTCATAATTTTCCCCTATCTGGGATAATAACAACTTAAAGGAACTTAAAGCTATCGGAAAAATTGAGGAGTGGGATAGATTGGGCATACACCTTCTGGCACAGCTTTTTAAAGCAGGGAGTATAAAATCATTTCAAGAAATAAGGGAGGACTATGCAGTTCCGAACATATCTTTCTATAGATATTTGCAAATTAGGCATACGTTGAATGCGCAGTTCACACAGGGCCTGCCAGTATGGGATGATATACCTCTTCTTAGAAAAATTGTAAACGCAGAGACCTCCAGAGGGATGATTTCAGATATATATGGATTTTTAGAAAAGGCTGATCAGGGGGAAACATCAGTCATTAAAAATAAGGCTAAATGGGAGAGAGATGTAGGCCTGCTATCACAAGAACAATGGGAACATATACTAGCAACAGGACCCAGAGTATCATTGTCACCCTCCCAAATAGTGTCTCATCTCTATTTGATACACAGAGCTTTTTACACACCCCAAAAGATGTACCAGTTTGGTAGGAGGTTGGACGCGAAATGTCAGAGATGTGGGGATGAGAGGGGGGACCTAGTACACATGGTCTGGAGGTGTCCCAAGTTATACCAATATTGGAAACAAATTGTAGAAAAAATAAATGTTGTGTTTGCGACATCTCTACAGCCAGAGGTCAGACTATGTGTACTGGGTCTACTGGAAGAGAGGGGATAGTCAGGAGACGAACAAACGGCAATAATAAGATGTTTGTTTCAAGGAAGGAAACTTATTGCGCAGAAGTGGCAAGCGGAAAAAACCCCTACAGTGACAGAATGGGAGAGAGTGATAGAAGATACTATTGCAAAAGAGGAATTCATATATATCAAGAGTAGGGATGAGCCGAACACCCCCCTGTTCGGTTCGCACTAGAACCTGCGAACAGACCTAAAGTTTGTGTGAATTTTAGAACCCTATTAAATACAATGGACTTGAACGTTCGAAATGAAAAGTGCTAATTATAAAGGCTAATATGCAAGTTATTGTCCTAAAAAGAGTTTGGAGACCCGGGTCCTGCCCCAGGGGACATGTATCAATGCAAGAAAAAGTTTTAAAAACGGCCGCTTTTTCGGGAGCAGTGATTTTAATAATATAAAATATGCCTGTAAAGCAGCACTTGTTTCCCTTGCTTAGAACTGTCCCTGCACAAAATGTAATTTCTGAAGGAAAAAAGCCATTTAACCACTTAAGCCCCGAACAATTTGGTAGCTAAAGGACCAGAGGTGAATTCAGAATTTTGCACTGCGCTGATTTAACTGTAAATTGTGCGGACATGCAATGTTGTACCCAAACGAAATTTGCGTCCTTTTCTTCCCACAAATAGAGCTTTCTTTTAATGGTATTTGATTGCCTCTGTGATTTTTATTTTTTGCGATATAAACGGAAAAATACCGAAAATTTTGAAAAAAAATGATATTTTTTTTTTTGTCCCAAGTGATTGAATAATGACAAAAAAATATAAAAATATAAAAATATAAAAATATAAAAATTACAAAAAGTTGTCACTAAATGATATATTTCTCACACATGCCATGGTTATATGTGGAATTGCACCCCAAAATAAATTTTTCTGCTTCTCCTGAGTACGGGGATACCACATGTGTGGGACTTTTTAGGAGCCTAGCCACGTACGGGACCCCGGAAACCAAGCACCGCCTTCAGGATTTCTAAGGGCGCAAATTTTTGATTTCACTCCTCACTACCTATCACAGTTTTGAAGGCCATAAAATGCCAAAATAGCACAAAACCCCCCCAAATGACCCATTTTAGAAAGTAGACACCCCAAGCAAATTGCTGAGAGGCCTGTTGAGCCCATTGAATATTATTATTTTTTGTCCCAAGTGATTGAATAATGACAAAAAAAAAAATTACAAAAAGTTGTCACTAAATGATATATTGCTCACACATGCCATGGTTATATGTGGAATTGCACCCCAAAATAAAATTTGCTGCTTCTCCTGAGTACGGGGATACCACATGTGTGGGACTTTTTAGGAGCCTAGCCGCGTACGGGACCCCGAAAACCAATCACCGCCTTCAGGATTTCTAGGCACAAATTTTTGATTTGACTCCTCACTACCTATCACAGTTTCGAAGGCCATAAAATGCCAAAATAGCACAAAACCCCCCCAAATGACCCCATTTTGGAAAGTAGACACCCCAAGCTGTTTTCTGAGAGGCATGGTGAGTATTTTACAGCTCTCATTTGTTTTTTAAAATGAAGAAAGAACTTTTTTTTTTCTTTTTCTTTTTTTTTTCAATTTTCAAAACTTTGTGACAAAAAGCGAGATCTGCAAAATACTCACAATACCTCTCAGCAAATAGCTTGGGGTGTCTACTTTCCAAAATGGGGTCATTTGGGGGGGTATTGTGCCATCTGGGCATTCCATGGCCTCCGAAACTGTGATAGGCAGTGAGAAGTGAAATCAAAAATTTACACCCTTAGAAAGCCTGAAGGCGGTGATTGGTTTTTGGGGTCCCGTACGCGGCTAGACTCCCAAAAAGTCTCACACATGTGGTATCCCCGTACTCAGGAGAAGCAACAGAATGTATTTTGGGGTGTAATTCCACATATGCCCATGGCATGTTTGAGCAATATATCATTTAGTGACAACTTTGTGCAAAAAAAAAAAAAAAAAATTATTTTTTCCGCAACCTGTGTCAACATATAAAATATTCCATGGACTCGACATGCCTCTCAGTATATAGCTTGGGGTGTCTACTTTCCAAAATGGGGTCATTTGGGGGGGTTTTGAACTGTTCTGGCATTTTATACACAACATTAGGAAGCTTACATCCACTCTTCTAACCACTTGAAGACAAAGCCCTTTTTGACACTTTTTGTTTACATGAAAACATATTTTTTTTTGCAAAAAAAATATGTTGAACCCCAAAACATTATATATATTTTTAAAGCAAAGGCCCTACAGAATAAAATGGTGGGTGTTGCATTTTTTTTCTACACAGTATTTGCGCAGCGATTTTTCAAACGCATTTTTTGGGGAAAAAATACACTTTTTTAATTTTAATGCACTAAAACACACTATATTGCCCAAATGTTTGATGAAATAAAAAAGATGATCTTAGGCCGAGTACATAGATACCAGACACGACATGCTTTAAAATTTCGCACAAACGCGCATTGGCGACAAACTACATACATTTTTAAAAGCCTTTAAAAGCCTTTACAGGTTACCCCGTTAGATTTACAGAGGAGGTATACTGCTAAAATTACTGCCCTCGATCTGACCTTTGCAGTGATACCTCACATGCATGGTGCAATTGCTGTTTACATATGACGCCAGACCGACGCTTGCGTTCGCCATTGGGCAAGAGCAGGGCAGGACAGGGATGCTTTTTTTTTTTTTTTTTTATTATTAATTTTGCTTTTTCATTTTATTTTTAAATTGTTCCTTCCATATTTTTTTTTATCATTTTTATTGTTATCTCAGGGAATGTAAATATCCCCTATGATAGCAATAGGTAGTGACAGGTACTCTTTTTTTGAAAAAACTGGGGTCTAGACCCTAGATCTTTCCTCTCCCCTCAAAGCATCTGACCAGACCAAGATCGGTGTGATAAAATGCTTTCCCAATTTCCCAATGGCGCTTTTTATATCCGGGGGGGACATTCCCTCCCACTGCTTGTAAAAGCAGTCCAGAGGCTAATTAGCCACTAGGATTGCTTTTACATGAAAGCCGGCCGCTGGCTGAAAAGAATGATACCAAGATGATACCTAAACCCGCAGGCATCAATCTGGTATAACCATTCAAAGTCCAGCAACATACCAGTACATTGCTGGTCCTTGTTGGACATGTATTGTAATCTTTTTTTTTCATGCAGCCAGGTGGCTGAACGAAAAAAGAGATTGATCGGTGGGTATGCCCACCATTAGAATACCGCCCTTCATCCACCCACTTCTAATGATGGGCATACATGCACCATTTATATATGCCGAAGCATGGGGGCATCCTCCCGCAAAAAAGTTATGCCGCACACACATGGTCGGACTTTTCCACGGGCAAGCCTCCGTCGGAATTTCGACCGTATGTACGCGGCATTAGGAGCAAAATCACTCCTCCGCCCCTGCTGCCCCAATGCTTCGGCATATTTGCTTTTTTTTTTTAACTGTGGTGGTGAAATCACCTCCTACAGCACTGGAGTCGCAGGGATCAGGCTTGTATCTGCGAACGCTGCAGTTATGTGTGTTGTGTTTTGTAAGTGACAGTGATCGATCGATACTGCACTTGGGTGGCCTGGGCTGGACGGAGGGGCAAAACGCAGGTGCTAGCAGGTATCTGGGCTGATCCCGCTAACACTGCGTTTTTGGGAACCCTAAACTGCTGGGCACGCTAGTATAGATCTGATCAGATCAGATATTGATCTGTTCAGATACTATACCACTAAGGGAGGTGTATGCTTCACGCGTGGGTGTTAGCGTTACTGGCACTAACCTGACGCTGCCTGGGGTGTGACGCAGACCCTCTCTGACGCTAAAACCTAATTGATATCACCCGCCGGGCGATCAGGGGGTTAAACCTTTATTGGGTTATATACGGCGGGTGCCCTGACACTATAAAAAGCAAACTAACTAACCAGCATCACCCGTAACACTTATATGATGATCACTGGTGAAAGGGTTAACTAGGGGCAATTAGGGGGTTATTAGATAATATATGGGGGTACCTGACGCTATAAAAACCTGCGGCGAACCTAAAAAAAATTACTGGCTACCGATCTGCATCACAGACGCTAAGACAGCGATCAGAAAAATGATCGCTTAGCGACAGTGGTGATAGGGGGTGAAAAGGTTACCTGGGGGGCGATCAAGGGGGTTAAACCTTTATTAGATAATATATGGGGGTACCTGACGCTATAAAAACCTGCGGCGAACCTAAAAAAAAATTACTGGCTACCGATCTGCATCACAGACGCTAAGACAGCGATCAGAAAAATGATCGCTTAGCGACAGTGGTGATAGGGGGTGAAAAGGTTACCTGGGGGGCGATCAAGGGGGTTAAACCTTTATTAGATAATTTATGGGGGTACCTGACGCTATAAAAACCTGCGGCGAACCTAAAAAAAAAATACTGGCTACTGATCTGCATCACCGACGCTAAGACAGCGATCAGAAAAATTATTGCTTAGCGACAGTGGTGATAGGGGGTGAAAGGGTTACCTGGGGGGTGATCAAGTGGGTTAAACCTTTATTAGATAATTTATGGGGATACCCGACGCTATAAAAACCTGCGGCGAACCTAAAAAAAATTACTGGCTACCGATCTGCATCACCGACGCTAAGACAGCGATCAGAAAAATGATCGCTTAGCGACAGTGGTGATAGGGGTGAAAGGGTTACCTGGGGGGCGATCAAGGGGGTTAAACCTTTATTAGATAATTTATGGGGGTACCTGACGCTCTAAAAACCTGCGGCGAACCTAAAAAAAAAATACTGGCTACCGATCTGCATCACCGACGCTAAGACAGCGATCAGAAAAATGATCGCTTAGCGACGGCGGTGCTAGGGGGTGAAAGGGTTATCTGGGGGGTGATCAAGGGGTTAAACCTTTATTAGGGGGGTTAGGGGGCTACACTGGACCTAAAACTAAATGTAGTGAGACTTTTACAGTCACAAATGTCACTGATTGCAGTGATCAGTAAATAAATGGTCACTGCAATCAGTGACACTGTGACTGGGGGCTGGGGGGTGATCTGGGGGGGCCTGGGGGGCGATTTATGTGCCTATGTGTGCTGGTGTTAGTGTAGTGTTTGTGCACTAACCTTGATGTCTTCTCTTGTACGGCGCTCGGTATATGTGAGCGCCGCACAAGAGATGACATCACTTCCTCCTGCTTCCTCTGCCTGTGTGTACATTCGACAGACAGAGGGGGCATTTCCATTCGCCGGGAGCGATCGCGGGGGGGGTTGCTGGAATCGAACGGCTGTCCCCTCATGTCGGATCGCTCCCCAACGAATTCCGACCGCTCACTGTACAGAAGGGGGGTCCGATTGGACCCCCCAACTGTACAAAGGCAATCACGTATGCTCTACGTGATTGTGCCTGTCGGTGCCATTGTGCCGACGTATATATACAGTGAGCGGTCGTTAAGTGGTTAAAACCACTCGCGGCTATAATGAATTGTCGGCTCCCAGCAATACAGAGAAAAGTAATTGATGAGAAAAAAATAAATGCGTGGGGGTCCCCCCAAATTCAATTACCAGGCCCTTCAGGTCTGGTATAGATATTAAGGGGAACCCTGCATCAAATAAAAAAAAAAACAATTACGTGGGGTTCCCCCCAAACATCCATACTAGACCCTTCAGGTCTGGTATGGATTTTAAGGGGAACTCCACCCCAATTTTTTTTTTTAAATGGTGTGGAGTTCCCCCAAAAATCCATACCAGACCCTTTATCCGAGCACACAACCTGGCAGGCTGCAGGAAAAGAGGGGGGACGAGAGAGTGCCCCCCCCTCCTGAACCATACCAGGCCACATGCCCTCAACATGGGGAGGATGTCCCCATGTTGATGGGGACAAGGTCCTCATCCCCACAACCCTTGCCCAGTGGTTGTGGGGGTCTGCGGGCAGGAGGCTTATCGGAATCTGGAAGACCCCTTTAACAAAGGGGACCCCCAGATCCCGGGCCTCCCCCCTATGTGAATTGTTAAGGGGTACATTGTACCCCTACCATTTCACGAAGAAAGTGTAATTTTTTTTAAAAAAAAACACACAGACACCTTGGAAAAGTCCTTTATTAAAAATAAAAAATACATTCCAGCGATGTAATCCAATGTCCCGCGGCGATCCGATGTCCAGCGCTGCAGTCTTCACTCATTGGCTGAGTGGACCTACACTGAGGAGGAAGTTCCACATTAGGTCCGCTCAGCCAATGATATAGGCGGGGTCTGAGGTACGAGGGGGCAGGGCGCCCTCGTATCTCAGACCCCGCCTACGTCTTGGCTGAGCGGACCTGATGGGGAACTTCCTCTTCAGTGTAAAAAAATGAATAGACACGCCCCTTCTCACGTTCCCCATCAGGTCCGCTCCTGATGGGGAGCGTGAGAAGGGGCGGGTCTATTCACTTTTTTACACTGAAGAGGAAGTTCCCCATCAGGTCCGCTTAGCCAATGATGCGCCCCCACCCCCTCGTACCTCAGACCCCGCCTACATCATTGGCTTAATGGACCTGATGGGGAACTTCCTCCGCAGTGTAGGTCCGCTCAGCCAATGACGTTTCGAGTAGAGACTGCAGCGCTGGACATCGGATCACTGCGGGACATTGGATTACATCGCTGGAATGTGTTTTTATTTTTTTATTTTTTTATTTTTAATAAAGAACTTTTCCAAGGTGTCTGTGTGTTTGTTTTTTTTTTACACTTTCTTTGTGAAATGGTAGGGGTTCAATGTACCCGTTACCAATTCACATGGGGGGGCGGGATCTGGGGGTCCCCTTTGTTAAAGGGGTCTTCCAGATTCCGATAAGCCCCCTGCCCGCAGACCCCCACATCCACCGGGCAAGGGTTGTGGGGATGAGGCCCTTGTCCCCATCAACATGGGGACATCCTCCCCATGTTGAGGGCATGTGGCCTGGTACGGTTCAGGAGGGGGCGCTCTCTCGTCCCCCCTCTTTTCCTGCGGCCTGCCAGGTTGCGTGCTCGGATAAAGGGTCTGGTATGGATTTTTGGGGGAACTCCACGCCATTTAAAAAAAAAAATTGGGATGGAGTTCCCCTTAAAATCCATACCAGACCTGAAGGGTCTAGTATGGATATTTGGGGGGAACCCCACGTAATTGTTTTTTTTTAATTTGATGCAGGGTTCCCCTTAATATCTATACCAGACCTGAAGGGCCTGGTATTTGAATTTGGGGGGACCCCCACGCATTTTTTTTTTATCAATGACTTTTCTCTGTATTGCCGGGAGCCGTCAATTCATTACAGCCGCGAGTGCTTTTAAATTACTTTTTTTCCTTCAGAAATTACATTTTGTGCAGGGACAGTTCTAAGCAAGGGAAACAAGCGCTGCTTTAGAGGCATACTATACACCCCCCCCCCCCCCCCAGGTACAAAATTTAAAGGAATATTTCACTTTTATTGTTTCACTTCAAGCATTATTAAAATCACTGCTCCCGAAAAAACTGCAGTTTTTAAAACTTTTTTTTGCATTGACACATGTCCCCTGGGGCAGGACCTGGGTCCCCAAACACTTTTTATGACAATAACTTGCATATAAGCCTTTAAAATTAGCACTTTAGATTTCTCCCATATACTTTTACAGGGTGTTCCGCGGCTTTTCGAATTTGCCGCAACCACCCCAAATTGCTCGCTGTTCGGCGAACATGCGAACAGGCAATGTTTGAGTCGAACATGAGTTTGACTCGAACTCGAAGCTCATCCCTAATCAAGAGAGGAAACAAAAATAAATTCAACAAAATGTGGAAAAAATGGATAGAAGTGGAAACACGTTAAAGGGTGGGTGATGGTTAAGCGAGTAAGGAGGGTGGAAAGTGGTGAAGGGGAGAAGAGGGGGGAGGAAGGAGTTTGCTTTTGTGATAACCGCTTTATATGTATTATTGTATATGAGCTGAAATTGAGGTGTGTTTTAATTGTGTGGAAAAGAAATAAAGAATATTTGATAAAATAAAAAAAAGATCATACATCAAATGAACAGATGTAGAAGGAATAAAATGTGATCACAAAATAGTATAAAAGCAATGTGGGAGGCATAAGATAAGCTACCCGACGCGTTTCAACACCAGAGGTCATCAACTGGGGCATGGGAATGCATTAAGATAAAAAATGTTTAGGCCTTAGAACCACCTTAAAATGTCAGTTGATCCAGAACTGATATTTCCATTTAATGTGGACCCTGCTAGGCTTAACTGCTTATTACTTCTGGAGACACCAGCAATGGGATCTCCTCTCATCCTTGTTTTTTTTTTTTTTATCTGGCCCTGATATGATGGGGTCTGTTTTCTTTTGCTGCATACAAAGTCTCCTTTGTTCTCTTGCAATATCTATAATGTGAACACTTCAAGAAGGAGATTGTAATCTTTCTTGTAATTATCCAAAAACATTTTGCTGTTTGAGTCTCTAGCAGACTTGGATAAGGTTTAACACTGAAAGAAAGATGGGCACCAAAATTGACAGCTCAACTTCATTGCAACTACCCCCGCAATATTTCATAAATACACACAAACAAATATTTTTATTTGGAATATTGCTCAGCCACAGCTCAGCCACATGCCTTAATATTAACATAATAACATTATCACAGATTAAACCAACACCGTCAAATTAAAGACCCTTTAAAGGATCTGTTGGTCAATCATACCAGCCATTTTACACAGGCTCCATGGGTACACACCACCTTGCCAGTTCTAGCCTATGAATAAATGGGAGGGGAGGGTGGCACAATCTTTTTTGTCCATTGGTCCCTCATCACCTCACTGTGATCACCCCCTTCTGTCCCATTACAACCTTCCTTTACTATACCCTACATACCCTACATTACTCCCCTTTTTCTTTCTGTCAGAAAACATATGTGACCTTTCTTTTAGAAGGACTACACAACTAGAGGCAATGAACATTTAAACATACTCCTAGAATATTGAAAACCTGCCTCCTAATATTCAAATGAGCCTAGTAAAACTTGATATAATGCTTGAAGTGAACTTTTATCTTAACCCTATTCCTCCATCTAATTTTAACTAAACTAATAATATCAACTCCCCAAACCTTTACCCTTAGTTATAAAATCCCATATAATAATGTAGTTCTCTTGTAGGTCCATAGTAAGGGGTAGACTCAGCATCAGTCAACCTGGAATTAAGCAGCACTGGATTGGTATGTCTGTGTGGGCAGTGGCGTCACTAGGGTTGGTGTCACCCGGTGCGAAAAAAAATGGTGTCACCCCCCAACAACTATAGTCCCCCCTCAGTACAGACCCCCCTCCACTAACTACAGACCCCACTCCCACAGTATAGATCCCTTCCCTCAGTACAAACCCGCTCCACTAAGTACAGACTCTCCGCCATCAATATAGACCCGCCTCCCTCAGTATGAACCCCCACCTCAGTGCAGACCGCTCCATCAGTACAGACACCCCCACCTCAGTGCAGACCCCCTCAGTTACAGACACCCCCCCTCAGTTACAGACACCCCTCGTACAGACACCCCCCTCAGTACAGACACCCCCCTCAGTACAGACACCCCCCTCAGTAACAGACACCCCCTCGTACAGACTCCCCCTCGTACAGACTCCCCCTTGTACAGACCACCCCTCAGTTACAGACACCCCCTCAGTTACAGACACCCCTCGTACAGACACCCCCCTCAGTACAGACACCCCCCTCAGTACAGACACCCCCTCGTACAGACTCCCCCTCGTACAGACCACCCCTCAGTTACAGACACCCCCTCAGTTACAGACACACCCTCAGTTAAAGACCCCCCTCAGTTAAAGACCCCCCCTCAGTTACAGACACCCCCCTCAGTTACAGACACCCCCCTCAGTACATACACCCCCCTCAGTACAGACACCCCCTCAGTACAGACACCCCCACCTCAGTACAGACCGCTCCATCAGTACAGACACCCCCACCTCAGTGCAGACCTCCTCAGTTACAGACACCCTGCTCAGTTACAGACACCCCCCACAGTACCAGACACCCCTCGTACAGACACCCCCTCAGTTACAGACACCCCCTCAGTACAGACACCCCCCTCAGTACAGACACCCCCTTGGTACCAGACCCCCCTCAGTACAGACACCCCCTCAGTTACAGCCCCCCTGGTGCAAACTCCCCCTAGTGCAGACCCCAGCAGTACAGACACCCCCTCCCCCCATCAGTAAAGATGCCCCCCTTACCTTACAGACCTCAGAACAGAGCGGCAGATACACACAGTGGTGTGTCTCTCGAGCGCGGGCTCCTCCTCCTCCTCTGTGGATGTAAACAGAGAGGAGGCAGAGGGGGCGGCGGCTTCCTTCCGCTCCGCTGGGGGACACAGCCGCAGCGTGAGCCTAAGGCACAGGGCAGCGGGCAATGTCAGTGTGGTGCCGCTGCGCTACCCACGGGTGTCACCCCTCTGGTGGGTGTCACCCGGGTGCGGCCCGCCCCCCCCCCGCACCTGGCTAGCAACGCTAGTGCGTGTCGTCACATCATCACAGTGCAGTGTGATGATGTGACAGGCTGAGTCGCTCGCTGGCTCTGTAGGGTAGGGAGGAGGATTGGAATTTAGGAATAGGAAGAATAAGGAGCCGGAGGACACACACCAGGCGCGGCCGCGGCGCTGGAGGTGTTGTTCCAGGCTTCCAGCCCAGCGGGGTGAAATTAATCAATGAATGGGTCAGCTGTAAAAAAAAAAAAAAAAAGGGAGGGTGTCACCCCTCTAGCGGGTGTCACCCGGGGGCGGACCGCACCCCCCGCACCCCCTAGCAACGCCTCTGTGTGTGGGACAGCATCAGAGCCCAGGTAACTAAGGTAGCTAGGGTTTTTGTAACATACTGGTAAATATTGCTGAGGAGTGAACTACTTATTTGTCCCCAAGCTAAGATTGGGATTTAAAGAGGTATAAATGGATAGATATATTTCAAAATGTAATGGAATCAGCAGGAAGAAAAATTACCTTGCCATCAGTGGATGTTAAAAAGCACCCATAGTTAGTAGTGGGAAAATGCCCCAGCCAGTGGGAGGTCCTAAAATTGGAAGAACATCTTGGTAAGATAGTCTCCCATTGACTTGCCTTAGCAGCTGTCCTTTCATGTCTACATCAGGACATGTCCTGCACTAAGGACTGCAGGATTCTATTGACATAATGAAATTGTCCTGCATTATCTAGAACAGATGGAAGACATGCAAATGGCAATTCTCCAAAATATCAAAACTGTGTTTATTTTGGAAATCTAGGCCACTGAGACATTCCTCCTGATTTATGAACCTACTCACTGCTGCCAAATAACATACCTTTCTACCATTATCTATACAGTATATGGGCTCTGCTATTCTTCACCGCTGTAGCTGGAAGTTGTTGTTAAATTATATGACACTCAATGGGAGAATATCAAGTTAATTTGCCCATTTTTTTTTTGTGGTAATAACATACTGTATATGCGTATATGCATAAACTAAAAATATGCTTTTAAATACTTTAAATACTTTGCTTTTAAATACTTTAACAGTGTAAACACTGTTTACAATGAACTGTAAATACAACTATACTTGGAATTGCAAAATAGTGTTAAAACAATCTAAAACATATGAACAGTATACTTATTTCTGGTGTTTAAGGAGAGTTTTCTCTTTGTATGTGTATGCTATAGTTGTTTAGTCTTGGGATCATTCAATAAAGCAATTATGTAAAACCAAAAAAAAAAACAGAGAACAATTTGCCCAAGGGTTTTTGAGCAGTGGGGTTCCTCTTTTTGTTTGTTAAATAAATGATGTGACTTTTCTAGTGGCATCTACCTTTAAATCTATCTGCATCTAATTTAGGCAAGCATTTGCACCAGTTTCATAATGCTTACCGACATGTGCAGCAAATGCAGGCAGTTCTTACGGCCGCAACTTTAAGAACCTGTCGCTATAGCATTGACAGATTTCTAAAGAATTATCTTCGGTAATTAAGACCAGCTCTGATCTGGTGGACAGAAGAATGCCAGAGGGCAGAGTGGGGCATCTTTTTTCTATGAAGTTGTCATACATTTAATAACTTCTCACAAAGTGCTCTATCTCAGGCTCCATGCAGCTATCGGTCGGGAGCTGAATTCTGAATGTAAACAAAGAGACTGGGGTACTGGTGATGTAATTACCCAAATACGGCAATTCCCCTATTTGGGAATGACAAGTTCACAGATGAGTCAGACCAGATGGGGAACTAGTCTGTTCAGCAAGTGGAGCTTGATGGCAAACTAGCAAACTCAGAGATTAGTTGGATGCTGGGTGTTGATCCTCCTACTGCCAGGTGCTGTTAGCAAAAGGAAGCTGGACCTGATCATGTTCTGCCCAAGCCACTAGAAAACTCTTTGGCCATGTGCATGTATGTGTGATGGGTGCAGTGACTGGGGAGGAATAAGAATGAACAAGGAGTTTCCAGTAAAGACACTGCAACCTCAGTGCAGGCTTTAAACAGATTCATGTACCTGTTTTGATAAGTATATGAATTTGGAAGGCTTCAGGTCTGGACTCTGTGGGGTTGAATTACTGAAACTGCAGAGTAAAAAATATGGTGCAGCTGAGCATGATAGTCAATTAACTTCTACCTTCAGCTTGCTCAATTAAGCTTTGACAAAAAAAAAAAAACTGGAAGCTGATTGGTTTCTATGCAAAGCTGCACACAATTTTGCGATCTCCATTTTTAGTAAATCAACCCATATGTGTACTAAAGTAGAAAAGAGGAGACCAGGCATTGCAGAATGGAGAAGGGGTGGAGTTTAGTGCTGGCTGTAACTCCCTCCCATTGAACGCCATTATTTTTAGGCTTCAGGGGGTTGGAGCTATGTGCACAGGGATGTAACACATTTTTTTTCTTCTGGTGATAGACTTAAAGTAGAACTATAAGCAAAACAATATAATCCCTGACAGATTTTTTTTCACCATATGTGTCCTATTGGGGAGATTTCCCTTCACATCCTGTCCCATAGCCAAACTGGAAGTGAGAGGAAATCCCGGCAAATTAAGAGAATTCCTTGGGGGCCCCTAGGTCACCAGAACTAGGGTCCCTATTGGAAGGTTTATTCTCTATTACTTTTCTGGGGGCAACCCAATTTTTTAAATTTTCTTTTACTTTCACTTTCAATGATAATGGTAAACAGGACAAATAGAGGGTGTGAATCTCCCTAATGGGGGGGGGGGGAATTAAAGCAATAAAAACCGAAAGGTGCTCTAATCCCTTTCCACTCTCTCCAGAATTAAAAAAATAAAAGTTTTGCCTTTAGTCATACTTTAACCACTTAACGACCGCCCACTGTAAAAATACGTCGGCAGAATGGCACCGACAGGCAAAGTCACGTATATCTACGTGATTGCCTTTGTATAGTTGGGGGGTCCAATCGGACCCCCCTCCTATACAGTGAGCGGTCGTTTTCCATTGGGGAGCGATCCGGGATGAGGGGACGGCCGTTCGATTCCGGCCACCCCCTCGTGATCGCTCCCAGCGAATGATATGCTTCCTCTGCTGTGTAAATGTAAACACAGGCAGAGGAAGTGATGTCATCTCTCCTCGTGTCGGTCTTTTCGATCCGGCGCGAGGAGTGAAGACATCTCACAGTAAGTGCACCAACAGCCCACTGACACCAGTACACGTAGGCACACTTTTCACCCCCCAGTCACCCCCAGATCACCCCCCAGATCACCCCCAGTACCCCCAGTCACAGTGCACCGTTTGCAGTGGTCATTTTTTTACTGATCACTGCAATCAGTGTCATTTGTGACAGTAAAAAGTTGCAGGGCAGTTAGGTTTAGGCCCCTTTAGGTCCAGGGTAGCCCCCTAACCCCCCCTAATAAAGGTTTAGCCCCTTGATCGCCCCCCAGGTAAACCTTTCACCCCCTAACGCCAGCGTCACTAAGCGATCGTATTTCCGATCGCTGTATTTAGTGCCGGTGGTGCCCTAGATAGCCAGTTATTTATTTTTAGTTTCGCCGCAGGTTTATATAGCGTCAGGTACCCCCATATATTATTTTAACCCCCTGATTGCCCCTAGAGTTAACCCTTTCACCAGTGATCACCGTATAAGTTTTACTGGTGACACTGGTTAGCCGGTTAGTTATTTCGTTATTTGGGTTACCCGTCTGGTTTTTATATAGCGTTGGGTACCCCCATCTATAACCTAATAAAGGTTTTAACCCCCTGATTGCCCCTAGTTAACCCTTTCACCAGTGATCACCATATAAGTTTTACGGGTGACGCTGGTTGGTTAGTTTGCTTTTTATAGCATCAGGGCACCTGCCGTATATAACCCAATAAAGGTTTAACCCCCTGATCGCCCGGCGGCTGATATCAATTAGGTTTTAGCACCAGAGAGGGTCTGCGTCGCCCCAGGCAGCGTCAGGTTAGTGCCAGTAACGCTAACACCCACGCGCAAAGCATACACCTCCCTTAGTGGTATAGTATCTGAACAGATCTATACTAGCGTCCCCAGCGGTTTAGGGTTCCCAAAAACGCAGTGTTAGCGGGATCAGCCCAGATACCTGCTAGCACCTGCGTTTAGCCCCTCCGCCCAGCCCAGCCCACCCAAGTGCAGTATCAATGGATCACTGTCACTTACCAAACACAACACACATAACTGCAGCGTTCGCAGAGACAGTCCTAATCCCTGCGATCGCTAACAGTTTTTTTTGTAGCGTTTGATACATTTGCTGACAGTCAGGTGCTTTTTTTACCTGTGAATCTTACTAGTGTACCCCTAAATTTAGAGCCCAAAATGGCAAGACGAAGGTACACTAGTAAAGAGGCCTACGAGATTCTGAGCATGACAGATAGTGAAGAGTAGGTCACGCATCTGTCAGATTCAGGCTCAGAATATCTTCCCGTAGAAGACAGTGAAGTCAGCGGCTCCTCGTCAGATAGCTCTGACGACGAAGTTGAGGTCCCTGCTAAGGTCAGGCGTACCTGATCCCAATCTTCTGAGGTTGTTGAGGAGCAAGAACCGCAGGTCTCTCGTATCATGGAGCAGAGTAGTACTAGCGCCGCTATTCCTTCTGGTGAATTGGCAAGCACCAGCGGCCTAGTACAGCCTGGGCATACATCCAGCACTGCAGTATCACATGGTGACGTGGCGAGTCCCATAAGTGCAGTTCAAGCTGGCGAGGTGGCAAGCACAAGTAGTGTCCCGCTGCCACCAAGAACACAAAGGCAGGCCTGTCGTGCCCATAGTGCCCTTCCTGCAGAATTCGCCTATCCTGATTGTGTCCCCACCACTTCTGCAGAACCCGTACTTCCCCCATTCACTGCCCAACCCGGTATTCAGGTGTAAACAGCTGATTTTATGCCAATTGATTTTTATTCGCTGTTTTTCACGGAAGATCTCTATAGATCTATTATGGACCAGAGTAATTTATATGCTGGTCAATTCATCGCCGCTAACCCCCAGTTGCCTTCCATTGCCAAAGATTGGAAACCAATTACGGTTTCTGAATTTAAGACCTTTCTGGGCCTTTCCCTCAACATGGGCACACATAAATTCCCATCATTGCGTGCTTATTGGTCCACGCACCCAATTGACCACATGCCCGTGTTCTCTGCCTCCATGCCCAGGACACGATACGAGCAGATTTTGCGGTTCATGCACTTCAACATCAATGAACTTTGTCGTCCATGTGGAGACCCTGAATACGACCGGCTCTATAAAATTCGGCCCCTTATAAACCACTTGAACGAACGTTTTGCAGCCTTGTTTATTCCCGATCAAGTTGTCTGCGTTGATGAGTCCCTGATTACATTTTCTGGCCGCTTGTCTTTCAAGCAATACCTTCCCAGCAAGCGTGCCAGATACGGGGTCAAGCTCTATAAGTTCTGTGACAGGGCAACAGGCTATGTATGGAGCTTTACGGTTTATGAGGGAAAAGACAGACAGGTTGAGCCGGTCAACTGCCCGGATTACATAGGGAGCGCTGGCAAGATAGCGTGGAACTTGGTGTCACCCTTATTCGGAAAGGGGTACCACTTGTATGTGGACAATTATTACACGAGCGTGCCACTGTTTAGTCACTTGTTTGATCATCAGATTGGAGCATGTGGCACTGTGCGACCTAATCGCCGGGGCTTTCCCCAGCGGCTTGTAGATGCCCGTCTTAGGCTGGGGGAGAGAGCCTGCGTGAAGTGTAATAACTTGCTCGCTATGAAGTGGAGGGACAATAAGAATGTTTTCCTTCTTACCTCCCTTCATGCAGACATGACAGTCCAAATTCGTACGGCGACTGGTGTTGTGGAGAAACCCCTCTGTGTCCACGAATATAACCAAAATATGGGAGGGGTGGACCTCAACGACCAGTTGTTGGCGCCGTATCTAATTGACCGTAAGGCGAGACGCTGGTACAAAAAAGTGTCTCTATCCTTATTCCAATTGGCTTTGCTGAACGCTCATGTGCTATACAGAGCTTCAGGCGGGACTTTATCTCTTCTAAAATTCCAGAATGAGATAGTCACAGACCTCCTGTATCCAGGCGGTTCTGCACCTCACCATCCCCAACCAAATGCAGTAAGCTGCATGAGAGGCATTATCCGTATGCCCTACCGAGTACCCCTACCCAACGAACCCCCCAAAAAAGATGTCGTGTCTGTAGCAAGCGCGGATTTAGGCGTGACACCCGTGTTTTTTGTCCACTCTGTCCTGACAAACTTGGTCTTTGCCTTGGTGAATGTTTTGAACACTACCACTCAAAAGTGAAGTTTTAGCGTAGGGTACAGCATTTCACAGACTAGGACACACTTACACAGGGTCTCCCAAGATGCCATTACATTTTGAGAGACCCGAACCATTACAGTTGTTAAAGTTACAAAAAAAGTGTAAAAAATAAAAAAAAATGTAAAAAACAAAACACAAAAAAATATATAAAATAAAAAAAACAAAAATAGTTGTCGTTTTATTGTTCTCTCTCTCTCTCTATTTTCTCTCTATTGTTCTGCTCTTTTTTACTGTATTCTATTCTGCAATGTTTTATCATGCTTGCTTTTCAGGTATGAATTTTTTGTTTTCAGGTGCGCCATTCAGCTGCAGCGCGGAATTATTTATCTTGACAGCAACAGCGTTTGCTCCCACGATACATAAAGCCATGACTCCAGTGCTGTAGGAGGTGATTTCACCACCACAGTTAAAAAAAAAAGAGCATATATGCCGAAGCATGGGGGCAGCAGGGGCGGAGGAGCGATTTTGCTCCTAATGCCGCGTACATACGGTCGAAATTCCGACGGAGGCTTGCCCGTGGAAAAGTCCGACCGTGTGTACGTGGCATAACTTTTTTGCGGGAAGATGCCCCCATGCTTCGGCATATATAAATGGTAGACATGTGCGATTGGTTTCGTACAATTCGAAAATTCGTACGAATTTTTCAAAATTCGTACATTTGTATGAATCCGATTTACAAATTTTTTTGAATACGAATTCTGTACGAAATTTCGAAAAATTTGTACGAAATTTCGTATCCAAATTATCCGAATCCAAACTACCAAATAAGACATGAAAATTCGACAAAGCGATAGGTAAATATTTTTTGGTCGAATGTGACTAACCTTAACTCTATTAGTCCAAGATTATTCTACATAGAGAGAAAAGATTCGACATAGAGAGAAAAGATTCGACATTATAGAGAGAAAAGATTCGACATAGAGAGAAAAGATTCGACATTATAGAGAGAAAAGATTTGACATTATAGAGAGAAAAGATTGCTGCTGGAATTGGGTGGGGGAAGTACATTTGCGGTCGAATCATTTGTTCGTTCCGATTCTACATTATAGAGAGAAAAGATTTGACATTATAGAGAGAAAAGATTCGACATAGAGAGAAAAGATTCAACATAGAGAGAAAAGATTCGACATTATAGAGAGAAAAGATTGCTGCTGGAATTGGGTGGGGGAAGTACATTTCCGGCCGAATCATTCGTTCGTTCCAATTCGACATTATAGAGAGAAAAGATTCGACATTATAGAGAGAAAAGATTGCTGCTGGAATTGGGTGGGGGAAGTAAATTTCGTTCCGGTCGAATCGTTCGTTATACGTGTCGTACGGAATTAGTATTTCGTACGAATTTGAATTGAATTCCGTACACGGATTACGAATTACGATTTTTTTTAATACGGAACGGAACAAATTTTTCGACGGCTCCCATGTCTAATAAATGGTGCATGTATGCCCATCATTAGTAGTGGGTGGATGAAGGGAGGTATTCTAATGGTGGGCATACCCACCAATCAATCTCTTTTTTTCGTTCAGCCAACAGGCTGCATGAAAAAAAAGATGACAATACATGTCCAACAAGGACCAGCAACGTACTGGTATGTTGCTGGACTTTGAATGTTTATACCAGAATTATGCCTGCAGGTTTAGGTATCATCTTGGTATCATTCTTTTCAGCCAGTGGCCGGCTTTCATGTAAAAGCAGATAATTAGCCTCTAGACTGCTTTTACAAGCAGTGGGAGGGAATGCCCCCCCCCGGATATAAACAGCGCCATTGGGAAATTGGGAAAGCATTTTATCACATCGATCTTGGTGTGGTCAGATGCTTTGAGGGCAGAGGAAAGATCTAGGGTCTAACCCCCGATTTTTTTTCAAAAAAAGAGTAACTGTCACTACTTATTGCTAGCATAGGGGATATTTACATTCCCTGAGATAACAATAAAAATGGTAAAAAAAAAAATATAGAAGGAACAGTTTATAAATAAAATAAAAAAGCAAAATAAATAATAAAAAAAAAAAAAAAGCACCGCTGTCCCCCCTGCTCTTGCGCAAAGGCGAACGCAAGTGTCGGTCTGGCGTCATATGTAAACAGCAATTGCATCATGCATGTGAGGTATCACCGCAAAGGTCAGATCGAGGGCAGTAATTTTAGCAGTAGACCTCCTCTGTAAATCTAACGTGGTAACCTGTAAAGGCTTTTAAATGCTTTTAAAAATGAATGTAGTTTGTCGCCGCTGCGCGTTTGTGCGCAATTTTAAAGCATGTCGTGTTTGGTATCTATGTACTCGGCCTAAGATCATCTTTTTTATTTCATCAAACATTTGGGCAATATAGTGTTTTTTAGTGCATTAAAAATAAAAAAAGTGTGTTTTTCCCCCAAAAAATGCGTTTGAAAAATCGCTGCGCAAATACTGTGTGGAGAAAAAAATGCAACACCCACTATTTTAATCTGTAGGGCCTTTGCTTTAAAAAAAATATATAATGTTTGGGGGTTCAACATAATTTTCTTGCAAAAAAAAATGTTTTCATGTAAACAAAAAGTGTCAGAAAGGGCTTTTACTTCAAGTGGTTAGAAGAGTGGATGTAAGCTTCCTAATGTTGTGTATAAAATGCCAGGACAGTTCAAAACCCCCCCCAAATGACCCCATTTTGGAAAGTAGACACCTCAAGCTAAAAATTTGTGCCCTTAGAAACCTTGAAGGCGGTGCTTGGTTTTTGAGGTCCCGTACGCGGCTAGGCTCCCAAAAAGTCCCACACATGTGGTATCCCCGTACTCAGGAGAAGCAGCCGAATGTATTTTGGGGTGCAATTCCGCATATAACCATGGCATGTTTGAGCAATATATCATTTAGTGACAACTTTTTGTACATTTTTTTTTCTTTTTGTCATTATTCAATCACTTGGGACAAAAAAAATATTCAATGGGCTCAACATGCCTCTCAGCAATTTCCTTGGGGTGTCTACTTTCCAAAATGGGGTCATTTTGGGGGGTTTTATGCTATCTTGGCATTTTGTGGCCTTCAAAACTGTGATAGGTAGTGAGGAGTGAAATCAAAAATGTATGCCCTTAGAAACCTTGAAGGCGGTGCTTGGTTTTTGGGGTCCCGTACGCGGCTAGGCTCCCAAAAAGTCCCACACATGTGGTATCCCCGTACTCAGGAGAAGCAGCAGAATATATTTTGGGGTGTAATTTCACATATGCCCATGGCATGTGTGAGCAATATATCATTTAGTGACAACTTTGTGCAAAAAAAAAAAAAAAGTTTGTCATATTCCCCCAACTTGTGGCAAAATATAAAACATTCCATTAACCCAACATGCCTCTCAGTAAATAGTTTGGGGTGTCTACTTTCCAAAATGGGGTCATTTGGGGGGGTTTGTGCTATTTTGGCATTTTATGACCTTCAAAACTGTGATAGGTAGTGAGGAGTGAAATCAAAAATGTACGCCCTTAGAAATCCTGAAGGCGGTGCTTGGTTTTTGGGGCCCCGTACGCGGCTAGGCTCCCAAAAAGTCCCACACATGTGGTATCCCCGTACTCAGGAGAAGCAGTAGAATGTATTTTGGGGTGCAATTCCACATATAACCATGGCATGTGTGAGCAATATATCATTTAGTGACAACTTTTTGTATTTTTTTTTTCTTTTTGTCATTATTCAATCATTTGGGACAAAAAAAATATTCAATGGGCTCAACATGCCTCTCAGAAATTTCCTTGGGGTGTCTACTTTCCAAAATGGGGTCATTTTGGGGGGTTTTGTGCTATCTTGGCATTTTATGGCCTTCAAAACTGTGATAGGTAGTGAGGAGTGAAATCAAAAATTTATGCCCTTAGAAACCTTGAAGGCGGTGCTTGGTTTTTGGGGTCCCGTACGAAACTAGGCTCCCAAAAAGTCCCACACATGTGGTATCCCCGTACTCAGGAGAAGCAGCAGAATGTATTTTGGGGTGTAACTTCACATATGCCCATGGCATGTGTGAGCAATATATCATTTAGTGACAACTTTGTGCAAAAAAAAAAAAGTTTGTCATATTCCCGCAACTTGTGGCAAAATATAAAATATTCCATGGACTGAACATGCCTCTCAGTAAATAGCTTGGGGTGTCTACTTTCCAAAATGGGGTCATTTGGGGGGTTTTGAGCTATTTTGCCATTTTATGGCCTTCGAAACTGTGATAGGTAGTGAGGAGTGAAATCAAAAATTTGCGCCCTTAGAAATCCTTAAGGCGGTGCTTGGTTTCCGGGGTCCCGTACGTGGCTAGGCTCCTAAAAAGTCCCACACATGTGGTATCCCCGTACTCAGGAGAAGCAGTAGAATGTATTTTGGGGTGCAATTCCACATATAACCATGGTATGTGTGAGCAATATATCATTTAGTGACAACTTTTTGTAATTTTTTATTATTTTTTGTCATTATTCAATCACTTGGGACAAAAAAAAATATTCAATGGGCTCAACATGCCTCTCAGCAATTTCCTTGGGGTGTCTACTTTCCAAAATGGGGTCTTTTGGGGGGGGTTTGTACTGCCCTGCCATTTTAGCACCTCAAGAAATGAGATAGGCAGTCATAAATTTAAAGCTGTGTAAATTCCAGAAAATGTACCCTAGTTTGTAAACGCTATAACTTTTGCGCAAACCAATAAATATACGCTTATTGACATTTTTTTTACTAAAGACAGGTGGCTGAATAAATTTTGGCCTAAATGCATGACTAAAATTGAGTTTATTTGATTTTTCTTATAACAAAAAGTAGAAAATATCTTTTTTTTTCAAAATTTTCGGTCTTTTTACGTTTATATCGCAAAAAATAAAAATCGCAGAGGCAATCAAATACAATTAAAAGAAAGCTCTATTTGTGGGAAGAAAAGGACGCAAATTTTGTTTGGGTACAACATTGCATGTCCGCACAATTTACAGTTAAAGCAGCGCAGTGCAAAATTCTGAAATCACCTCTGGTCCTTTAGCTACCAAATGGTCCGGGGCTTAAGTGGTTAAGCTGTCACCACCTTATCAAATGATGAAGCTATATCATGCTGCTTGCACACAGAAGACTTCTGACTCAGGTTTCAGGTGTTAAGCCCTGTACACACAGTCGGGAATCCCATCAGGAAAAAAAAAATCGGTTTTCCTGACGGGATTCCTGGCAAGCTTGCCTTGCAAAGGTGTGTATACAGACGGCCACTCAAAAGAACCGTCGTTCTTTTGAATGGCAAGAATGCGGTGACGTCATCGACTACGACAAGCCGGCGTCTCGTCACATTCGATTCCGTCGCCGCCATCTTGCTACACTCCACACTAACTTTGTATGCTACCGCGCATGCGTCGAAGTGTTATAAGGCATGCGCGGTTTCATTACCCTTCAGGTAAGCATACAGACGAGGGGTTTTCTCAGCAGGGAACACTCTGCTGGGAATCCCGATGGGAAAATAGAGAGCCAGGTTCTCTATATTCCCGTTGGGATTCCCGGCTGTTTTCCTGACGAGAAAACTGCGAGGAAACATGCACACATCCGGTTTTCCCGGCCAAAAGCTCTCTTGGCAGTTTTCCGGTCGTGTGTATGAGGCTTAAGTAAGTTTCCCTGACAACTTGTAAGATAAAACCGCCAATAAAAGTTTTATTTTCTAAATAAGTTATATGTGTTTGACCTTGCAGACATACTGTACATTCATAGGAATTCCCTTATCATGTTTAATATTGATTGCTCCTAAACAAATGCTTAAACTCCTAATTGCTGCAAGCAAGACATAACTAACTAGATGACAAGCAGTGGGGGGAAGTTATGGTGCAGTCCTTTGGAAGGCAGCCTGTTATAATTATATTTACTGATGACATTTTGGAAAATCAATCAAGGTTATATCACACAAGTTACAATTTCATCTTTAAAAAAAAAAAAACTGTTGTGTCTATCTGTGTAGTTGATCGTTCATTTTTCCAATGCAATCTTAAGTACCCAATTCCACTGTGTCAATATTTTCTATAACCTAAAAATTGTACATTAAACTTAAATGTCTCCTAGCAAGGGATTATCAGAAGGTTATTCAATGTTACATGGAGAGTAATACCCTCCTATATTATGAAGTGAGACTCTTATTAGATGATTCACAACTCATGCATATTAAAATGCTTGCTATAAAGCCCAATAAAAACATAAAAGCTATTTAATTTAACTCCTTCCAGGTGTCTCAACCAAGTTATGTATTTTACAGGCTCACAGCAGGAAGGGGTTTAGAAAATTTACTTATTGATCATGGTCAGTTAATGCCTGTTTACAATGACTTCAAGAAATTGCTCAATTTCAACCAGCTCAGTAAATGGAACACATCAAAAAACCTTTTAGGGTGTACTGTACACAAAATAAAATAAAAAACACATTCATAATCATCATAGTATTATTCATATTTGTAAAGCTTCAATGCACAGGAAAGAGAATTTTGATTCATGTATGGATTTCTGTTAGTTCCTTTTCAAGAGACGCATACCTAAAAGGTTATTGATTGGGCTCTGAAGGACACAGTGTTTATTATGTAGGAAGCTGTGGCTGGGTACAAGCGTGAGAAATTAATGATAGCTTTGTAAGTGTCCATGCTGTGGTGTTGAACTAGTGGGGCAACTGTCAATCTATATGATAATACATCCCAACAATTCATAAAATCAGAGATGTGGAAAAAAAACATTGATTTTCTAAAGCTAAGAAAAAATCTGTTGGCTAGAAAAAGTTAAAACTTTGCCAAAGTAAATACCTATGTCTGTATAATAGATATATTATATCTGTTTAACCAATTTATTTGACTGCTTCATTTTTACAAATGCAACAGTAATGCATGTGCAGGTTTGAATGACACAAATAGGAATGTAAAGTAAAAGAAGCTATTTTGTCTTACAATCTTTTTTTCAGTTTGTAAATATGGCTTAAACATACATGTATATGCAGTTTGTTGATGTGTCATTTACACCTAATCTTTTTAACTGCAAAGTTTTTAAAGCAAGAAAAATGCAGGTGTTCTTTATATAAGAAATGTCAAAATAATCGATCAGTACTGTCTAATATGAGGCTTTGGTTTGGGTGGGGCTAGATACCCGTTCCCAGTAATATATAAAGCTTAAAGAAATGATAACTGCACTCATTACTATGTGAAGGCAGTTGGACGGAGACACTAAATTAAATTCTGACTTATTCTGGTTCCCAATAGACTGGTGTCCAACATAGCACACAATCACAATTGGCATTTGCAGCTGACAGTCTTACAAAAGGGTCTTGGGACTAATATGGCATGAAAACGTCATTACAATAAGCTGTCCTTGTTCCTGCTTGGAAATGTTAAGTGAGCAAAAAGGATGCGTTAGTATTATCCATTTTTTCTGCCACTTCTAGTCATAATCATCAAGATTGCTATGCAATTTCATGGATATTTTTCATGCATCTAGAAGCATGGCTTTATTTCTCTGGGTTCATGTTCATGACATTTGGGAGTTTAAGGGACGCACAAATACCTTTATGTTTCAACATGATTTTCTTACATATTACCATGGAGACAACCTTTGTCTGGCTTTGTTCACAGTGATGTTTTGGAATGCATGCTGGTGCACTTAATATTGAAATGTAACTAACTAAATTAATATAAAGTATGTATGGTCATGTTTAAAACTTCTATGATAATTAAGTGAGGGAAACATTATACAATTATCTATATATCTAGCTGCACATACAGATAAGCAATTTTCTCCTCCTCTCGCTCATCCATATTCCCAATAGAATGTAGAAAGTATCAAGTGTGCACTTGTATAGAGATCAAATGTATTTATCTGAATAATGAAAGTAGCGTCTTATGCACTCTAAGCTTCACTGCAATCTAACATATGAAGGGAAACTGTAGTTTTATTGTAATGTTTTTTATTGTTATGTTTAACAATACTCACTTATTTTGCCAAAATAATGCATAAATGTCGAGGCAACCATCTTTTTATTTTTTGAGCATTGATCAAATATAACTAACTATGGTAAGGCACATTATCAAAGTTAAAGATTAGTGTCAGGAGCTTATAGGAAAGTTGGTCAGGGGTAGGCAACCTCGGCCCTCCAGCTGTTTTGAAACTACAAGTCCCAGGAGACATTGCAAGACTCTGGCAATCACAGGAATGACTCTTAGAGGCAGAGGCATGATGCAGATTTGTAGTTTTACCACAGCTGGAGGGCCGAGGTTGCCTACCCCTGGTCTAAACCTTACCTGGATGACATTTAACTTGCTAAAACATTGATTATTGTTTTATCATTCTTTGCATCTCTGTGTTATGGATTGCCTCCAACCTTTTCAGACAATTCCTGTTTACATGCATGCATTTCCTCCAAAACTGGCTGCAAATTAATGCTCAGAACACTTTTCCTGATATTTACAGTGGACTACGCCTGCACAGTGTGTGGTTACATTATAACCTGTATTCTCAACAAGTGCAGGGGGACAGTGCAGGTGATAATTGTCACCCCATAACAGGGAAATTACCAAAAAAACACAGACTCTATTTTAATTGCATGGTACAGGCCAGTGTCCAGACATAAGTCTGTAGCTCTTCTCCAACTGTATCTGTCTGCCTCCATTGACACTGATGATTTAATAAAGTCAAATAGGCTGCTCACTTTGCAAGGAATACCCAATTATATGCAAGAAAAAAATTGGGTTATGTCCCCACATGGCATGGCTACTATGGACATATGGGAGCACGCTATGCCTCGTCCCTGAAACATGTGAGAACAAAAAAATATGGGACTTTATGAGCATCGTATTAATGAGTAGACATATGTAAAAATTAAATAAAGAATAAAGTTAAGAACATCATGAAACATCAACAATAATAATTTTGGATGAGCATACCCACCCCCTAAACATAGGTAAGAAGCCTCCAAAATGTAAACAGTGGTGAATCTGTAACATAAGGACAAATATTACTAAACACTGGTAGTGAGCATATGGAGCCAATCTATAGAGGGATGAGTAGCTTCACGCTAGATAGAATGAACTGTGTTCAACATGTTTCGCGTTGACAAATAACGCTTCTTCAGGAGCGTGAAGGTTAATTATGGTTTAAAACCAGAAAACATACGTAAATCAGGGGTCTAATCCAGGTTAGATCCGCTGATAATTCTCAGTGGTCAGTTTGGCAGTGAACATAGGAGGAGCAGGCAGAGACACACATGCTGAGGACAGGCATGTCCATTGGGAGGGCTCTGGCTGAGCATTTGTCTTGAAGCATCACAAACATGAGTTGATACTGCATGCTGGATAAAGGCTTGATATAGTGATAGATTTTCTTAGCAGATGCACTAACTCTGGAGAACTCAAGCTGTGAAAGCAACACTATATAGATCCATAGTCAGGCTACCGTCATACTTTTCCAGCCCCCTACAACCTCTCCCATGTATCTGCCTAAGGGGGGTCATGCTTAACATTGGCTCTGTCCCTCGCTCTACCTGATTCATGCATGTTTTCTAGTATTAAACCATAATTAACCCCTTGCGCTCCTGAAGAAGTGTTATTTGTCAACGCGAAACATGTTGAGCACAGTTCACTCCATCTAGCGTTAAAATACTCACCCCTCTACAGATATAGCTCCATATGCTCATTACCAGTGTTTAGTGATGTTTGTCTTTATGTTAGAGATCCAATTATGTGCAAGAAGAAAAAAAATGCTGCTTGCACATGATTGGATGATGGAAGTCAGCAGAAGTTCACCTCATTCACCAACCTAAAAGAAAATTCTGTTGCAAAGTGAAAATTCCGTTGCAAAGTGAACACCTTTTTGAATTTAGTAAATTAACCCATATATGTTAATTAAAGTATAATTTAAGCAAGTAGGTATTTGCATGCCTTTGAGGCAGTTGGCCAGTTTCTATATATGCATATCAAGAATCCCAATTGTTATTCAAATGTTTTCTAGAAATATGTAAATATGTATAGCATAAGGGTTAATTCAGAATTAACCCTTTATAGAATAAGGGTTAATTCAGGGTTAATTCAGAATTTGCAGTGTTAACATGCACTAACAGCCCTTTAGCACCTTATATATTGTGTGTGTGTATATATATATATATATATCTAGATATATCTAGATATATATCAATATATATAGATATATCTATATAAATCTATATATATGCAAGCTATTTGAATTTGAGCACCAACATTTTTCCATTTCTAGTTATAGGCTGCAGCTGTATTACATAAGACTGCTAGAGATCATTATTGCAGCCCCTTTACAAATCAATACTTCCACACTTGTGCTCCCTACAGCCCATTTTACAGTACTTGTACCACATTGATATTTCCCAAAGCAAAATCTATTATAAAAGAAGAAAAAAAAACATAAAAAAGAGAAAAAGGGATAAACAGCATACAAAAAGTAAGACACTGTGAAAGAAATAAACCAAACCATTTAAAGAGGAAGTTCAATTCACAAATACTTACTACTCTTCCAGTAATGGAGGAGTTTCCCTGCTGGCACTGACATCTTCTCTCAGACTCTTTCTAAGTTTTGAAACTTCGGCCATCTTAATAGGATGGCCCAGGATGATGTAACTCCCATGCATGCGCATGCAAGGTAATTCATTCTAGCACCAAGTCATGCTGATAATGTACAGGATCACTGAGGACTGCACAATAAGTGCCAACAGCTACAGGTTGAGTACCAGGGGTTTAGATTCACTTATATTGTATATGTTGCGCTGTTGTTCAACTGTTATAGTTAACACCACATCATCACTCTTTGTGCTATACTGTATATTTTTTAAATTCTTAATTATAAAAATATCATTCAAATAACTAACTTTTACTGGTAATATTTAAGCACTTTTATGTGTTATAACTGAAAAAAAATGAGACTAGCCTTAGGCTATAGAAGAATTGTATAAAGAAGACATGTACTTTACTTTAGTGCTTAGCACCTGTTGATATGCTGTAATACTCAACACCAATATGTGGCTCTCAAGTTCCTGGATGGGATCAGCAGTTTACTGTATCAAGAGTGAAATGAATCATCTCCTGCTTGGAATAGAAGTTGGATGTTATGTAAAGTAATTTTACTAGATCAACATGCAATGATTTATTGCAGGACAAAATATAAATACATGTCAAGGTATTAGGTATTAAAAAAAAAGACTTGATTCAATATGTTTGCAGCAGCACTTATCATCAACATTGACAAAAGGATGTCTGCTGAATCATCTATACAAACTTCCTGGACCTATTCAGGTTTAAACCAGGAACACTGCTGTAGTGCAATAATGAAATTCATTATCATTATCAGCAATCTTGTAATGATATTTTACAGTTATTATTTGTGGCTCTACATTTCAAATATGTTTTCCTGGTTCTTTCTTAAACCAGATGTGTGACTTTCCTTTGGATACATGACTTTGTTTTCTTTTTACTCCTAGCCTTCTATAATTTTGCAATGTATTTACTATATTCTACACTCACCCTACTTTGTCTAGACAGTTAAGTCTTTGCCCATTATACCAAATTTCAAAACACTGGAGTAAATTATCATTGATACAGTAAAGCCAAGTGAATATATATATATATATATATATATATATATATATATATATATATATATATATATATATATTTTTTTGCTGGTATTGGTGTATATACCATGTGTAGGCTCTCAGAAGACACACAAGCATGTTACCTGATCAAAGGTAGTATTGATAAAACAAAAGGTTTAGACATGTGCAGAATGAAAAAATTTGTTTTGTTTCTGATTAGTTTTAGGTTATACATTTTGTTTAGTTACATTCATTATGTTAGAATGATTCATTTTCAGAATTTGTTTCCTTTTTTGTTTTGTCTTTTCATTTTCAGTTCAATTCAAAATTTTCTCCCCAAAAATTTGTTAAAATGGTTGTTAAGCTACTCTAACATGTATGCACCATCCGCACTGTCTCCTATTGCAGTGTCCCCCCCCCCCCCCCTGTGTATAATTTATAAAAATAAATGATGCAAATACCGGAGATCGCGATCGCTTTACCAGACAGCTTTTTCCTTTCCTCTGCTGACAGATGCAGCGGGAGGGGCCGAGATTCCCCCGCTGACATCAGTCGGGAGGGGGGAGGAGGGGAGGAGGAGAGGAGGAGAGAGCAGGCCGGTCATGTGATTGCGATCTCTGCTCTGAAATATGGTATTTGCAACATTTATATTTATAAAGCACACACAGAGAGAACACTGCAATAGGAAATGGTGTGGATGGTGCATACAGGTTACAGTTATTCCAGAAGCAAGGCGGGAGGTGGATGTCACTGTCACGAGCTGACAGGCAGGGAGGGGAGGGGGAGGAGGACACAGGAGCAGAGAGGAGACAGACAGCAGGCTGCCGATGATGGAGGCACGTAAACTGACCACGGTGTCAGGGCTCAGCAGCCATGATACACCATGGTCAGTTTACATAGGGGAGGGCAGAATCTGACAGGATCAGACAGGTTTTTTAGGTGTCACAGAGGGCAAAAAAAAACACGACAAGCACTGTGTCATATAAGATGCTTTAAAGGAGCAGGATCCTTTTTTTTTTGGGTGGGTTAACAAATGCTTTAAAGGGTAACTCCACTTTTGTGGGGAAAAAAATAGCAAATAAAGAAAAAATTATATAACACATATAATTGCGACACTAATCATATTGTAATTGAATGTTATTAAAAAGTACCTTTCCTTTTCAATCTGCAACCACTGTAATTTTCTGAGAATGCATTGCAATATGGCTACATGGAGTTGTTCTGTACACAGAATGTGTACTAACCACTCCCCAAAAACATAATTTCCTGCTTGTGTGATTGGCTCACCAATTTTCCCAGAAGTCTGCCTAAGATCCAAGTCAGATTTCAGGCATCCCCTGCAACAAATGTATTTCTTGGAGAGAGACTTTTATTAGGAGCATGTCTGAAGGGATGCAGGCCCAGCAGATGTCCTCAGTAGTGCCCTCCAGCTGCACACCTGACAGTTAATTATGAAACCACTCCCATTAGACCCACTCAAGTCAAAGGCACAGACAAACACACATGGATTACTTCAGAATAACAAAAGGTAAGAATCTGTAACAAAGGTTGTTATAATCCTTGCACTGTACATAGATCACCCAGAGGGGAATGTTTTTTTCTCAACAAAAGTGGAGTTACGCTTTCAGTATTACTTGTTCATAGACTGTTTAAATATTTGTGATTTTATCAGATACAAATAAGTTTTCACAACATGAAAACCTCCATTATGGGCCAAACAGAATATGAAATTACAGGTAGGTTATCATCATTATAATTTATAAAAATTGTTGCACTACAATAGTATTAACATATGCTGGACACCAAACACCTTTATTCATGAATTATCACTAAATTCTTCTATTGAAAATGATGACAACAAATTAATGCATTATATAAAAATATATTTACTATTACTAACATGAAACTCATGTGATCGAAGATACTGTACTATATTTTTGTATAACTTAAGACACACGTGAATAACAATTAAGTTGAATATAGTCATTACAAGCATGTTAAGCCTTCACTTGTGCCAGTGTTGCCAACCCCCCGAAGTGAAATTTACTGGCAGGACGCCAAAATTTACGAACAACACCAAATTTTTTTTGCGGGAGGACATCGTGGCATTTACTGACAGAGCCACATTTTTACTGGCACTACCAGAAAGTAACTGAAATGGCAGTTTTCAGTGCTAATCAGTGCAAATATCAATATTTAAACTTTAAACATGTGGCTAATGCTGTTAGTAATGTGTTTAAATTTAGACAAAATTCAAAAACCATGTTTCTTCATTTACATGAAGGCCAGATTATTATAACCCAACACAGAGATCCCCCTTACAGAGTCTGCAGGATTCCCCCTTACAGTGCAAGGGAACTCTGATGTAAAGGGGAATGCTGCAGACCATAATTTAAGAGGGAACTCTAATGTAAGGGGGGGATCTGGTCACCAGAGACCACCTTACATCAGAGTCCACTGCATTCCCCTTTACATCAATCAGAGTTCCCGCTTACATCAGGGTCTGCAGCATTGCCCTTTACATCAGAGGTCCCCTTTACAGCAGGGTCCACCACAGATACAGGAGATGGTCAGAGACTGCAGACATGATACAAACGGTGGTCAGAGGCTGCGGACAGGGTACAGGAGGTGGACAGGATACTGTATATAGCAAGACAGAGATTGTATACAATAATAAAAATATATATTTACTCACTATTTACTCATATATAATTTGGTCATGTTATGAGTTTATTATTTTATCATTGAACAATGAACATTTAATGTATTTAATATCCACCATCATTATTTATATACTGATAGTACTCACTAAATTAAGACACTAAACTAGAACGGCAAGCACTGTTTGCACATTAGGTAGTCCCAGCCTTCTTGAAATGGTATACTTTTTTAGTGAAAAAAAATTAAAGTTGGAAAAAAAGTTAAAGCACTGCAGAGAAGGCCATATCTGATACCAATGAGCTGCTTTATGCTATAGCATAAAGCAGCTCATTGCTATCAGATATGGCCTTCTCTGCAGTGCTTTAACTTTTTTTTCAACTTTTATTTTTTTTATATAACTTTAAGCATATATATCTGTCTGTACACATTCCACACTGTGCAATGCACAGTGTGCACATTTTCATGTTTTACTCACCAGTGGCCAGGGGGCTGCAGCCAGGGCAGGGTGTGCTCAGTGCTGGCCAGTGGCTCTTGTCAGGGCCTTGTGTGTCTGTCCAGGGGGTCTGACAGGCCAGGCCTCTGGCGCTGTCCATCTCACTCGCGACTCGCAGATTGTGCCGCTGCCAGCCCTCGCAAGGTCCACTGCACCGCTCGGCTCCTGGGCTGGCATTCGGCTTATGGAAATTATCAGCGGCCGTGGGCGGGTCAGGCAGCGCAGATACAGGATCGGATTGTCTCGGGGATTTCCGGAACTGCGTGCGCATGCGCAGTTCTCACCCGATCCGATCACAGCCATTTTTACTGGCAGTGTTCGGCTTCTACGGACATTCACGGACACTTATAAAATGCCTGTTTTTACGAACTGTCCGTAAATCTACGCACGGTTGGCAACACTGACTTGTGCACACCATATACTGCTGCCAAAATAGGGTTGGGGGGCATTAAAATGAGTATACTATACATACAGTATCTGAAAATAAAGCAGATGTATACACACTATTGGTGGCTGGAAGCAGTATAAGAAGCACTGTTGAAGACATGGTGAATATTTATTTGATGGAGACGTTTATGCATGTATTCAATTTTTTTGTTCTCTATTCGTTTGATTAATTGCTGAAAAATATTAGTAATTTATGTTATTTCATATGCATTTATGTATATATGATTGATGGAATATTATTGATTTGACAGTGTCAGGATATTTCTATATGAAATTACAAAACCAATGAACTATGATTCCGCAATAATTGAATTATTCTACTCCTGAAACCACTTAAAACAAGAATAGAGAGAAACTGGTTCTTCAGACAATCAACTTTAACAAAAGTTAATCAATGTAAAGATAGTGCTAGGTTAAGTAACTACTTAAACCCAATAAACAATGGTCAATTGGTATTTGAGTTCTAGATATCAAGGCCTTTGGTTAAGGAAGAGCCAGGGTAAATATCCCCATTGTTTCAAAGGGTGAGATCGTCTCCTTCAGTAAAGCACCCAATGTTGACTCAGCTTTTCCACAAACAATGGCATGAGACGCACGGTTAATTATACAACAGAAGGACACCACAAGAGTAAAAATGTACAGATACATGTATCTATATAGATATGGATATATAATATGTTAAATTACAATGTTTGTAAGAATCAATATGTACCATAGACATCCATATATTTAACAAGGATTTGGCACCAGTCTGTTATGATTAAAAGGTGATGTTGTTTGATTCCATGAAACTGTCAATCTCAATATATTTGGTTAGGTAGAGATTTCTTATAGCCAGTAAAGTACACACGATGGGGACAGCAAATTACAGGACAAAAAGGCAAACAATTATATTATATTCATTTTCTACCTTATTATAGATGCTCCCTACTCTGCAAATTGCTCCTGATAAATGGTACAATGACCACAAAACGTGTCGAGCCTTACTCTATGCCATGTCACACTGTCTATCTACTACCCCCTTTTACACTATATTATATCATAATGAACCTATCCACCATAGTTCTGTTGTTCTGAGGTTAAAACTGCATTATTGGGTTACATGCCCTAGGTCCTTTACTATGTTTATCATGCTGAGACAATTATGCAATATATTGTTTAGATGATTTCTATTGTGACCTATTTTATTAAAGTATTTTACTGTTTTACAATGTGCATGTATGCCTTCTATATTACAATTAACTATGTACATATTGGTTGGTTTATTTTACCTAGCAATGCACTTCATATAAAGTCCCACCATCCTTCCTATTCCATATTGCTAGGGTTGGAGGCTTATCTTCAGTATTGCCTCATATTGCTTGTTGCCCTTTTTGCTTGTTTTCAAGGGCTACCATTGTGTTATTTCTCAAATATTAAAGAAAATAGTTTCCTTTGTTGCGTTGATGTCTGGTAATGTGGTATGAAATATTAATCACCAGAAATTCCGGTTCTGTATAAAGTTGTATAATTATACTTGTAAATTAATAACATTTATTTACTTATTAATTTTATTGGGAGATATTTATACTTTGGTAAGAATTGCCCATAGATTAACGAACTCAGGAAATTATTGTGGTATGTTACTGATTGTCTGAACAAAGTTCAAATTTTTACCGCAAGGTTGGAGGTACTGAAGAGAAAAAACCCACTGTACTTATAGTCAGACACTACCCTTTTATCTATAATTTACCAATAGCGCAAAACACAAAAAATTTAAGTAATTTAAATTTCCAATATGTATTATTAAGATTCCATACCACACTCACAACAAGAGTAGGAAAATGATTTTACACTAGAGTACTAATAGTGCCACAACTTGTGTTAAAAATAGGATTTTTGTACTCACCGTAAAATCCATTTCTCTGACATCCATGGACTGACACGGCGGCTCTTATCACTGAACGTGTGGGTATATGTCCCTGCTTGCAGGAGAAAACCTAGGCAGAATGTTCAATGTTAAAACATTCTAGAACAAACCAGAGCTGAACAGCCCCGCCCAGGGGGGCGGTCCCTCCGGACATTACCCTCCCACCTGCAGCTAGCAGACCTCAGTTCGTAACAAAGCAGCACAAACTTAAAAGGAAGGGTGGGTGCCATGTCGGTCCATGGATGTCAGAGAAATGGATTTTACGGTGAGTACAAAATCCTATTTTCTCTTATCATCCATGGACCGACACGGCGGCTCTTATCACTGAACGTATGGGACGTCCCAAAGCAGTGTCAAGAGGGATGGCAGCAGTATAAATGGAAAACCAAAAAACTTCACTCCAAACAAGGCAGAGCTCCTCAACGGAGGAGTTGCCACTTTAAACAGCGGCCTGCAACACCTTGCGGCCGAAGGAAGCATCTGGAGATGCAGCCACATCAACCCTATAAAACTTAGAAAAGGTATGAACAGGCGACCAGGTCGCCGCCTTGCACACTTGTGCAATCGATGTTTGATGTCGGAAAACCCAGGAAGCACCAATTGCCCTGGTGGAATGCGCCTGCCCCATGAGAGCATAGGCTTGAAAGACGGTTTGTCCGATCCACCTAGAAAATGGTGGCAGACGAAGCCGTTTGGCCCTGTTTCTGACCAGAGACAGTCAAACAGAGAGTCAGACTTCCAAATAGAAGCAGTAGCAGACAGGCACACCCGCAAGGCTCGTACCACATTCAAAGTGTGCCGCGCACACTCTCTGGGATGCAATGGGCGAGGACACAAGGACGGGAGGACAATGTCCTCATTTAGGTGAAAGGTCGAGATCACCCTTGACAAAAGAGAAAGTCGCGGATGCAACACCGCCTTGTCCTTATGGATGACTAAATATGGCGACTTGCAGTACAAGGTCGCCAACTCAGACACTCGTCTAACAGAAGTGATTGCCACTAAAAAGGCCACCCTCTGAGACAAAGTAAAGAGGGGAATATCCCATATATTCTCAAAAGGAGGTTCCTGGAGAACCGAGAGTACCAATTCCGATCCCACGGGGGGAGAGGAGACTTGACAGGAGGGAGCCCATGGCGAACCCCCTGCACAAGGGTGCTAACCAAGGAATGACCCACTAGCGGTCCCCGAAAAAAGACGGCCAAGGCCGAAATCTGACTCTTAATGATACTCAAAGCGAGCCTTTGGGCCACTCCATGCTGCAGGAAATGCAGGATTCTAGGGACGGAATACGTCCGAGGATGTCAGTCCAGCTCTTCGCACATGACGATGTAAGCTTTCCAGGTACAGAGATAGTTCTGGAGGAAGACTTCCGTGTCCTTAATATGGACGAAATGACCGAGTCCGAGAGACCTCGGTCTCTCAACACCTGGCTTTCAACAGCCATGCCATTAAGGCCAGAGACTGTAAAGGCAGGATGAAAAATATGACTTTGAGACAGAAAGTCCTCCCTTATTGGCAACCGTCAGGGAACGGCCGCGACGAGGCGTACCAGTGAAGCCGAGGCCAATCCGGAGCAATGAGGATCACCGGAATTCCCTCGGTCGCCACCCTGCGCAGCAGGCGAGGGAGCAACTGCAGCGGAGGATAAACGTATATCAGGTGATAATGACCCCATGAGCCACTAACGCCTCTAAGGCATCCACCCAAGGATCCCTGGATCTGGCCACGAATCTCGACAACTTGCGATTGAGTCGAGAGGTCATCGGGTCCACCTCCGGCGTGCCCCACCGTCTGTGTGGCAAAGGAGTTGAAATACCTTTGGGTGCAAGGACCACTCTCCCTGGTCCAACGTCTGGCGACTCAAATAGTCCACCAGTTCTATGCCCGGAATGTAAACGGCCGACAGAGCCGGCCGCTTCTTTTAGCCCACTTCAGGGTACGGGGGACCTCGGAAGCCGCAGCTGAGCTCCGAGTCCCCCCTTGATGGTCGACATACGCCACCGCCGTGACTTTGTCCGACTGGATCCTAATGGAGCGATCCTGCAATCTCTCAGACCACGAGGAGAGGCACAGTCCGATGGCCCGTATTTCCAGAACATTGATCGGCAAACGGGCTTCGTCCGGAGTCCAAGCCCTTGGGCCAACAGGACTCCCCAGACTACACCCCAGCCCTTCAGGCTGGTGTCCATCGTGAACACCGTCCATTGGACGGGGAGGAACGACTTCCCGGACCCAAGAGCCGGGGACCCAAACCACCATGTCAGGGACGCCCTGACCAGGTGGCTCACCTGGATCGGAAAAACCAAAGACAACGGGGATTTGTCCCAAGGGAAAAAGATCCCCTTCTGCAATGCCCTGGTGTGTGATTGGGCATACGGAACAGCCTCGAAAGAGGTCACCATGACTCCCATGCAAAAACGGATTGACGACAATTTTTTGGGATGTCAGCATCCTCACTGCAGACTGAAGTGTCAGTAGCTTCCCCGGAGGTAGGAATACCTTTGCCTCCAAGGAGTCCAGAATCAGACAGAGATACTCCAGATCTTGAGTCGGGACCCAGACTGACTCCTGAATGTTTAGGAGCCGCCCGAAGTCCCTGAGGGTCTGACTGACGATAGTCACACTGTCTTCTAATTCTGAGCCATTTCCTGCTCTGAGAAGAAGATCGGCCAGATAGCCCACGACAGCAATGCCTCGCTGTCTCAGCAAGCTAGAACCGGCACAAGCACCTTGGTGAACACCGTTGGTGCCGAGGCTAGGCCGAAAGGAAGAGCCACAAATTGATAGTGGACTTCGCCGATCGCAAGCGCAGAAACTTCAGGTGACTTGCGCAGATCGGAACATGCAAGTAGGTGTCCTTGATGTCCAAGGTTGGCAGAAAAACCCCTAGACGGAATGTACTGACCACCGTGCGAATGGATTCCATGAGGATCTTTTGCACCTGCACGAAGGCATTCAGGACCTGGAGGTCCAAGATAGGCCGAACCCCGTCCCTTTTTTGGGACGACAAACGAATTTTAGTAAAATCCCTGAAACCTCTCCTGTGACGGAACCGGCGCAATCACTTCGGACCTGAGCAATCCTGAATAGGCCCCATAGGGCTGCCCGACGGGCAGGAAGGAGAGGAAAATTCGAGGGAAGAACCTGTCTGGGACCAGGAACAGAAACCTATCCTGTAACCTGAGGTGATCACCTCACCTACCCACTGGTAGGAGATCCGGGAGGTACACCGATCTGTGAACCTGCAAAGTCGTCCCCCCTACCCCAGAGTCGGGTGGGGGCAAGAGCCACACGGAGGCGGGCTTGGGGAGCCGGCCTGTTTGGCTTACGCACCCAGGGGCGCTTGTGTCCACCAGCCGCACCGCTGTCAGTCTGGGAGGGCCTCCCATTGACTGACGAAAAAAAAAACTTTTTTGCTGGAAAGGAAGGACCCTGCTTACAGTGGCCTCCTTACCCTTGCTAGCCTGAGGAAGAAGAGTGCTTTTACCTCCCATGACATCCTTGATGATGTCATCCAGCGCAGCACCGAAAATCCTACCACCTTTAAATGGTAGATCCGTCTAAGGCTTTTCAGAGGCTAGGTCAGCAGACCAGCATTTCAACCAGATCAGACTATGCAATACCACCGCCCAGACACAGGCCCTGAGATATAAGGGGCCGGGTCTAACGTGGCGTCGCAACCTAAACCAGTCCCCGCACCATTTGGTGGGCTAGAGCAATAGTGTCTGGAGGAAGATCATGCTCCTGTACAGATTGGCGCAAAACTCTTTGCCCAACCCGTAAGTGTCTGAGACACAAGGGTCGCCGCTACGACAGGCCGTAGGGCGGACCCCAACAAGGCAAAACATGGCTCTGCTCACCACTTCTGACCTCCTGTCAGTGGGGTCCTTAAATGCAGGAGTCCCCTCCATCGGGAGAGTGGTGACCTTGTTCAACCGGGCGACTGGAGGGTCGACCACTGGGGGGGAAGCCCACGTTTTAAGTAGGGCATCTTCAAAGGGGTATCTGATAGGCAAACGCCGCGGGACCATAAAAGTCTTCTGCGGCTTTTTCCCCAGACCTCATCAATGAGCTGGTCAAAGAAAGGTACATATGGAAAAAAAACTTTTTTAGAAGGCCCGGCCCTAAGGAACCAGAGGAGACTGTCCGCCTGAGGTTCTGCATCCGCAGCATTTAGCTTGCGAGTGTCCCTCACCACAGCAATGAGTTCACTAACAAGCGCCCTGTCATTTACTGACACAGAACTGGAGTTTTTCTCGCAAGGAATGTCCTGTTCAAAACCATCAAGTATATTCAGAGCTAGTGTCCTGAGCGGTAGTGGCTAGGCCCATATCTGAAACAGCACACACCCCCTTTATTTTTCTTTATTTTTTTTGTGGAAATAAAGTGGGGAGAGGGGCCTTTTTTCTCCCTTGCGCTCACACACTGCTTCCCTCCTGTTCAGATTAATGATTCCAGGACTGCTGACAACTGGTCCATAAGGACCGCAGGTGCAGGAGCACTGCCAGTTGCCTCTAACAAGTGTGAAGAAACAGGTGAACCAGACTCCATGTTGCCACCCTCTGAGACCTTATTCACCATAACAGTGAATAATACAGCCCACCCACTGGCTATGCTGGGGCTGAGGAGGGGATACCCGGAGTACTCACCACCCCTAGGGACCGCTCGGTACCGCTGTATGAGCCGCGCTGTAGCGCGAGCCTGAGGAGAGTGAAAAATCTGTGAGGAGATGTGGAAATCGCGCCGTTCAGCAGCGCCGCTAGAGGCCGAAAACGAAAGTGAAAGCGCCGCGGCTACAAAAAAATGGCCGCCGGGCGCCTGTATAACTGAGATTTGAGCCGCGGCAAAATGGCCGCCAATGGCGCACTTTTTAAATTTAAAACACTGCGCCAATGGCGCACGAAAAAAAACAACACACATTCCCCCAGAACCTTTCCAAACATATTAACAGACATGGAGCGCCCCCCCCCCCCCAGGGCAGAGTGACCCCCCAAGCATCCCCACACAGCACAGCAGCAAAACAGGGTGCAGAGAGCAGCATAACAGGGGGAGACAGGGAGAACCCCCCACACACAGAAACACAGCCAGCATGTACTCACCTTGCAGCAGGAGAGACTACTTACCCGTCCCGCAAGCACCGTGGAGAATTTTCACCCTCGGTGCCAATAGAGGGACTCACTGGCTTGTTTCAGACAGACCTATCACAGAGTCGTACTGCATAGCTGTCGGGCCGGTCAACCACAAAAGATACAGTAGGTACTGTTCAATCTTGAGAAGACCGCGGGAGCATGGAAGCAACCCGGCCACCCCTGGAGCCATGGGGTATGTCGTGAACTGAGTCTCACGCACACAAGGTGAGGATCAGCACGCTCGATGGTCGGACAGGGAAGACTACGAGGATACCAGTGTACCCAACCTGTTGCCCAGCCGACAGTTGATTGAAGGTCTCAAAAATAAAATAATAAAATTCCCAAAGAAATAACATTTAAAAGTAAAATCTTCCAGGAGACTGGCTCCTGAGAGAGCCACGTCTTCTCCTTCTGCTAGGCAGAAAAAAACTGAGGTCTGCTAACTGCAGGTGGGAGGGTAATGTTCGGAGGGACCGCCCCTCTGGGCGGGCCTGTTCAGCTCTGGTTTGTTCTAGAATGTTTTAACATTTAACATTCTGCCTAGGTCTTCTCCTGCAAGCAGGGACATATACCCACACGTTCAGTGATAAGAGCCGCCGTGTCGGTCCATGGATGATAAGAGAAATATATATATATATATTGCTATGCAAAAGTTCAACGCAGATGTAAAGATATGTGGTAAAGAATGCATCAAAAATGTATATTTTAATTGTAGTTTGTTTTTCGTTTTTCATTTTTTTTTTTATCAATTTACAAAATCAAAAGGGAGCAAACAGAAGGAAAATCTAAGTCAAATCAAAGTTTGGTATTGACTTTCAACCAGCATCAATTCTTCTAGATACACTTGCACACAGTTTTTGAAGGAACTCAGCAGTTAGGTTGTTCCAAACATCTTGAAGAACTAACTACAGATCTTCTGTGGATGTAGGCTGCCTCAAATCCTTCTGTCTCTTCAAGTAATCCCAGAACAGGCTAGATGAGGAGCATCCCTATAGGGAGAACTCACAGTGAATATTGCTAGCAGCTATAGCCACTCGCAATAATTGCATGAAAAATCTGATATGCTGGTTGTACCCAAGTTGATTGATGGATGGATGGATATGAAAAGGAAAACTTGTAATATCACCTGAGATCCCCTGAGCAACTTGGGGCTGACAGTTCCCAGTGTAGGCCAATTGTCACACAGCATGGAGTGTACGAAGGAACAGAGGGAGGAAGGCTGTGTGACAATTGACCTACACTGGGAACTGTCAGCCCCACGTTGCTCAGGGGATTTCAGGTGACATTGCAAGTTTTCCTTTTCATATCCATCTGTGTCTATTCAGGACTGTATTTTAGCTTTATTGTGGTTGAATAAAGAATCAGCTTTTTTCAACTGCCAAGAGACTGCTTGCTTTTTGTGCCCCATGAGCGCTGGATTACAGTGTATATTTTTTGTTTGTATTCGTAGTTTCCAGTTACGGTTTTCATCCAGCAGCACTGGGCTGACATCCCTCTTCATTGACTTCTGCTCCCGCCCCATTGTGCTTTATGTTATTCTCACACATGTCCACAGTTTTAGCGCTGGTGATATTGCTGTTTCGTTGATCAACATAGAGTATGACCATACACCAGGATTTGCCAGGATGCCTCCTCACCAGGGTACCTATATAATGTTGTGCTTCCTTTTACAAATTACCATTTACTGCCATACTTGCTCTTAGTGTGTTTTTATATTATTAGCATAATGGCCACATGTGATATTGCCAGAGGTAGTGGGTCAATTCAATACTCCTTTACTTACAAAGTTAAGCAGATGGACACAGTTGGCTGTAAGAGGAGAGGACATTCCTCTGTTCACTACAAATCACCTAGTCACTAGGTTGTTCAGTTTCAGGTAAGTAGAGACACAGGATCACAAGCTCCTTGGCCTTCAACAGCATTGCAGATTTTAATATAAAATATATTTACACCATATTTTTGAAAAACAAATATCTTTTTCAAGTGACTGGGTATGTAAAAAAAAAACAAAAAAAAAAAACATAATTTTTTATAGTAGTCTTTTGCAATAACATTTTCTGCTGTGCTGACAGAAGAAATTGGGCCATCTCTTCTACGTATACACTGCTGAGATATGTGGGTGAACGTACTACTGAGATACATTTGATAATAAAAGGTCCTAGCACCTTTAACAAAAAAAATCCTATAAGGTTAACAACACTACATGGCCGTCTTTGTGTCTGATTGTTGCATATCAATATGACCTAGGGTAGTTTGTGCCTTTGCAGCCAAAGCAATTTTGCTCTGAAGACTCTTTTCTAAAAGGAAACTTGTGGGGAAAGAAATGTGATTATGGCTTTCTAAATCCTTCCTAAACATAGCTTCACTACCTGGTGATTCATTGACCTAGACCAAGCATATAGAATGGGAGTTCCAGCATTTCCTACTTTATTGTTCATAGTCTTGGAATCTGCAAGTTTAAAAATAAGTGAACACTGGCAGCTACCATATTTTTCCTCACAGATTCACTTTAAATTCTACATAGTATGTCAGTATAGTATAAGGATTACATCTTTTTATAATTACACACTCGTTTTTTTTTAAACAAACAATCACCAACTGGGAGTTAAAGTAATTGCCAGCTAAGCACATCAAAGAGATCTGAAGACACTACATATGTGTTACTTTCTTAAAATAATATTGGTCTGTATAAAAAGAGTAAGCATTGAAACATCATTGCTGTGCATTGTAACCTAGGTAACAAAATAAAGTAATCCTTCTTATCAGTTACTTCAGGCATTAGAAAACTTTACTTTAAGGCCCCATGCACACGAGACGCTGTTATTTGCTGTTGAACGCGCGTTCAGAGGCAGTTGGACGCTTTTTTCAACTGCTCCTGAACCCATTCAATGTTATCCTATGTGTCCATGCACACACTCTCGTTTTTTGGCGTTTACAAGCAGTTGCGTTTAACCTCGTTTTTCCAGAAGCAAAAAAATGGGTTCAGACGCAAAAGTTTTCACGTTTCAGACGCTAAACGCTGCTAAACGCGGCTAAACGCGGCTAAACGCGGTACCGGCGTTTTTCCGCGTTTGCGTTTATAAGCGTTTTTAAAGGTGACCTATTTTTTAACATTAGAAATCTCAAAAATGATGGCAAATGATGAAAAACTATTAAAAAATATAAAAGAAAACTGTAATTGCTTGCATCGCATTGTGGACAATCCACAACTTGTGGCAGGTAAAGTGGCAAGTGGACAATCAACAACTTGTGTCAGGTGATGTGGCCAGGTGACGTGGCCAGGTGACGTGGCAAGTGGACAATCCACAGCTTGTGGCAGGTGACGTGGCCAGGTGACGTGGCAGGTGACGTGGCAGGTAACGTGGCCAGGTGACGTGGCCAGGTGACGTGGCAAGTGGACAATCCACAACTTGTGGCAGGTGACGTGGCCAGGTGACGTGGCCAGGTGATGTGGCCAGGTGACGTGGCAGGTGACGTGGCAAGTGGACAATTCACAACTTGTGGCAGGTGAAGTGGCCAGGTGACGTGGCACGTGATGTGGCCAGGTGACATGGCAAGTGGACAATCCACAACTTGTGGCAGGTGACGTGGCCAGGTGACGTGGCAGGTGACGTGGCAAGTGGACAATCCACAACTTGTGGCAGGTGACGTGGCCAGCTGACGTGGCAGGTAACGTGGCCAGGTGACGTGGCAGGTAACATGGCCAGGTGACGTGGCCAGGTAACGTGGCAAGTGGACAATCCACAACTTGTGGCAGGTGACGTGGCACGTGATGTGGCAAGGTGACGTGGCAAGTGGACAATCCACAACTTGTGGCAGGTGACGTGGCCAGGTGACGTGGCCAGGTGATGTGGCCAGGTGACGTGGCAGGTGACGTGGCAAGTGGACAATCCACAACTTGTGGCAGATGATGTGGCAAGTGATACGCTAAATACAAGTACACTGCTGCTCTCTCAGCTGCTGCTACTCACTCTGGTCTCACAAACTGGCTGAAATGGTTAAAATTTACTGTTTTTTGAGCTTAGGGAGGGTCTATGATGAAACGCTTATAAACGCAAACGCGGTTAAACGCCGCTAAACGCAGCCGCAAACGCGGCAAAACGCGCGTTTATAAACGCCGGTTTCAGCGTTTAAAAACGTGTGTTCAGCAGAGTTTGCACCTGCGTCTCGTGTGCATGGGGCCTTAGCATACAAAATGGTCAGGAGCAGATGTGCAGCTTCCTGTTAACCTAGATATTGTGGTGCTTTAAAGCTTAACTTACAAAAGGAACAATCTACTGCAGGTGGACTTTAAAAGGTTAAAGTCCATCTCCTGATAAAGTGTACACTCCAGTGACAAATACTCTTAAACTTTTATTTTATTGCAATTAGCTTTGGCTCATCTGTGTTTTCCATTTGTTCAATAAGTTCTCTAAATGCTTTTTCACAGGTACATTAACTTTATACATACAAAAACCAACATGTTTAATAAATAAAATCGTATACTCAAGTGTTTTATTGGAAAGTTAATCAGGGTTGTAATAGCATGTTGTCTAAGATGCTATAAGTAAGAGGATAATTAATTCTCCCAAAGACCATTATTCATTTTTATCTTAATTTGAGATAAATCTGCATTTGGAAAGCAGGCTTACCGTTCTCTTCATCTGATTTATTTTCATTGTCAGAGTCAGTCAATGTCAGCGCTGAGTTCCCACGACTTGACAGTCCAGAGCTTCTGCGGGATTTAATACTTCTCCCCCATAATCGTATTGCATGATCAGGAGACACTCCCACCTCTGTATCAGAGTCAATATCAGAGCCTGCGCTTAGTGAATAACCTGGGTGAAGAATTCCAATGTCTGAGCAGAATCCACCTTGATGTGGGGGTGGCTCACATATCCCTAATTCTGCCAGAGGGAAGTTAGCTCCTGGAACAGAAGAAATTACAATCAGCTTTACTAGGATTCAATTTTAGAGCAAAATGTTAGAAGAGAATTCCACTGATTACATTTTTTTAGTTTTAAGCTCCAGTGCTGTCATTCTCATCCTTCTTTCACTACTTGCCGAGTTATTGACCCCAAAACAAGTATGTGCATATCAGGTGTCATAAAACCTGCTATGAACATGCTTGTTCCAGGTCAATGACTCAGCAAGTACCTTATCCAATGCAAAAATGTATCAAAGGATCTTATGTTGGTGAAACAAGGCAGAAATTGCAAAAAGGATGAATTTACACAGATACACCATTAAGGAACATAAGGAGGTTGATTTTTGCCCTCCTGTTGGACATCATTTCTTACAACCAGACTACACCCTGGAAGACAAGCATGTTTTAATTCTTAAAGGGAACTTTACTTAGATAAGGAAAACATTTAAACTAAGAATGATAATTCAATTTGACACAAAAGATAATGTAATAAATGTAGACCTTGGTTTTCTAAATCATTATCCAACACTTTTATAACCCCCCTCACCGCTGTGACTGTTACTCCACCTCCCAGTCTGCAGCCCTCCCCCTGCCTTATCTTATTAATTATCTAACTTTATTAACCATTACTGTGTACATTTGTTTGTGGTTTTTTTTTCTCTCTCTTTTTGTCCTAAGAGATTGTCTTATTTAACAGTCTGATAAAACGGTGTGTATTAGTACTACACACCCCAAAAGTTTGTCTTGAAAATTTGGATGTTAGTGCACATAAAATAGTATCACGGAGTTGTTCTTGTTGCAAGTGCACTAATTTGTCTACAATCACCTCAAGCACGTACAGGACATGATGATTTTAAATAAACCTATCCCAGAAGGCCTTTCAGTGACACAGACACATGCAAGTTTCCTTCATTTCACATACAACCCAGGCACAGACATTCCTTAGCATTCTGTCCAAAACTTAAATATAAAGGTTTTCTTTAGTCATAGCTTAAAGGGGTTGTAAAGGTTCGTTTTTTATTTTCTAAATAGGTTCTTTTAAGCTAGTGCATTGTTGGTTCACTTACCTTTTCCTTTGATTTACCTTCTAAATGTTTTTTTTCTTTGTCTGAATTTCTCACTTCCTGTTTCTCCTCACTAAACTTCACACCATCATCCGAGTGGTGTGGAGTCAGCCAGAACAGCTTACTGAACAGCTTACCGAGGAGAAACAGGAAGTGAGAAATTCAGACAAAGAAAACAAAGAAAACAAATATTTAGAAGGGAAATCTAAGGAAAAGGTAAGTGAACCAACAATGCACTAGCTTAAAGGAACCTATTTAGAAAATAAAAAACAAACCTTTACAACCCCTTTAAAGCGTTTGTTAACCCCCAAAAAATGTATATCCTGGTCCCTTAAAGAATATTAAACATTACAGTGCTTGCGCTGTGTAATCTCCCCCCTGTAAACTGTAAAAAACCTCCCTGAACATGCCACTTCCTGTATGCCCTCTCTGCGCTGACCACGAAAATCATGGCTGCTGAGCCATGACCACTGTGGTCAGAGTGGGTCCCTCCGTATTACGCTGCCTTGCTCTCAGTTCACCTCTCTCCCCCTCACCCCCTCCTTCCTGCCTCTCAGCTCCCTCTCTCTGTCTGTTTCTGCTCAGCCCCGCCCCCCATCGGAATTATTGAAAAAAAAAAACTACAATTGTCACTGCCAGCCCCTCTACTAGAGGCTGGCATACCACACTGTGTAAAGCATTTAAAAAAAACGAGCTGTGTAAATACCAATTTTCAGCTGTCTTTAGACCGGTCACGTGACTCACGGCCTAAAGACAGCTTGTCTGCGTGTGGAGTCAAGTGGCTGATTTCACTGGCTGACATCAGAGGGAGATCATGGCCCTTCCCACATAAGCAATCCATTGAAGCTGGAAAGCAGCCGTGAGTCATGTAACCTGAAGATCGGTATTTACACTGATCATTTTTTAAAATGCTTTACACAGTGTGCTATGCCAGGATCTAATAGAGGGTCTGGCATAGACTTATACAAATCGGTTCACAAACCCTTTAAACAACAATGTGCAATGTACACAATGTAAAAATCATGTGCAGGAAATTGCTAAAGAGCATTGAGTGGTAAGAAAATATCAAGAACTTAGCTGAAGACGTTTTAATCAGACATTTTTTGTCCATTTTTGCTGAGGTAAAGAAAATGATCTTATACCAACAGAAACGCAGACATCTTGAAGGTGCTTAATCCCATCACCCTGGTATTTTATGAAATCCCAAAAATCCATTAAAAAATTGATTGATCCACCAGGTAGGCCTATATTACCTGCCAGCAGTATTTACAATGATACGTTTATACAGGCCTTTCTTTTTCATCCTATGTCAGAAACACTCCTCATTTAAATACAATTTATAAAAAAAGTGAAAAAAATGATATGGGGGTCCCACACAATCCATACCAGGCCCTTCGGATATGGTATGGATTTTAAAGGGAAGCCCATGCCAAAATAAAAAAAAAACAGTGGGGGATCCCCCCAAAAGCCATACCAGACCCTTATCCGAGCATGCAGCCTGGCAGCCCAGGAAAGGGGGGTGAGTGAGCACCTCCCCCCTCCTAAACCATACCAGAACACATGCCCTCAACAAGGGGGGCTGAGTGCTTTGGGACAGGGGGAACTCTGCCCCCTACCCCATAGCACCTTGTCCCCATGTTGATGGGGACAAGGGCCTCATCCCCACAACCCTGGGCTGTGGTTGTGGGGGTCTGGTGGAAGGGGGCTTATTGGATCCTGGAAACCCCCTTTAACAAGGAAGCCACCATATCCCGACCCCATATGAATTAATATGGGGTACATAATACCCCTACCCATTCACCGAAAAAGTGTCAAAAAGAAAAAAAAACACAGACAGTTTTGACAATTCCTTTATTTAAAAAAAACAACTGTGTCCTCCGATGCAGATCCATCAATCATGACGCCGCACCACCGGATCTGAAAAAGAAAACAAATGCTCCGCTGTCAACTAAGGCAAACTGCCAAATGCCTGGTTTGCCATTTGACAGTTCTTATATAGGTAAGGGGTGGAGCCACCTGGCGACGTCACCTGGTGGCACTGCCCCCTTGTGATGTCACAAACCGGTGAATGCTGGGTCAGTAGCATCACAAGGGGTGATGCCACCAGGTGATGTCGCCAAGTGGATCCACCCTTACCTATATAGGAACTATCAAACGGCAAGCCAGGCATTTGGCAGTTTCCCTTAGTTGACAGAAGAGCGTAATTTTTTTTTTACGGATCTGGCGGTGGAGGTTACGGCGTGATTGATGATGGATTTACATTGGAAGACATTGTTTTTTATTTTTAACCACTTAACGACCGCCCACCGCCGATTTACGTCGGCAGAATGGCACGGACAGGCAGAATCACGTAGATCTACGTGATCGCCTTTGTGCAGTTGGGGGGTCCATCCGGACCCCCCTTCACTGCAGTGAGCGGCCGTTAAGTGTTCGGGAGCGATCAGGCATGAGGGGGCGGCCGCTCGATTCCGCCCCCCCTCGCGATCGCTCCCGACCAATGAAAATGCTTCCTCCGCCATGTGATGTAAACAAGGCTGGAGGAAGTGATGTCATCTCCCTCGCCGCGGTCTTTTCGTTCCCGGCGCCGAGCAGAGAAGAAGCAGGTTAGTGCACCAACAGTCCACTGACACGTAGGTAAACATAGGCACACAAATCACCCCCCAGTCACCCCCAGATCACCCCCCAGGTCACCCCAAAGCCCCCAATTACAGTGTCACTGATTGCAGTGATCATTTATTTTACTGATCACTGCATTTAGTGTCATCTGTGATTGTAAAAAGTTGCAGGGCAGTTAGGATTAGGCCCCTTTAGGTCCAGGGTAGCCCCCTAACCCCCCCCCTAATAAAGGTTTAACCCCTTGATCACCCCCCAGGTAACCCTTTCACCCCCTAACTTCAGCGTCACTAAGCGATTGTTTTTCCGATCGCTGTATTCGTGTCGCTGGTGTTTTAGATAGGCAGTTATTTTTTTTTAGGTTCGCCGCAGGTTTTTATTAGTGTCAGGTACCCCCATATATTATTTTAACCCCCTGATTGCCCCTAGAGTTAACCCTTTCACCAGTGATCGCCGTATAAGCGTCACTGGTGTCACTGGTTAGCCAGTAAGTTATTTAGTTATTTAGGTTACCCGTCAGGTTTTTATATAGTGTCAGGTACCCCCATATTTAACCTAATAAAGGTTTTAACCCCCTGATTGCCCCTAGTTAACCCTTTCACCAGTGATCACCATATAAAGGTTACGGGTGACGCTGGTTGATTAGTTTGCTTTTTATAGCATCAGGGCACCCGCCGTATATAACCCAATAAAGGTTTAACCCCCCTGATCGCCCGGCGGGTGAGATCAATTAGGTTTTAGCGCCAGAGAGGGTCTGCGTCGCCCCAGGCAGTGTTAAGTTAGTGACAGTAACGCTAACACCTACGCGCAAAGCATACACCCCCCTTAGTGGTATAGTATCTGATCAGATCTGATCAGATCTATACTAGCATCCCCAGCGGTTTAGGGTTCCCAAAAACGCAGTGTTAGCGGGATCAGCCCAGATACCTGCTAGCGCCTGCGTTTAGCCCCTCCGCCCAGCCCAGCCCAGCCCAGCCCACCCAAGTGCAGTATCGATCGATCACTGTCACTTACCAAACACAACACACATAACTGCAGCGTTCGCAGTGCTTGGTTTTTGGGGCCCTGTACGCGGCTAGGCTCCCAAAAAATCCCACACATGTGGTATCCCCGTACTCAGGAAAAGCAGCAGAATGTATTTTGGGGTGCAATTTAGGGATGAGCCGAACACCCCCGGGTTCGGTTCGCACCAGAACCTTCGAACGGACCGAAAGTTCGCGCGAATTTTCGAACCCTATTCGTTATAATGGACGCGAACGTTCGAAATCAAAATTGCTAATTACAACGGCCAATATGCATGTTAATGTTATAAAACAGGTTTGGGGACCCGGGTCCTGCCCCAGGGGACATATATCAATGCAAAAAGAAATTTTAAAAACTAAAGTTTTTTCGGGAGCAGTCATTTTAATGATGCATAAAGTGAAAAAAAAAAAAGTGAAATTTTCCTTTAAATACGGTACCTGGGGGGTGTCTAAAGTATGCCTGTGAAGTGGCATGTGTTTCCCGTGTTTAGAACTGTCCTTGCACAAAATGACATTTGTAAAGGAAAAAAAGAAGCCATTTAAAACCACTTGCGGCTTTAATGTCATGTCTTGTCCTGGCCGCCATATGGCTGAAAATCCTTGAGAAAAATGGCATGGCTACCCCATCACCCCCCCCCCCACCCCAGCCCCTTTGGGTCTTGTATGGATACTAAGGGGGACCCCGCACCCAAAATAAAACCCTATACCTACAACCCTATATACTCTGAACAGCAGTATATAGGTGGTGCAAACAAGACATGGACTGTAGGTTTGTTCTTAAGTAGAATCTGAACAGGTACATTATGAAGTGTAGCTACATCCCAAAAAAATCAATTTTTAAGCTTTTTGGAGAACATAGGGAGGGGTTATCACCCCTGTAACATTTGCTGTCTTTGCACATCTGTTCAGAACATGTCACCTCACTTTCCGTCCCAATGACAAATGTTTTTGGAAAAGTGGGGTTTTAATTGAAACAAGGATTGGTGATAAAGCATCAGTAGAGAGGAGATACCTTTTTCCCAAATTAAATCTAACAGGATAGAATTTTCCTTCCTAGGGGTAGATTTCCTCTCACTTCCTGTTTTCTCTTGCCGTTTGCAAGTAGGAGTCGTTTGTAAGTTGGATGTTTGAAAGTAGGGGCCTGCCGTATATACTCTGCAGAAATTTGCCCTATTAGATGTTGGTGTAGCCACAAGACTGGTGGGCACAGGAATGGGCCCTGCTGTGAGTTAATAGATCAAGATTTGTACTTGCATGCACCTGTTGAACCGGGCAGAAAAATTGGGCCTTTGGTGGTGGTGGTGGTGGTGGTGGACGGTGTTGCCACAAGACTGTAAGCCCTCACAGTTACTCTTGGTGGGTGCAGGAATGGGCCCTGCTGTGAGTTATTAGATCAAGATTTGTAATTGCATGCACCTGTTGAACAGGGCAGAAAAATTGGGCCTTTGGTGGTGGTGGTGGTGGTGGACGGTGTTGCCACAAGACTGTAGGCCCTCATAGTTACTCTTGGTGGGCGCAGGAATGGGCCCTGCTGTGAACTATTAGATCAAGATTTGTAATTACACGCCCCTGTTAATTAGGGGCTGAAAAATTGTGCCTTAGGCATTGGTGCTGGTGCCACAACACTGCAACCCCTCACAGATACTGTACTTGGAGCACAGCAGTCACACCTGTTGCGAAGCATCTTTTTAAAAAATTTTAATTACACGCCCCTGTTATACAGGGGCTGAAAAATTGTGCCTTAGGCACTGGTGCTGGTGCCACAACACTGCAACCCCTCACAGATACTGTACTCTGAGCACAGCAATGAGACCTGTTGCAAAGCATTGCCTAAAAATTGTAATTACACGCCCCAACAGGGGCTGAAAAATTGTGCCTTAGGCACTGGTGCTGGTGCCACAACACTGCAACCCCTCACAGATACTGTACTCTGAGCACAGCAGTCACACCTGTTGCGAAGCATCTTTTTAAAAAATTGTAATTACACGCCCCTGTTATACAGGGGCTGAAAAATTGTGCCTTAGGCACTGGTGTGGTGGCATGGATCATTGAGGAGGAGGAAGAGGATAGTCAGTGAACATAACAGGACAGTCACTCAGCATCAGCATAGGCAGTCTTGAAGGGATGTGACATTATAAATTATTCCGTTATATCCGCTTCAGGTGTCTGGTAGCTGGTGGTGATCCAAGACTGATTCATTTTTATGAAGGTCAGTCGATCAACCGAGTCGGTGGACAGGCGCACCCTATGATCGGTGACAAATCCTCCAGCAGCACTGAATGTGCGTTCGGAAAGAACGCTGGATGCAGGACAGGCCAGTAGCTCAATTGCATACTGTGCAAGCTCTGGCCAGTGATCCATCCTCAGGACCCAGTAAGCCAGAGGATTTTCGGTGGGAAAGGTGTCCAAGTCTGACCTTGCCCCTAGGTATTCCTGCACCATGTATATCAGACGCTGGCGATGGTTGCTGGAACCGATCATACCTTGGGGCTGCGGACTAAAAAATTGTCTGAACGCATCGGTCAGACGTCCACCTTCCCCACCGCTCCTTCTGCTACTGACCGAAGCCTCAGCAACTCGTCGTCCAGGACCAGGAGTTTGTAACCTCCCAGTTTCTGGGAACGCGTTGCACAGACCTTTCTGCAAGGCCTCCCTGAGATGTCTCATCCTCTGCTCCCTCTGTGACGGCAAGATAAGGTCCGCAACCTTACCCTTGTACCGTGGATCAAGGAGAGTGGCCAGCCAGTAATGGTCACTCTCCTTGATCCGAAGAACACGAGGATCCTTCCGCAGGCTTTGCAGGATCAGGGAGGCCATGCAGCGTAGGTTAGCTGAGGCATTCGGTCCGGAGTCTTCTGGGTCACTGAGGATGACATGATCGCCAGCCACCTCCTCCCAGCCACGTACAAGTCCACTGGTTTGTTGGGACTGTACATCATCCCTAAAAGACTGCTGCTGCTGATGCTGAGTGCCAGGCTCCACCTCCATGCTCACACAATCCTCCTCCTCCTCCTCCTCCTCCTCCTCTTCCTGTGTGATGGGTGGGACAGAAGGAACATTGTCTGGATAAAGGGGGCCTTGAGAGACAAGGAAGTCCTCCTCTTCCTGCCTCTGTTCTGCCTCAAGTGCCCTGTCCATTATCCCACGCAGCGTATGCTCCAACAGGTGGACAAGAGGTACAGTGTCACTGATGCATGCACTGTCACTGCTCACCATCCTCGTGGCCTCCTCAAATGGTGAGAGGACAGTGCATGCATCCCTGATCATGCTCCACTGGCGTGGGGAAAAAAAGCCAAGCTCCCCTGACCCTGTCCTGGTGCCGTAGTCGCAAAGGTACTCATTGATGGCCCTCTGCTGCGTGTGCAGTCGCTGCAGCATGGCCAACGTTGAGTTCCACCTGGTGGGCATGTCACATATTAGGCGGTTCTTGGGCAGGTTCAGCTCCTTTTGCAGCTCAGTCAGCCGAGCACTGGCATTATAAGATCGGCGGAAATGCACACAGACTTTCCTGGCCTGCCTCTGGACATCCTGTAAGCCTGGGAACCTGCCCAAGAACCGCTGCACCACCAGGTTGAGGACGTGAGCCATACAGGGCACATGGGTGAGCTGCCCCTGTCGCAGGGCGGAGAGGAGGTTGGTGCCATTATCAGAAACGACCATTCCTGGCTTAAGCTGGCGTGGCGTCAACCACCTCTCGGCCTGCCCCTGCAGAGCTGCCAGAACCTCTGGCCCAGTGTGGCTCCTGTCCCCCAAACACACCAGCGCAAGCACGGCATGGCATCTTTTTGCCTGCGTACTCGCGTAGCCCCTTGTACGCCTACGGAGCACCGCTGGTTCCGAGGACAGAGCACTCGAAGAGGACATGGAGGAAGAAGAAGAGGAGGGGGTGGAGGAGAGAGGTGTGTCACAACCAGTAGTAGCATTTTGGAGGCGTGGTGGCGGAACAACCTCCAACACTACTGCACCTTGTCCTGCATCCCTCCCAGCTACCAATAGAGTGACCCAATGGGCCGTGAAAGAAAGATAACGTCCCTGTCCATGCCTGCTGGACCATGAGTCAGCGGTAATATGCACCTTACCGCTGACCGCCCTGTCCAGCGAGGCATGGACATTGCCTTCCACATGCCAGTAGAGAGACGGAATTGCCTTCCGTGAGAAAAAGTGGCGTTTGGGAACCTGCCACTGAGGAACCGCACATTGAACAAACTCACGGAAGGGGTCGAGTCTATCAACTGAAAAGGCAGCAGTTGAAGTGCTAGCAATTTAGCCAAGCTAGCATTCAACCGCTGGGCATGTGGATGGCTGGGAGTATACTTCTTTCGACGGTCCAGCAGCTGGGGCAGGGAAATTTGCCTGCTACAATCGGACGTCGGTGTACTGCAAGTACTTGGTTGTGACACACCTAATTCTACACCTTCAGTCCTCTCAGAGCAGCTTTCAGAGAGGACTGAAGATATAGTGGGGATGGAGATCCCAGCTGATGAGGAGCAAGGAGAGGTCCGCTTTGTTCTTTGGTGTGGGTCTTTTATGTGTGCTTGCCAACGAGCTGCATGGCAGGTCGACATATGTCTGCTCATGCTTGTGGTGCCCAAGCGGCTGATGTTTTGGCCACGCGAGATACGCTTGAGACAAATATTGCAAATAGCAGTGGTGCGATCTGATGCACTCGTCTCAAAAAAGGCCCACACCAAAGAACTTTTGTGATAACGTGCAGAGGCAGCGCCCTGCACAGGCGGAGCTCTGCGGTGTGGTACAGTTGCTGTGCTGGCCTCTAGCTGGCCTCCAGGGGGCATCCTGCCTCGTTGGACATGTGACGCTGCATCCTCCTCCTCCTCCTCCTCTCTCCCTTCAGGCACCCACGTGGAGTCAGTGACCTCATCATCCCCTCCCTCTTCACCACTAGAGCAAACCTGGCAGTAAGCTGCAGCTGGTGGAACACTACTGCCAGATTGCTGTCCTTCAGCATCCCCTTTCTCTGCGCGCACACTACTGACTTCCTCAAGCTGGGTATCATCATCCGAGCCTTCGAATCGTTGGGCATCCTCCTGGAGCATGTACCCAACACTGTGCTCAAACAGTTCGGGGGACTCCTCAGGAGGACATGGTGGGTCTAGGGAAGGGGTGGCTGATGATGCCATTGAGTACGCGTTGGCAGCTGCTCTGCCAGTACCCTGAGCCTGGGTGAGAGAGGATGAGGAGGATGAGGAGGGCTTGGTCATCCATTCTACCAAGCCTTCGGCATGATGCGGCTCCACATGTCCAGCTGCCGAAAACAAAGACAAGCATGTCCCATGGCCACGCGCTGATGACGATGCATGACCACGTCCACGGCCAGCACTGTTGTCTCTAGAAACAGAGCCTGCCTGCCCTGTGTTCTTGCCTCGGCACGCTCTGCCTCTCCTTGGCGGTCTTCCAGCCATTGTAGTCGGTAGTGTATATAGTATAAAAAATAGAACTCCTATGTGTGCTCACAACACACTGTAGGTCCTATGGGTGCTGACACTAACACACTATAGGTACTATGTGTGCTGCTGACAAGAAAATATAGGAGCTCTGTTTGCTGCCACTAACACACTAGAAGTCCTATGGGTGCTGCTGAGAAGAAAATATAGGAGCTCTGTTTGCTGCCACTAACACACTAGAAGTCCTATGGGTGCTGCTGAGAAGAAAATATAGGAGCTCTGTGTGATGCCACTAACACACTAGAAGTCCTATGGGTGCTGCTGAGCAGAAAATATAGGAGCTCTGTTTGCTGCCACTAACACACTAGAAGTCCTATGGGTGCTGCTGAGAAGAAAATATAGGAGCTCTGTGTGATGCCACTAACACACTAGAAGTCCTATGGGTGCTGCTGAGAAGAAAATATAGGAGCTCTGTTTGCTGCCACTAACACACTAGAAGTCCTATGGGTGCTGCTGAGAAGAAAATATAGGAGCTCTGTTTGCTGCCACTAACACACTAGAAGTCCTATGGGTGCTGCTGAGAAGAAAATATAGGAGCTCTGTTTGCTGCCACTAACACACTAGAAGTCCTATGGGTGCTGCTGAGAAGAAAATATAGGAGCTCTGTGTGATGCCACTAACACACTAGAAGTCCTATGGGTGCTGCTGAGAAGAAAATATAGGAGCTCTGTTTGCTGCCACTAACACACTAGAAGTCCTATGGGTGCTGCTGAGAAGAAAATATAGGAGCTCTGTTTGCTGCCACTAACACACTAGAAGTCCTATGGGTGCTGCTGAGAAGAAAATATAGGAGCTCTGTGTGATGCCACTAACACACTAGAAGTCCTATGGGTGCTGCTGAGAAGAAAATATAGGAGCTCTGTTTGCTGCCACTAACACACTAGAAGTCCTATGGGTGCTGCTGAGAAGAAAATATAGGAGCTCTGTTTGCTGCCACTAACACACTAGAAGTCCTATGGGTGCTGCTGAGAAGAAAATATAGGAGCTCTGTTTGCTGCCACTAACACACTAGAAGTCCTATGGGTGCTGCTGAGAAGAAAATATAGGAGCTCTGTGTGATGCCACTAACACACTAGAAGTCCTATGGGTGCTGCTGAGAAGAAAATATAGGAGCTCTGTTTGCTGCCACTAACACACTAGAAGTCCTATGGGTGCTGCTGAGAAGAAAATATAGGAGCTCTGTTTGCTGCCACTAACACACTAGAAGTCCTATGGGTGCTGCTGAGAAGAAAATATAGGAGCTCTGTGTGATGCCACTAACACACTAGAAGTCCTATGGGTGCTGCTGAGAAGAAAATATAGGAGGTCTGTGTGATGCCACTAACACACTAGAAGTCCTATGGGTGCTGCTGAGAAGAAAATATAGGAGCTCTGTTTGCTGCCACTAACACACTAGAAGTCCTATGGGTGCTGCTGAGAAGAAAATATAGGAGCTCTGTTTGCTGCCACTAACACACTAGAAGTCCTATGGGTGCTGCTGAGAAGAAAATATAGGAGCTCTGTTTGCTGCCACTAACACACTAGAAGTCCTATGGGTGCTGCTGAGAAGAAAATATAGGAGCTCTGTTTGCTGCCACTAACACACTAGAAGTCCTATGGGTGCTGCTGAGAAGAAAATATAGGAGCTCTGTTTGCTGCCACTAACACACTAGAAGTCCTATGGGTGCTGCTGAGAAGAAAATATAGGAGCTCTGTGTGATGCCACTAACACACTAGAAGTCCTATGGGTGCTGCTGAGAAGAAAATATAGGAGCTCTGTTTGCTGCCACTAACACACTAGAAGTCCTATGGGTGCTGCTGAGAAGAAAATATAGGAGCTCTGTTTGCTGCCACTAACACACTAGAAGTCCTATGGGTGCTGCTGAGAAGAAAATATAGGAGCTCTGTGTGATGCCACTAACACACTAGAAGTCCTATGGGTGCTGCTGAGAAGAAAATATAGGAGCTCTGTTTGCTGCCACTAACACACTAGAAGTCCTATGGGTGCTGCTGAGAAGAAAATATAGGAGCTCTGTTTGCTGCCACTAACACACTAGAAGTCCTATGGGTGCTGCTGAGAAGAAAATATAGGAGCTCTGTTTGCTGCCACTAACACACTAGAAGTCCTATGGGTGCTGCTGAGAAGAAAATATAGGAGCTCTGTGTGATGCCACTAACACACTAGAAGTCCTATGGGTGCTGCTGAGAAGAAAATATAGGAGCTCTGTTTGCTGCCACTAACACACTAGAAGTCCTATGGGTGCTGCTGAGAAGAAAATATAGGAGCTCTGTTTGCTGCCACTAACACACTAGAAGTCCTATGGGTGCTGCTGAGAAGAAAATATAGGAGCTCTGTTTGCTGCCACTAACACACTAGAAGTCCTATGGGTGCTGCTGAGAAGAAAATATAGGAGCTCTGTGTGATGCCACTAACACACTAGAAGTCCTATGGGTGCTGCTGAGAAGAAAATATAGGAGCTCTGTTTGCTGCCACTAACACACTAGAAGTCCTATGGGTGCTGCTGAGAAGAAAATATAGGAGCTCTGTTTGCTGCCACTAACACACTAGAAGTCCTATGGGTGCTGCTGAGAAGAAAATATAGGAGCTCTGTGTGATGCCACTAACACACTAGAAGTCCTATGGGTGCTGCTGAGAAGAAAATATAGGAGCTCTGTTTGCTGCCACTAACACACTAGAAGTCCTATGGGTGCTGCTGAGAAGAAAATATAGGAGCTCTGTTTGCTGCCACTAACACACTAGAAGTCCTATGGGTGCTGCTGAGAAGAAAATATAGGAGCTCTGTTTGCTGCCACTAACACACTAGAAGTCCTATGGGTGCTGCTGAGAAGAAAATATAGGAGCTCTGTGTGATGCCACTAACACACTAGAAGTCCTATGGGTGCTGCTGAGAAGAAAATATAGGAGCTCTGTTTGCTGCCACTAACACACTAGAAGTCCTATGGGTGCTGCTGAGAAGAAAATATAGGAGCTCTGTTTGCTGCCACTAACACACTAGAAGTCCTATGGGTGCTGCTGAGAAGAAAATATAGGAGCTCTGTGTGATGCCACTAACACACTAGAAGTCCTATGGGTGCTGCTGAGAAGAAAATATAGGAGCTCTGTTTGCTGCCACTAACACACTAGAAGTCCTATGGGTGCTGCTGAGAAGAAAATATAGGAGCTCTGTTTGCTGCCACTAACACACTAGAAGTCCTATGGGTGCTGCTGAGAAGAAAATATAGGAGCTCTGTTTGCTGCCACTAACACACTAGAAGTCCTATGGGTGCTGCTGAGAAGAAAATATAGGAGCTCTGTGTGATGCCACTAACACACTAGAAGTCCTATGGGTGCTGCTGAGAAGAAAATATAGGAGCTCTGTTTGCTGCCACTAACACACTAGAAGTCCTATGGGTGCTGCTGAGAAGAAAATATAGGAGCTCTGTTTGCTGCCACTAACACACTAGAAGTCCTATGGGTGCTGCTGAGAAGAAAATATAGGAGCTCTGTTTGCTGCCACTAACACACTAGAAGTCCTATGGGTGCTGCTGAGAAGAAAATATAGGAGCTCTGTGTGATGCCACTAACACACTAGAAGTCCTATGGGTGCTGCTGAGAAGAAAATATAGGAGCTCTGTTTGCTGCCACTAACACACTAGAAGTCCTATGGGTGCTGTTGGGGTGCAATGCTGTGCTAACAGCACTGCGGTTGGTACTACTGCAATACTGTACTAACAGTAAGCACGCACCAGACTAATCCCCAGCAGCAGCTAATAACACACTAACTGTGCAATCAGCAGCAATGAACGATCAATGACTTAGGTAGCAATGGTTTAGCAAAGAAATAGCTAATGGTTTAGCAAAGAAGAGCAAATCTTTCAGTATCAAGCAAAGACAGAATCAGCAGACTAATCTCTCCTAAAGCCGGAACTCATGTGACCAGGGCCGATGGCGTGGCGGCCTTTTAAATGGTGGGGCGTGTACTAAAGCCCCTGAGCTGTAATTGGCTACAGGCGTCCTGCCTGTAGCCAATTATTGCTCTCCGAGTTTCGGGCGCTGTGATTGGCCAAGCATGCGGGGTCACAGTGCATGCTTGGCCAATCATCAGCCAGCAATGCACTGCGCCGGCCGCGCCGGCCGCAATGCATTGCGGGGCCGCTCGCATCACACGAATGTGATGCGAACGGCCCAAATAGTTCTGGGCTCGACGAGCGAGCGAACGCCCGATGCTCGATTCGAACATGGGTTCGAATCGAGCACCGGGCCCATCCCTAGTGCAATTCCACATATAACCATGGCATGTGTGAGCAATATATCATTTAGTGACAACTTTTTGTACATTTTTTTTTTCTTTTTGTCATTATTCAATCATTTGGGACAAAAAAAAAAAATATTCAATGGGGTCAACATGCCTCTCAGCAAATAGCTTGGGGTGTCTACTTTCCAAAATGGGGTCATTTGGGGGGGTTTTGTGCCATCTTGGCATTTTATGGCCTTCAAAACTGTGATAGGTAGTGAGGAGTGAAATCAAAAAATGTATGCCCTTAGAAACCTTGAAGGCGGTGCTTGGTTTTTGGGGTCCCGTACGCGGCTAGGCTCCCAAAAAGTCCCACACATGTGGTATCCCCATACTCAGGAGAAGCAGCAGAATGTATTTTGGGGTGTAATTTCACATATGCCCATGGCATGTGTGAGCAATATATCATTTAGTGTCAACTTTGTGCAAAAAAAAAAAAGTTTGTCATATTCCCGCAACTTGTGGCAAAATATAAAATATTCCATGGACTGAACATGCCTCTCAGTAAATAGCTTGGGGTGTCTACTTTCCAAAATGGGGTCATTTGGGGGGGTTTTGTGCTATTTTGGCATTTTATGGCCTTCGAAACTGTGATAGGTAGTGAGGAGTGAAATCAAAAATTTGCGCCCTTAGAAATCCTGAAGGCGGTGCTTGGTTTCCGGGGTCCCGTACGTGGCTAGGCTCCTAAAAAGTCCCACACATGTGGTATCCCCGTACTCAGGAGAAGCAGCATAATGTATTTTGGGGTGCAATTCCACATATAACCATGGCATGTGTGAGCAATATATCATTTAGTGACAACTTTTTGTAATTTTTTTTTTTTTTGTCATTATTCAATCACTTGGGACAAAAAAAAAAAATATTCAATGGGCTCAACATGCCTCTCAGCAATTTCCTTGGGGTGTCTACTTTCCAAAATGGGGTCATTTGGGGGGTTTTGTACTGCCCTGCCATTTTAGCACCTCAAGAAATGAGATAGGCAGTCATAAATTTAAAGCTGTGTAAATTTCAGAAAATGTACCCTAGTTTGTAAACGCTATAACTTTTGCGCAAACCAATAAATATACGCTTATTGACATTTTTTTTACTAAAGACATGTGGCTGAATACATTTTGGCCTAAATGTATGACTAAAATTGAGTTTATTCGATTTTTCTTATAACAAAAAGTAGAAATTATCATTTTTTTTCAAAATTTTCGGTCTTTTTCTGTTTATATCGCAAAAAATAAAAATCGCAGAGGCAATCAAATACCATTAAAAGAAAGCTCTATTTGTGGGAAGAAAAGGACGCAAATTTCATTTGGGTACAACATTGCATGTCCGCACAATTTACAGTTAAAGCAGCGCAGTGCCGAATCCCAAAAACAGGCCTGGTCCTAATGGCCCGAAATGGTCCGGGGCTTAAGTGGTTAACCACTTAAGCCCTGGACCATTTTGTAGCTAAAGGACCAGGCCCCTTTTTGCGATTTGGCACTGCGTCATTTTAACTAACAATTGCGCGGTCGACGTCCTTTTTTTCCCACAAATAGAGCTTTCTTTTGGTGGTGTTTGATCACCTCTGCAGCTTTTATTTTTTGCGCTATAAACAAAAATATAGCGACAATTTTGAAAAAAATAACATATTTTTTACTTTTTGCTATAATAAATATCCCCCAAAAATATATAAAAAAAACATTTTTTTTCCTCAGTTTAGGCCGATGCGTATTCTTCTACATATTTTTGGTAAATAAAATCGCAATAAGCGTTTATTGATTGGTTTGCGCAAAAGTTATAGTGTCTACAATATAGGGGATAGATTTATGGCATTTTTATTAATATTTTTTTTTTACAAGTAATGGCGGGGATCAGAGATTTTTATCGTGACTGCGACATTATGGCGGACACATCGGACACTTTTGACACATTTTTGGGACCATTGTAATTTTTACAGCGATCAGTGCTATAAATATGCACTGGTTACTGTGAAAATGACACTGGCAGTGAAGGGTTTAACCTCTAGGTGGCGCTGTAGGGGTTAAGTGTGACCTAATGTGTGTTTCTTACTGTGGGGGGCATGGCTTGACATGTGACGTCACTGATCGTCGTTCCCTATGACAGGGAACAGACGATCACTGACATGCCACTAGGAAGAACGGGGAAAGGTTTGTTTACACTTACCTCTCCCCGTTCTTCCGCTCTGTGACCCGATCGCCGGTCCCGCGGGCACGGTCATGGAGCTTCGGACCGGGTCGCGAGCGTGCCGCCGGAGACGCGTGCGCGACCCACGTACGGGTTTTTAAAGGGGACGTACCTGTACGCCCTTGTGCCTGTCCATGCCATTCTGTCGACGTACATCGTCGCGCGGCGGTCCTTAAGTGGTTAATAAAGGAATTGTCAAAAACTCCTGTTTTTATTTATTTTTACACTTTTTTGGTGAATGGCTAGGGGTAAAAGATAAAGGGGGCTTTCAGACCCCCACAATCACAGCCCAGGGTTGTGGAGATGAGGCCCTTATCCCCATCAACATGGGACAAGGTGCTTTGAGGTGGGGAATGCCCCAAAGCACCCACCCCCAGGTTGAGGGCATATGGCCTGGTATGGTTTAGGAGGGGGGCGTGCTTACTTGTCCCCCCCATTCCTGAATTACCAGGCTGCATGCCCAGAAACAAGTCTGTTGACTCCTTGTGGGGCCTCAAGCCATTATTTTTTATTTTGGCATGGGGTTCCCTCTAACATCCATACCATTTGTAGGCAATGTTATTGTATTGCCGGAAATGTAAATGTTATTTTATTATTTTTTTCTTTATAAATGTCAGTTTTGCTGCAGTAGCTTCTGAGAGGTTACTAAGGGGACCCCCCAGGCACTATATTTAACAGAATTTTCCATTTTTATTGTTGCATTTTAAAGTGGTTGTAAACCCACTTTTTCAACTTGCACCTACAGGTAAGCCTAGATTAAGGCTTACCTGTAGGTGCAAGAAATATCTCCTAAACCTACACGGTTTTGGAGATATTTAGTTAAATGACAGGCGCCGCTGTCTACGGCACATGCGCGCTGTAGACAACGGCGCATTCATGGGGTTAATCCCATTCACAAATTTGGCTACTTCCCAGCAATCGCTGGGTGTAGCCGAATGTGATGGCTCCCGCGCGCATGCGCAGAGTGACGTCTCCGCCGCTCCGGCCAATCACAGCACCGGAGCGGCGCTGTGATTGGCTGGAGCGGCGATACCCGGAAGTAACCTTCCGGCTATCGCCGCAGAGATGGCTGCGGCTGAAGAGGGAGACGAGGACAGCTTCGGGGGCCCGATCTAAGGTAAGTGATGCATAATGAGCTATTATGCTAGTCATATTAGCTCATTATGCCTTTCTCTTACAGGTAGTTTAAAAAAAAAATGTTATAAGGGTTTACAACCACTTTAAGCATCATTAAAATCACTGCTCCTGTAAAAATTATATTTTTAAAAAACTTTTTTGCATTAGTACATGTCCCTTTAGAGCAATACCCGAGCCCCTTTACCCTTTTTATGGCCAATTAATTGCATATAAGCCTTAAAAATGTGAGCTTTTGATTTTTCAAGTTCTGGTCCCATAGACTTTAATAGGGTTTGCCGTTCTGGGTCAGAACTTTTTCTCTGTTGGGGAGTTCTGGTGCGAACCCATCTGGTGTTTGGCCCATCTCTATTAGTGGATCTACATCATATAATGTTTGATCTGATGGTCAGGGGCTACTGTATAGCTGTTGTATGTAGCTTTGTCTATAGCATTCCTTAAGGCAAGTAGGCCTACTGGTACTTAATTCACAGTGTTAGGTAGACAAGCAGTACTAGGGGTGGAGCGAGAGACGTGAAAGAAAAACCCATAGTAGTCTAGGGTGTCAGACGACCACAGCGGCTAAAGAAAGTGGAGTTGAAAGAGTAACACAATCCAGAGACGGATAAGGTCAGGGCTGGCGGCAGTTGATATCATAATCTAGGTATAGGTCACGGCAAGCAGCAGACGGTAAGAATATTCCAGGGACAGGCCAAGGTCAATGCTAATTAGCAGACAGAGAGTAGGGACAGGTTTGCGTTAGGGCAGGCAGAATTCAATGGATGACAAGGCAAGGCTTACAGGAACAGGCATGTTGAGGGTACAGGAGCCAGGTAGCAAACACTATCACAAGCCCAATGGCCTGAGCTTCTGATGTTTAATTAAAGCACTGCAGTGCCACTAGCAGAAGCTAGGGGGCACATGATCAGGCTCATTAGCCCTCAGCTGACAAAGAAGCCTGGTAAAGGTAGAATGGCAGTAATCACTTGAGGGAGCTGGAAGGCTGTGTTCTGTTACCCAGCAACCAGAAAGCCAACTGAGGAGACAGAAACAGACAGGAGAGACAGCAACTGAGAAGCAGACATGGAGGCACAGAGACAAACATAAGAGTGTGAAACATGCTCTTAGCATATCTATATGTAGCGGTACCCCCATAGGAGCTGCTGGTCTTTGCACGTTACCTTACTGTTCCAAATCTTCGGCTCAGGGGTTCTCCTTTAAGAGTCTATCCATGGGGCGCATGCGCGGAGCGAGTCTGGAAGGTCGCATCTGAGCGGAGCTCCGTACACGGCGGGGACCTTACCGACTTCCCTGGGGCCATCGAACACGCAAATCGCTCCCTTTCTTACCTGCACCCCCGGGGGATGCAGCGGGTGCATGCCGTCCTCACGGTCTCATCGCGGGAAACCAGCGCAGAAGACCCTTACAAACTACCTCCTCAGAGTCCGGGAGATGTCGGGGAAGTCCCAAGATGGCGCCAAGCCAAAACGTGCTCAGATCACCGCTCACAACCCGGAGGCATCCCTAGCACACTCATCAGTGGATGGTGAGTACAGTTTACAACTCACCAAGGCAGACCTGGACGACAGTCTTGCCGCCATGTATACAAAGCTTGCAGAAAAGTTCCAAACTGAACTCCATAAATGCACTAATACTCTGCAGCAGGAGATAGCGGTGCTGGGTGGCAGAACGGATCTCTTAGAAGCTAAGCATGATGAGCTCCAACTTGCTTTCTCTGACCTCCGTAGTGATCATGAATCCCTAACTGATACTGTGTCCCAGCTCCAGTCCCAATTGGAGGATTTAGACAACAGGAACAGGAGGAGCAATTTGAGGATCAGAGGGGTCCCTGAGGTGATCACGGAGCTCATCCCTGCTGTCCACAGGTTGTTCCAGTCCCTGCTTCCTGCCTCCCCTGTGATCGCCTTTGCCTGTGATAGGATCCACAGGGCCCTTCGCCCAAAACCACCTGAAGATAAACCTCCCAGGGATATTGTATTATGCCTCAAAGATTACCTGGTGAAGGAAGAGGGCCTCTCGCAATACCCCCAACATTGTACTGGACGGTACCAGGCTGCAAATCTTCCCGGATATTTCTCCAGCCACCCTAGACAAACGTCGCAGGTTTAAGGAGATTACCACTCCTCTCCAAGAGGCTGGAATTAGGTACAGATGGGGATTTCCCTTCAAGCTGCAGGTCCCACACCAGGGGTCTACCTACACAGTGGTCACCATCCAAGGAGGGAAGGAACTCCTGGTTAAACTAGGTCTTATGGCAAAAGAGGATCTTCCTAGGATGCCCTCCACCCCCCGCCCATCGGCCATATGGTCCACCCCGTCACCGCGCAGAGATCGCAGGAGCCGGAGGCAAGATCTCAGGGAGCGCCTGAACTGAGCCGATGCTTCTTCCTACCTCTCCCGGACCCGCTACCCTTGTTGATTCTTTTTTTTTTTTACGTCCTGCTGTTTGATTGAGGGTCTTTTTCCGGACGGCTGAGGAGTATCAACATTTTTAACTGGGGGAGGTGATATAAGTCTGACTCTTTTTCGCAACAGGGTCCCCACCCTCCCCCCTGGTATTTTGCTAACTCCTCTCTGCACCATCGTTCACTTAGTTTGGTCTCCGCTGTGTAGTCTTACAGCAGTGCCCGTTTGGTTGTCCCCCCACTCTTGTGGTTACTCCCACGAACTAGGTTGTCAAGAGTGCTGGACTTTTTTTGGTCCTTTTTGGTCAGGAAGTTTTTAACCTGACTGGTTATTACTGTAGCCTTCTGTCAGGAAGGTCTTTCCCCTCCCGACCCCGACTGTTCATATGTGTTTTTTTTGTTGTTATTTTTTCTTAACTGGTTTATGGTTTCAGGTTGCGGGACTATTTTTGCAGACTCCTATATTTTGGCTGTATTCTATATAATTGCCCCTAAGGCTTAGGTTTTATCGAAATGCAGGGTAATATTTGTTTTTCCTCAGGTCAACCCGACTGTACCCGCCCTGTTGAGGCGGTGGACTGAGGTAGCCGACTCCTCGGGACCCTCCCCCAGCGTTAAGGGCCTATTAGCCCTCCTATATGCAGAATGGGCATTAGATTAATTTCCCATAATGTCCGGGGATTTAATTCCCCACAAAAGCGGAAAAAAGCTTTTAATGCCTACAAACGCCTGTAGGCGGATATAATTCTATTACAGGAGACACACTTCTCCGTTAATAATCATCCCACTTATTTTGATAGATTATTTGGCCCAGGATATTTTATGACATTTGGGTCTAGGTCCCGAGGGGTGGCAATATTTATAAAAAGAACCCTGATGTTTGATGTTGAGAATGTCTATAGAGACCCAGCTAGCAGATTTATTATCTTGCAGGGTTCATTACAGGGGAAGAAGGTCACGATAGCTAATATATATGCCCCCAATGACTCTCAGGCAACCTTCTTCAGAAATTTTTTCCAGGTCTTGGACAGGTTTGGCTCTCCGCATTTGTTGCTGGGGGGGGACTTCAACTTGGTGGCGCATTCGGCTCTCGACAGAAGTAGGGCTGGCGGCGCCTCCAATGCTTTCCCCAAAACTGTGAAAACTCTGCTGCACGCTCACAGTCTGGTTGATTCCTGGAGGGCACATAATGTGGGAGCCCGAGAGTACACATTTTATTCCCACCCCCACGATAGCTACTCCAGGTTAGATTATCTGTTCTGCTCCCCCGTACTCCTAGCAAACTCCACCTCTGCAGCCATTCATTCATGCCCATGGTTGGACCACCAGATGGTCTCCTTAGACATTTCCCACATAGGCCTCAGACCCTCAGTGGCTGGTTGGAGACTAAACAAGTCTCTCCTAACTGATCCTATCGTAGTTTCACAGCTTTCTAAACATTTAACTGAATATTTTGCCACTAATAACACAGACAATGTCTCCCCCTCAGTCCTCTGGGCTGCGCATAAGGTGGTGATTAGAGGACACCTTATTCAAATAGCGGCGGAAAGAAAAAAACAGAGAATGATTGATATTACCAGGCTCACTACTGAATTAGATAAATTGTACCACCTACATTCTCAAAACCATGGTCCTGACCTACTAAAACGAATTAATGACATTAGACTGGATCTGGACAAAATCGTCTCTGAACAGACGGAGAGATCCCTTAGATGGTCTAAGGCCAAGTTCCTGTTGCACAGTAATTCGGCCTCAACCATGTTCGCCAGAAAGTTAAATCAATCGCTACAACCCCCTCACACATACAAATTGAGAAATCCTAGCGGCAATTTGGTTTCCCACCCTACGGAGGTTTTAAAAATATTTTCTAATTATTACGCAGAACTTCTTTCCCCTCCTTCCTCCCCCCCCAGACCCTACCCTTATATCATGGTTGGATGATTTACCTCTTCCTGCCCTGACCCCAGAACACTTACAAGAGTTAAATGCCCCTTGCTCAGAACTTGAAATCCTGGCAGTTATCAAGTCATTGAAACCGTCCAAAACCCCGGGCCCTGATGGGTACTCAGCCCCATACTATAAGAAATTCAAGGACACTTTAATCCCTCACCTAAAATCACTCTTCAACCATGTTCTAGAAGGCAATGTTTTCCCCAATGACATGCTTCTTGCAAATATGTCCCTGATCCCAAAACCCAACAAGGACCACTCCCTACCTCAGAACTATAGACCGATTTCGGTTATCAATAATGATCTGAAGATCTTTGGTCGTATTCTGGCGGACAGACTTTCGAACATTATTACTACCCTAATTTCCCTTGATCAGACTGGTTTCATCCCTTCTAGACAAATTACAGACAACATTAGGCTGGCCTCTAACATCATTCAGGACGCTGACTTACACGCTCGCAGGGTGCTACTCCTTGGCCTGGATATACACAAGGCTTTTGATAGCGTTCTGTGGCCGTACCTGGAGCTAACCCTAGCAAAATTTGGCTTCTCGGGGGCCTTTGTCCACGGATTTAGAGCACTTTATAACTCCCTGCGCACCCGTATTACACTCCCAGGCTGTAACTCTGACTATTTCACACTAGGTAGGGGTACTAGACAGGGTTGCCCGTTATCCCCTCTTATGTTCGCCCTCGCCATTGAACCCCTGGCCCGGTCAATCAGCTTAGACCCCAATATTAAGGGATACAATAAAGGGGATCAGGAGTTTAAACTTAGCTTATATGCGGATGACGTCCTTTTATTCCTATCTGACCCAATTGTCTCGATCCCCAATCTTATATCCTCCTTAGACACATTCCAGGACATTTCGGGCCTAGGGGTTAACCTCTCTAAATGCTCCGCCCTCCCCATAAATCTTCCCCAGCACATTATTACCTCTCTCCAAAATAACTTTGACTTCAATATAGAAGCACAGACATTGTCATATTTGGGGATTAAGTTGGCCCCCTCGCTTCATAAAATATACCTCGCCAATTACCCGCCCGCTTTTGTACGCATTAAACAACTATTACACACTTGGGGCCCATACCATATCACCTTCTTGGGCAGGATCCAGGCGGTGAAGATGTCCGTACTCCCCAAACTTTTATTCTTCTTTAGGGCCCTACCTAGCTATGTGTCTCGTCATACGATTGACCTCCTGCAGAGGGATGTGAACAAATTTGTCTGGCATTATAAAAAGCCCCGTTTGGGTAAGCAAATGGTATATAGACCAAGGGCTTTGGGGGGTTTGGGCTTGCCAAACCTTTGGCTTTATTATGTTTCCTCCAGACTTCTGCAAATGGCACAATGGCATTCCCCCTCACGCAGAATTCCCTGGCTCAGTTTTGAACAAACTTCTATAACCCCGTATTACCTCCAGGGTTTGCTCTGGACCAGGTCAGTTAGCCCCAGGGTTATCTCCACCCTGAATTTGGTTGTGGGCCAATCTCTACATCTTTGGTCCATATACAGGGATAGGCTCTCCCTACTACCTCCCAACCCCGGATTGGCCTCCTTTATTGGGGACCCCTCGTTTCCCGCAGTATTTCCTAACACGAACAATTTTGCCCTCTGGATCGCAAATGACTTGGTCACCCTGAACTCGTTGCAGAAGGATGGGGTGATTCGCTCATTTCAATCCCTACAATCCTCCCACTCCCTCCCCAGGTCAGAATTCTATAAGTATTTGCAAATCAGGCATTACTTTAACTCACTATACACAGGAGCCACAACTACTCCCAGGAATACATTCGAAGGTCTTTGTGGCCCTACCTCCAGAGATAAAGGGAATATCTCCCGTATGTACGACTCCCTAAGTGGTCTTGGCCTCTCAGATAAATCCACAGCCATCCTCGGGTGGGAGCGAGAAACCGGTGAGGTTGCTTCTCCGGAGGAATGGACTGACAGGATCTCAAATATGCACAAATGCACGAGATCTGTGGCGGTCAAGGAAACGGTGGTGAAGTTACACACCAGGTGGTATTACACCCCTGCCAAATTACATAAATTCTCCCCTGTGGTTTCCGAGCTTTGCTTCAGGGGTTGTCCGGAGAAGGGGACTCATTTTCACATCTTTTGGAGCTGTACAGCCTTGAAGGAACTTTGGAGGAGGGTGGCTAATAAGGTAGGGGAGATCATAGGGGTTCTACCTACTCTAACACATCAGAAGTGCCTATTCTTTGCAGACATCCCCGGTGCCACCCCCCCAGAACAAAAACTGGCGCGCACACTCTTTAGTGCGGTACATTGGTCCATTGCCCTGTTTTGGCGTACCCCTGGAGTCCCCTGGGACCAGGTCCTCAAGCGTATGGCAGCTATTCAGATCATGGAGAGGGTCTTCCACACCATCATGGATACCATGCCCATTTATGATCTGAAATGGGAGCCCTGGTCCCCTTGAACATTTATTTACTGCATGGGTCAATACCTGCATTCATCTGAGTTTCACATTGCATTGATATTTGCACCTTTAGGAATATCTTCCCGTAACCTGTTCTGTTTTGCTTCTTGCAATTTGAATTACTTATCCTTTTTCTTTCTTTGTGTTCTTCTGTAATATTTTACTTTTATTTTTATTTTTCTTTGCTGGTTAGTATATTATTATCTTTATGAGTCACTGCTGCAAGATAGTATCACAGAATAGTGGAGTGGCCTGGAAAGCCCCTAATTTACAGGACTTTGTTCTCTCAATGGCTATCTCCAAGCGTTACTCAATGCATGTTTGCTGACACTGTATGCTCTGTACTGGCCGTTTTCTTTTGTGTTCATTCCTTACTTATCTCAATAAAAGCGTTTGTATTAAAAAAAAAAGAGTCTATCCATAATAAATGTGTGCACTGACACAAAGTCTCTTTCAAGAGTTTTATTTGAATAAAATGTTCCAACAGAGGGGGTAGAGGAATGGAGAGGACTCAGGTACCTTACTTGTCAACCATGGAAACTTCCTAGGTCCAAGGGAGCGACTGTCTCCACGCTGGACTCAGCCACCACCGGATAGGCCCAATCTCACTGGCCTAGCGGCCGGTGCGAAGCTCGATCAATAGAATAGTCTCTGCCACAGACTTGGTATTGGAATTTGTTCAATAGAATAGTCTCTGCCACAGACCTGTATAACCCCTCACTGGGTTAGCTCCCTCAGAAAGAACACAGCTCTCAGTGCCAGGATCTTTCAGCTGTTCAGGCAGCACTGTGAGGTAGATTTTGGGATCCAGGTGCATCCTCCAATTGAGTCCTTTTCATCAGGCAAGGCGACACAGGATCATCCCTGGATCAGTAGGTCCCAGCAACTCCTAGGCCTACATCTCAGTTGCGAGGCCTTGGGCCAACGTGGCCCAGAGGTGGGAACTGCCAACACATCCCTGAGGCCAGGAGGGCCCTCAGGTGAGGTTCGAAGAAGACGACCTCCAACTCTCCTCCACCCTAATGGTGTCTGTCACTTAAGTACCCTCCCCCAGCATGCACAGCGGGTTCACTACGCCCCCTGGGCTGCTGCTGGGAAAGAGGTACCCAATACGTCCAGCCTGTTGCCTTTCTACCCCTGACCAGCGGTGACAGCGACACCCACCGGTGGGGGAATAATCATGCAACCAACCGAACTGAAACAGTGCCACAATTTGAATAAACAATCTCTCTCTGGGCTAAACTAATGCCCAGACAATTAAATTTCAACATATAGCGCCCACTCATTGGGAGCAGGGCGCTACATATATATACTTAAATATTTATCATGTATTATACTTTGTGTTTTGTCAGTGTGCATAAAGTTGTCAGTGACCAGGCTAGTCTGCGATGCATTCTTTCCACACCCTTCTACACAACTCAGCCTGATGCCATTTTATATTGATTCTATTTTATACCCATTAGGATAAATTTACCACAGGCTTTGTGGAAAGCCTTGAGGTTAAACATGTCAGAGCTTGTGGGGTACATGTCAGTGTCATAAAGTTTTTAAAGATAACATAAAGTTATATCATGAAGTCATAAATGTCAGTGTCATAAAGTACATGTCAGTGTAACTTGTTAATAACCAGGCTGGGGTACAGTGTCAGCCAAAGAGATGTAATTCGGTAAGAGCCGTGATCAGGTTGGCATTTTTTGGCAAGTCAGCAGGCATCATTAGTTGTTCATGACAAGGATCTGCATCACTGTATGACCTGACTAATAATGGATTTGCATTGTGGGCCTTTTTTTAAAATATAGGACTTGTCAAAGTGTGTGGTGTCTTTACTTACTGTTTACTTTTTTTGTGAATGAGTAGGGGCATCTAGGGGCCCCCTTATTTTAAGGAGGGTTCCAGATTACGATAAGCCCCCCACCCTCACCTACAGATTTATTTATTTATTTCAGGTATTTATATAGCACTGTCAATTTACGCAGCACTTTTACATATACATTGTACGTTCACATCATTCCAATCACATACAGATTCTCATATCCACCATGCCAATGATGTAGGGAACAACATGAGGTGTTTTGCCAGGGGCTTACTCCCTAGCAAGGTACCCTCCCCATGTTGAGGGCATGTGACTTGGTATGATGGTTGGGGGGGGGGGGGCACACAATTTCAATCCCTCTTTTGCCAGCCAAGCTGCAGGCATTTTAGAGGGCTCTATTTTTATTTATATTTAATTTTTTTGTAGAATGTGCTACAGCAAAAGCGTTGTTTGCAAAGAAAAAGAAAAAACACTATTGCTAGTTTTTGCTGGAAAATTATATTTCCTTACCAGCTTCCTTTTTTGTTAAAACAGCATGGGGACCCGCCAAAATACATTGTACATAGTACACGCCTCCCCATACTGTTTGCATACAGAAAAATGTAATTTACCAGAACTTTTTTATGCATTCTTTTTTTTCTAATTAGCATCAGGATAAATTACAATACAATGTGATTATGTTGAACAGAAAATAATACCCAGATACACATAGCAATAGTAACACTCAGCAGTTGGTAGGTTAGAAAATATATATTATAACTGCATTTTGATCCTGTAATTTAAAAACTTTATCAACAACTCTTTATGGTAGTGAAATATTTAAGAAGTTGTGGACAACCTATTGAACAATATCATTCATCCATCTTTGGGTGAACTGGTGTACATTAATACATGATACTAGGCCTTTCTCTTACAATTTGGGGTCAGGAGGGACATGGGGTCAGGAGGGACAGGAGGGAAATGCTTTGGTTGTGCAACCTTTAGGGTAGAGGTACGGGAGGAATATATATTTACCAGAGTAAAAAGTGGAGGGGAACGACCCACAGTGTAGGCTTTTGAAGGGAATTGCAGTTCTCTAAGAAGAAAAAGATTGATTGGAGTTGGATAGGAGATTAATATTATTATTATGCAGGATTTATATAGCGCCAACAGTTTACGCAGTGCTTTACAACTTGAGGATAGATTGTACAAATACAATACACTTTAATACAGTAGGAATCAGAGGGCCCTGCTCCTTAGAGCTTACAATTTAAAAGGGAAGGTCAAGAGATACAATAGGTAATAACTGTCTGGGATGTGCTGATGAAGAAAATGAATGTACAGTTGCTAGGTGGGGGCCAGATAGGCTTCTCTGAAGAGATTCAGGGATCGTCTGAAAGTGGACGGAGTAGGAAAAAGTTAGACAGATTGGGGTAGAGCATTCCAGGGGATGGGAGAGGCTCTGGAGAAGTTCTGAGGGAGAGCATGGGATGAGGTGACAAGGGAGTTAGAGAGGAGAAGGTCTTTGGAGGAACGAAGAGAATGATTAGGTTGGTATTTTGAGACTAGGTTAGTGATGTAGCTGGGGGCCAGGTTGTGGATGGCTTTGCAAGTTATTGTTAGTATCTTGAATTTAATTTGTTGGCTGAGTGGCAGCCAATGGAGGGATTGGCAGAGGGGTATAGCAGACGTTGAGCGGTTTGTAAGGTGGATGAGCCTGGCAGCAGCGTTCGTGATGGACTTAAGTGGGGATAGCCTATTTAGAGGTAAGCCAATGAGGAAGGAGTTGCAGTAGTCGAAGCGAGAGATGACCAAGGAGATTATATTCTTCTATAATGGTATCCAACAGAACTGAGATTTGATATTTGTGCATTTGAGGGAGCTTGTCAAATCTTTCATGAGTTTGATGTCCTCGGCCCAGGCTAACTATTGCTGGATGAATGGAGGGGATGCAAGAAAATTTCAGCAGCACTGGAATACAAGAATTTAAAAGTGTTTAATTCCTGAATTTTTGTATGCTAACCACCATCATAAGCCTTTTCAGTGACGGTCGTAAGAATGAAGACTGGGTATGACTTTGATAGGGCGGATATATTAGATTTATTGCTTGTATGATCCCATCTTGTGGTTTCCAAGTTGGTATGAATACAACGGATCAAGCTATGTTATCAGTTGGAGGTGAGGGACCAGGCAAAAAGAAAGAGTTTTTGTGAATAGTTTTAGGTCACTGTTCCAACAGAGAGATAATTCTATAGTTTGAGCAGTGTGCGGGATCTTTCCCTAACTTTTTGGGATCACTGAGATGTATAGTCAGGGCCATTATGATATTGCATAGGTTGTTTTGGTAGAGAATTGATTACAGCAATGAAGCGAGGTGCCAGTGAGTTGGAAGTTGTTCATAATAGGTGAGCATAAACCCATCACAGCCTGGTGCTTTTCTGAATTTGGTATTTTTTAGTGCTTAAGCCCGCTCTGAGAGTGAAATTGGATCCTCTAGTAGTTTGGCAACATGAGTGTCTAAGAACAGCATACCAGCTTTTGAGAGATATGTTTGAACGTGTTCTTCATTTTGCTGGATTTGGGGGTCAGTACAGTCTTTTGATAGATTATGAAGATGGGCATAGCAATTACTAAAAGTGATCACTAGGGATGAGCTTCGTGTTCGAGTCAAACTCATGTTCGAGTCAAACATCGGCTGTTCGCTCGTTCGCTGAATTTCGAACATTATGGGCCATTCGCGCCAAATTCGAGTGGCGCGTCACAGCCCATAAGTCACTGCGTCATCGCAGTGCATTGCTGGCTGATGATTGGCCAAGCATGCACTATGACCCGCATGCTTTGGCCAATCACAGCACCGTCAGCACAATGAGCCATAATTGGCCAAAGAAAGGGTGCCTTTGGCCAATCATGGCTCAGGGAAGTAGGCACACGCCCCACACTATATAAGGCCGCCTGCGTGTCAGCCTTGTGTAGTGTGTTGCGGCATTGTGAGAGTCTGAGAGAGATAGAGAGAGAGTCAGAGTGTCATTTCATTTCAGTTAGATAGAGCAGGCAGGCGATTCAGGTAGCTGCAGTCAGTGTATTTAGTATATACAGTGTATGCATCCCAGGAGTTGTATATATATATATATATATATATATATATATATATTGTGACAGCATGCAGGTAAAATCACCAGGTTGCATCCAGGATGGAAGGTATATATGTCCTAGATTCAGGCTTTATGCCGATTTATACCACTAGGGGGAGTGCGGGGAGTCTTGCAGGGGAAGAGTTAATGAGCCCAGCTGAAGTAAGTGGGCTCGTTAGGGCCTCTACAAGAACTCCCAGCATGCTAAGGGAGATGCTCAAACCTGGAACCAGATCTGTGTGGATAGTCTGGGGAGTGTGATCTCTGTGCGGTGAGCCAAAGCCTGTGTGGTTATTGCTAAGAACTTCAAAAAAGCAGGAAGCTAGGGACTGGGACAGCACAAGGCTGTACCCAGTTGTTAGTTAGGGACACCAACGTGTGTAGTGAGCGGTCAAGTTGACCAGGATTTCTTTTCATGTTTCTTTTGTTTTTGCTGTATTTTTTTTGTCTGTATATAGTCCAAATAAAACCACACCCTTTTGTTTTCTCCTACCACTGTCTGCTGTGCCTGTTTTTGTGTGGTGAACCCATCCAGGGGGTCACACACACCCGCTGCTGAGCTAACCCCCTCACAGTTGGTGGAGAATGCGGGCAGTTTTTTAAGGCCAGCATGGAGGAGATACTGAAACAGCTGGCTCTAGCAAATGCCAATCAGCAGCAGACAAATGCAGGTTTGCAAATAAGACCTTGTAGCCCAGCAGCAAGCTCATCAACAGAGCCTTGCAGCCCAACAGCAAGCTCATCAACAGAGCCTTACAGCCCAGCAGCAGACAAAGGCAACTTTGCAACAGAGTCTGGAAGCTCAGCAACAAGCCCAGCAGCAATCTGAGGCCCGCTTCATAGACCTGTTACAGAAGCAAGAACAGAGACTACAGCAACAAATGGAAACATTAATGCAGCAACGTCCGCAGACCAGTGAGGCAAGTAGTTCCACTAATACTGTGTCCTTTGGGGTGAGTCGTTTATTGACAAAAATGACTGGAGAGGATGATCCAGAGGTGTTTTTGACCACATTTGAAAGGACTGCTGAAAGAGAAAAGTGGCCTAAGGAGCAGTGGGCTGGACTGGTGGCTCCTCTGTTAACTGGTGAATCGCAGAAAGCTTACTATGACCTAGAGCCTGACCAAGCAAAAGACTATGTGATGCTAAAAAATGAAATATTGGCACGGCTGGGTGTCACCCTGGCTGTCCGGGCTCAGCGTGCGCATAACTGGGCTTGGAAAACCCCCCCAGGTCTCAAATGTATGATCTCATTCACCTGAGCAGGAAGTGGCTACAGCCAGAGACTTTGTCCGCACCAAAGATTGTGGAACGTGTTGTGATGGATCGTTTCTTGAGAGCTCTTCCTACTGCCATCCAAAAGTGGGTAAGCCATGGAGACCCAGAAACGGCCAATAAGCTTGTGGATCGTGTAGAGAAGTACTTGGCTACAGAGAACCTGACTGCCTCTTCCAGAGACTCACAGACTTTCCACCCTAAGACCAGACCATCCCCAGTGGCGGGTAAGATGATTCCAAGGGGTGAGGGTGGAGAGAGTGAGAGGGTGGGAGTTCTACTCAAGGTTTGGCGAGAACAGCCTGGGAAGTCAAGAAGGATTGTTTGTTACCGCTGCCGACAAGAGGGACATATTGCAGCAAATTGCCCGGTTGTGGATGAACCCATGCAATGTGACTTTCTAACGGACAGACGTCAGTCGCTGTTTGCGACAGTCGCATGCACTGCCATGCGGGGAACTGAGAAACATTTATGCAAAATGTGTGTTAATGGTAGAAATGTTGTTGTATTGCTGGATTCAGGTAGCCTTGTGACACTGATAAAGGCTGAATTAGTTACTACAGTGGTCTCTGGGAATAACAAGGTAGCTGTTATTTGTGTGCATGGGGACACCCGAGAGTATCCGGTGACTACAGTGTGTTTTGAGACCCCCAAAGGTACCCTCTCTCATCGGGTGGGATTATTGTCTCACTTGACTCATGATGCCATTGTGGGAAGGGATTTTCCAAAGTTCTGGGAACTATGGGATTGTCCTGAGCCCCCCACTGGTGCCCCTATATACCAGGAATGTGATAGCCAAAATTCCTCGGAGAGTGGTGAGGACTCTCCAGAATTTCCCTTGTCGGTATTGGCAGGGGAGACTCGAGAAACTGGGGAGGAGCCAACATCCTCAGACGAAAACATGCCGTCTGTGGAGTTTTCTGATCTCGAGGTTCACAGGGAAAATTTTGCCACAGAACAGTTAAAAGATCCCACCATAATAAAGGCATGGGAAAACGTAGTGGAAATAGATGGTGAGTTAGTGAACCCAGATGAGACCGGCACTTACCCATACTTCATTGTGGAAAAGGACCTACTGTATCGGGTGGCTAAAAGGGCAGAAGAAACCATTGAGCAGCTTGTGGTGCCCAAACCTTACAGGAAGTTGTTGTTAGAGTTGGCCCATGGGCACATTCTTGGAGGTCATCTGGGGACAGAGAAAACCAGAGAGAGAGAGTATTGTAGAGATTCTATTGGCCTGGGGTCATGAAGGAAACAGAAAATTATTGTTCCTCCTGCCCTGTGTGTCAGAGGTTGGCACCGATGCCACATTTCCGTAACCCGCTGGTACCTCTTCCCATCATTGAGGTCCCCTTTGAGAGGATCGCAATGGATTTGGTAGGTCCGATAATGAAGTCCGCTAGGGGGCACCAGTACATCTTGGTTATAATGGACTATGCCACCCGTTATCCGGAAGCGATTCCTCTCCGAAATACCTCGGCCAAAACCATAGCCAAAGAGCTATCTCTTGTTTTTAGCCGTGTGGGTATTTGTAAGGAACTGCTTACGGACCAAGGTACACCCTTTATGTCCCGGGTTATGAAAGAGCTGTGCAAGTTGTTCAAAGTGACACAATTGCGTACATCAGTGTATCACCGCCAAACAGATGGGTTGGTTGAAAGATTCAACAAAACTCTAAAACAAATGTTAAAGAAGGTGGTGGATAAAGATGGAAAGGATTGGGACTGTCTAATTCTCTATTTAATGTTTGCAATTAGGGGGGTACCCCAATCCTCTACGGCATGGATATGCAATTAGCAGACCTCCAGCTGTTGCAAAACTACAAGTCCCATCATGCCTCTGCCTCTGGGTGTCATGCTTGCTGCTGTCAGAGTCTCGCTATGCCTCATGGGACTTGTAGTTTGGCAACAGCTGGAGGTCCGCTAATTGCATATCCCTGCTCTACGGGTTTCTCACCCTTTGAGTTACTCTATGGGAGACACCCAAGAGGACTTTTTGGATATCGCCAAGGAAACTTGGGAAAGTGAGAGTTCTCCCCACAGGAGTGTGATTGAGCATGTCGCCCTGATGCAAGATAGAATTGCACAGGTAATGCCAATCGTAAAGGAACATTTGGCCCAAACACAGTTGGCACAGCAGAGAGTGTACAACCGTGGAGCCAAGACCCGGACCTTTTCCCCGGGGGATAAGATATTGGTACTTGTCCCTACGGTTGAAAGCAAGTTCCTCGCCAAATGGCAAGGCCCCTACGAGATAATAGAAAAAGGGAGCAAAGTGAATTACAAGGTCAGACAACCAGGAAGGTGAAAGCCCAAACAGATCTATCACATTAATCTGTTGAAAGCCTGGAGGGATAGGGAATCCCTAGTCGCAGAAACTTTGTCACCAGCTCAGTCTGATTGCGTGATTCCTGAGGTTGGAATAGCAGTCACCTTGTCAAACCCCCAACAACAGGAGGTTAAGGAGTTTGTGCTTCGCAACAAGGAGGTTTTCTCTGAGCTGCCGGGACAAACGTATGGGGTAGAACATGATATTATTACCCCGCCCGGTGAAAGGGTGAAGCTAAAACCCTATCGGATGCCAGAGGCCCCACAGGAGGCAATACGTGAGGAAGTGCAGAAAATGCTTAAGTTAGGGGTGATAGAGGAATCCCAAAGTGATTGGTCAAGTCCCATAGTGTTAGTGCCTAAACCGGATGGGAGCTGGCGATTTTGTAACGATTTCCGACAACTGAACAAAGTTACAAAATTTGACACCTACCCCATGCCACATATAGATGAGTTGGTCGACCGGTTGGGAACAGCCCGATACATGACAACTCTTGATCTCACCAAAGGGTATTGGCAAATTCCCCTGGGCAAGTCGGCCAAGGAGAAAAACGCATTTGTAACCCCAGACGGGGCGTTCCAATATAAAAGAATGCCGTTTGGTTTACAGAATGCGCCAGCAACATTCCAGCGGAAAATGGACCAGATACTGAGGCCCCATCAGAAGTATTCTGTGGCTTACCTAGATGATGTAATTATCTATAGCACAGATTGGGCCTCACATCTGCCAAAAGTGCAAGCAGTCCTAGACTCTATCCGGGAAGCTGGGTTTACGGCCAACCCCAAGAAGTGTACCATTGGACAGGAGGAGGCCAAGTATCTTGGGTACACCATTGGGAGGGGAGTAATAAAACCCCAAGTCAATAAAGTCGAGGCCATACAGAATTGGCCGCGTCCCAACAGCAAGAAGCAGGTACGAGCCTTTCTGGGAATCGCTGGTTATTATCGGCGATTCATTCCCCACTTTGCTTCTCAGGCTGTGCCCCTAACCAACCTGACAAAAGGGAAGGAGTCTGTCATGGTTAAATGGACCCCAGAGGCTGAGGCAGCATTTCAATTCTTAAAAAAAGCCTTAGGTAGCCAGCCAGTGTTGTACTCACCAGACTTCTCTAGGGACTTTGTCGTACAAAGTGATGCATCCGACGTTGGGTTAGGAGTAGTGTTGAGCGGGTAGCTGGATATTCGGGTCCGGCGGGTTCGGCCGAACTTCGGAAAAAAGTTCGGATTCGGGACCGAACTTTAACCCGAACCCGGACCCGGACCCGGACCCCATTGAAGTCAATGGGGACCCGGACTTCTGACGACTAAAAAGGCTCTAAAAAAGTAATGGAAAGGGCTAGAGGGCTGCAAATGGCAGCAAAATGTTGTTAAGAACATGGCAAGTGCTCTGCAAACAAATGTGGATAGGAAATAACTTAAAAGAACATAAAAAAAATTTAAAAATTAAAAAATATGCTGGAGGCCCCCTTTTCAGCAGAAGAGGTACAGGAAGTCATTAAGAACCTCAGAAACTCAACGGCACAATGCCACACATATGGTGGGAATGCCCCAGAATACGCCCTTTCTGGAATAAATTATTTAATTTAATGGATAAGCTAGTGGGAAAATAAAATACTTTGAAATAAAAATGTAGCGGGGTGCTAAATTTAAGGAAAGTGTTTGAGTGGTAAATAGGCTCAAATACCCTAATTCTGTAGGATTCATGGACCATTTTGTCCTCGGGGGACAGTATTGGTGTGCAGTTCCCTGCGGCCTACAGGTGGCGCCTTTTGTGTCCCCTCTTGGCAGTAGTACAGCGGGGCGGGGAACCTGCTGTGCATGCCGGGAGAGCATATAAAAGGGGCAGACCTTTGGCCTGGGGGCTGATGTCCAGTGGGGTCCGCGCCCAGGTGCCTTCGGCCTGGGTGCATGTGTTCCTGTTCCATCTCGGGCACCTTTAGCCCGGGGTGAGGTACTATCCTGGAGTTCTTGCTGCCCTGGGTATGGAGGCCTAGGGGCGGTAGTAAAGCCTGGAGTCCAGAGCCGCCTCATGTAGGGGACCCTGTTCCAGGGAAGGGAGGATCATTCTGATGGACCGATGCGGGAGTCACGGTGAAGGAATGGTCTGTTGACTCCCTGGAGAGATGTCTTCCCCTTGATATGGGCTAGGTTCGTAGAAGGAGAAGCTCAAGGTCACCTTGACTGTATCAGAGGCCTTATTCAACCGGCCCGTGGCAGGGGCCTTATACACCCTGGTCTGTGGCTGAGACCAAAGTTCTCCAGGCCCGTGGCAGGGGCCTTGTACACCCGGTCTGTGGTAGAGACCAACCTCAATGTCTGTGGCAGAGACCGTGCACCAAAAACTGTTTGAGAAACCTAAGCAGTGAAGTGAATGTGCTACGTTTGTGCCTGGACCTCCTCCACACCTTAAGCTGTCCTGTTTCTTTGCTCTAACCTTTTCTATCTGAGTACAGTTTATTTTGCCATGAGAGAATAAGAGTTGGAGTTTCAGCTGGTGTGGACATTGACTTTACTGGCAATTAAAGGACTTGCCTCTACCTACAGTAGAGGTGAGAATCATCCTCTGGAGGAGTTTTGACTCCGGCTGTGGACACGGCCCGTCAAGTACACCGCTCAACCTCTTTATATAGGATGATACGGGCTGGTAGTGCGGTGTGCCTTTCTCCCTCCTGCGAAGAGCCAACAACATAAAGGCAGGTAAGGGGGAAAGGATCTGTGCGCTACAAAAAAATAAAATAAAAATTTTAATCTTGGCCTAGCAGGACGAGGTCCATATGGAGTAGGAGGTTGAGGTGGCGATGGATGTGGCTGTGTAGGTGGAAGCGGCGGTGGAGGAGGACGAGGTAGCCAACACTGGTTCAAAAATACAACAATGGCTGGGTAAGGCCGGTGATGTGTCGAATTCTGTCCCCTGTCGAATAGTGTCCGCCCTGTACTGCGCTTGCTGAGTATGTAGGACAAGGGGATTTCAAAAATCTCCCAAGACTAACGGCGCCTGCGTGTTGAGTTCAGGTGAAGGCCACACCATCCGTGGTTCAAGCCGAGCCAAGCAAGGCCGCGATCGAAGCGAGCCCGTGAGGGGCCCTGTTACTATGTGCTACCGTATGTCCTCTTGGATGGTGGGGCTTGAACCTGCACTCACAGCGCAGGCGCCGTTCATCTTCGGAGATTTTGTGAATCTCCTTGTCCTCTGTACTGCGCAAGCGCTGCGCCTGCGCAGTACGGGCCGGGCACAATCCGATGGCCGGACAGTTTTTGTCACAACACCGGTATACATGTCTATTCTGCACAAGGTACGGACAAGTCCTGTGGGATCCATGCCTGGTTCATTTTAATGAACGTGAGCTTGTCCACATTGGCTCTGGACAGGCGGCTGCGCTTGTCTGTGATAACGCCCCCTGCCGTGCTAAATACACGTTCAGATAATACACTGGCTGCAGGGCAGGCCAGCACCTCCAAGGCATAAACGGCAAGCTCAGGCCATGTGCCCAATTTGGAGACCCAGAAGTTAAAGGGGGCAGACCCGTCATCCAGTACGTGTAGGCCTGTGGACACATTCTGCTCAACCATGTTGGTGAAATGCTGCCTCCTGCTAAGACGTTCCATCTCAGCTGGTGGTGCTGGTTGTTGTGGCGTGCTGACAAAGCTTTTCCACATTTCGGCCATGCTAACCCTGCCTTCTGAGGTGCTGCCGGTGCCTCGGCTGCGTTGGCGACCTCTTCCTCCTCCTCTGCCTTCGCCTTGTGCTTCCACCGTACGCCCGCTGTCAGGTGGGAATGCCACCAGCAGCGCGTCTACCAGCGTGCGCTTGTACTCGCGCATCTTATGATCCCGCTCCAGTGAGGGAATTAAGGACGGTACGTTGTCCTTGTAACGGGGATCCAGCAGGGTGGCCACCCAGTAATCAGCACCAGTTAAAATGTGGGCAACTCGGCTGTCGTTGCGGAAACACTGCAGCATGTAATCGCTCATGTGTGCCAGGCTGCCCAGAGGCAAAGAAAAGCTGTCCTCTGTGGGAGGTGTATCGTCTGTGTCCTCTGTATCCCCCCAGCCACGCACCAGTAATGGCCACGAGCTGGTCTGAGTGCCACCCTGCTGTGAACATGGCTCCTCCTCCTCCTCCTCCTCCTCCTCCACCATCTCCTCCTCTACCTCGTCATCCTCCAGAACTGTGCCCTTTCTGCCGGACAATTGTGTACCTGGCGTTTGTTGGTGCAGGAACCCACCCTCGTAGCCACTTGTGAAAGACTGCCCTGAAAGCCTTTGAAATGATCCCGCTTCCTCCTCCTCCTCCTCATCCTCCTGTGCCACATCCTCTTCCATCATCGCACGAAGCGTTTTTTCAAGGAGGCATAGAACTGGGATAGTAACGCTGAGAACGGCGTCATTGGCACTGGCCATGTTGGTGGAGTACTCGAAACAGCGCAACAAGGCACACAGGTCTCGCATGGAGGCCCAGTTATTGGTGGTGAAGTGGTGCTGTTCCGCAGAGCGACTCACGCGTGATTGCTGCAGCTGAAACTCCACTATTGCCTGCTGCTGCTCGCACAGTCTGGCCAGCATGTGCAAGGTGGAGTTCCACCTTGTGGGCACGTCACATATGAGGCGGTGAGCTGGAAGGCCGAAGTTACGCTGCAGCGCTGACAGGCGAGCAGCAGCAGGGTGAGAACGCCGAAAGTGCGCACACACAGCCCGCACTTTCTGCAGCAGCTCTGGCATATTGGGGTAATTTTTAAGGAACCTCTGGACCACCAAGTTCAGCACATGCGCCAGGCAAGGGATGTGCGTCAAACCGGCTAGACCCAGAGCTGCTACGAGATTTCGCCCATTATCGCACACCACCAGGCCGGGCTTGAGGCTCACTGACAGCAACCACTCATCGGTCTGTTGTTCCATGTCCCTCCACAACTCCTGCGCGGTGTGGGGATTTTCCCCCAAACAGGAAAGTTTTAAAACTGCCTGCTGTCGTTTACCCCTGGCTGTGCTGAAGTTGGTGGTGAAGGTGTTACGCTGAATGGATGAGGAGGCGGTAGAGGATGAGGAAGCGGAGAAGGAGGAGTTAGCAACAGGAGGCAAACTGAAGCGCCCTGCAATCCTCGGTGGTGGAAGGACATGCGCCAAACCGCTATCTGCCTCAGGCCCAGCAGCCACTGCATTTACCCAGTGTGCTGTTAGGGAGATATAACGTCCCTGACCGTGCTTACTGGTCCACGCATCCGTAGTTAGGTGGACCTTGCCACAGATGGCGTTGCGCAGTGCACACCTGATTTTGTCCCCCACCTGGTTGTGCAGGGAAGGGATGGCTCGCCTGGAAAAGTAGTGGCGGCTGGGCACGACGTACTGCGGGACAGCCAATGCCATCAGGCTTTTAAAACTCTGCGTCTCCACCAGACGGAATGACAGCATTTCAAAGGCCAGGAATTTTGAAATGCTGGCATTCAGGGACAGGGATCGCGGGTGGCTAGGGGGGTACTTCCTCTTCCGCTCCAATGTTTGGGAGATAGAGAGCTGAACGCTTCCATGGGACATTGTGGAGATGGTCGGTGACCCAGGTGGTAGTGTTGCTGGCAGATCCTCTGTTTGCGTGGTGACAGGTGCCACTGTCACTACAGAGGTGGATGAAGAGGCCGAGACTGCAGCAGTAGAGGAAGCAGGAGGAGCCAGAGACCTTTCTTGGTTTCTGAGGTGTCTACTCCACTGCAGCTCGTGCTTTGCACTTAGATGCCTGGTCATGCAGCTTGTTCTCAGGTTGAGAACGTTTATGCCTCGCTTCAGGCTCTGATTGCACAGCGTGCAAACCACTCGTGTCTTGTCATCAACACACTGTGTGAAGAACTGCCACGCTAGGGAAGTCCTTGGACCTGGCTTTGGTGTGCTCGGTCCCTTGCTGCGTTGGGCAGTAGCAGATGTACTGTCTAGGGGACGAATGCTCCGTTTTTGCACCCTGCTCCCTCTTCTGCTGTGCTGGTGGCTCTGTGCGACCACCGCCTCTTCCTCCGAACTACACTGGTCACCTGCATAACGTTGATTCCATGTGGGGTCGAGGACCTCATCGTCCTCCACATCATCTTCCACCCAGTCTTCACCCCTGCCCTCCATGTCTGTCTGCACAATTGCGAAAGCAGCAGCAGTTGGCACCTGTGTTTCGTCATCATCCGAGACGTGCTGCGATGGTCCTCCCATGTACCCATCATGAAACATAAGTGGTTGGGCATCGATGCGCTCAATCTCTTCCACTTCTGGGGCAGGGCTAGGTGGATGGCCCTGGGAAACCCTGCTAACAGAGTCATCGAAAAGCAGAAGAGACTGCTGCATGATTTGGGGCTCAGACTGCTTGGCTGATTTGCAAGGGGGTGAGGTGAAAGACTGATGGACATGGGCTTCAGGTGCCAACTCTGATCTTTCAGCAGAAGAGTGGGTGGGAGACAATGTGAAGGAACCCGAGGCACTGTCAGCAACCCAATCTACTATCGCCTGTACTTGTCCTGGCCTAAACATTGGTACAGCCTCATTAGGCATGACAAAATACCGCCGCAGGCTCGGTCGCCTACTCGCACCTGAGGAAGGTGTTTCACTTGTGCGTGTAGCTGGCACAGATCCACCACGTCCTCTCCCTGCAACAGGAGCTCCACCAGCAGCACCACGACCGGGGCCACCACGTCCCTTTGACCTTCCCCTCATATTTTCCAAATTTAGGATCTTGCCCTAAATGGCGTTTTTTGGAAGACCACAACACACCCACAGTACGTAATGGCTGAAACGCACAGCTACAGAACTGCAGAAAATGCTATTCAAAAAAAAAAGGTTGTTTTTTTTAGTATAGCACAGTACAAGGAAAATATATATAAATTGTTTTTTTACACACACCTCCAGATGTGTATTTTACACTGCAAAATATTTTCTGTGGCCCTAAATGGCGTTTTTTGCCAGACCACAACACACCCACAGCACGTAACCGCTGAATCGCACACCTACAGAAAATGCTATTCAAAAAAAAAGGTTGTTTTTTTTAGTATAGCACAGTACAAGGAAAATATATAGAAATTGTTTATTTTACACACCTCCACATGTGTATTTCACACTGCAAAATATTTTCTGTGGCCCTAAATGGCGTTTTTTGAAAGAGCACAACACAACCACAGTATTTAACCACTGAATCGCACAGCTATAGAAGTGCAGAGAATGCTATTCAAAAAAAATGTTTTTTTTTTTAGTATAGCACTGTACAATATATAGAAATTGTTTATTTTACACACCTCCACATGTGTATTTCACACTGCAAAATATTTTCTGTGGCCCTAAATGGCGTTTTTTGAAAGAGCACAACACAACCACAGTATTTAACCACTGAATCGCACAGCTATAGAAGTGCAGAGAATGCTATTCAAAAAAAATGTTGTTTTTTTTAGTATAGCACTGTACAATATATAGAAATTGTTTATTTTACACACCTCCACATGTGTATTTCACACTGCAAAATATTTTCTGTGGCCCTAAATGGCGTTTTTTGAAAGAGCACAACACAACCACAGTATTTAACCACTGAATCGCACAGCTATAGAAGTGCAGAGAATGCTATTAAAAAAAAATGTTGTTTTTTTTAGTATAGCACTGTACAATATATAGAAATTGTTTATTTTACACACCTCCACATGTGTATTTCACACTGCAAAATATTTTCTGTGGCCCTAAATGGCGTTTTTTGAAAGAGCACAACACAACCACAGTATTTAACCACTGAATCGCACAGCTATAGAAGTGCAGAGAATGCTATTCAAAAAAAATGTTGTTTTTTTTAGTATAGCACTGTACAATATATAGAAATTGTTTATTTTACACACCTCCACATGTGTATTTCACACTGCAAAATATTTTCTGTGGCCCTAAATGGCGTTTTTTGAAAGAGCACAACACAACCACAGTATTTAACCACTGAATCGCACAGCTATAGAAGTGCAGAGAATGCTATTCAAAAAAAATGTTTTTTTTTTTAGTATAGCACTGTACAATATATAGAAATTGTTTATTTTACACACCTCCACATGTGTATTTCACACTGCAAAATATTTTCTGTGGCCCTAAATGGCGTTTTTTGAAAGAGCACAACACAACCACAGTATTTAACCACTGAATCGCACAGCTATAGAAGTGCAGAGAATGCTATTCAAAAAAAATGTGTTTTTTTTTAGTATAGCACTGTACAATATATAGAAATTGTTTATTTTACACACCTCCACATGTGTATTTCACACTGCAAAATATTTTCTGTGGCCCTAAATGGCGTTTTTTGAAAGAGCACAACACAACCACAGTATTTAACCACTGAATCGCACAGCTATAGAAGTGCAGAGAATGCTATTCAAAAAAAATGTTGTTTTTTTTAGTATAGCACTGTACAATATATAGAAATTGTTTATTTTACACACCTCCACATGTGTATTTCACACTGCAAAATATTTTCTGTGGCCCTAAATGGCATTTTTTGAAAGAGCACAACACAACCACAGTATTTAACCACTGAATCGCACAGCTATAGAAGTGCAGAGAATGCTATTCAAAAAAAATGTTGTTTTTTTTAGTATAGCACTGTACAATATATAGAAATTGTTTATTTTACACACCTCCACATGTGTATTTCACACTGCAAAATATTTTCTGTGGCCCTAAATGGCATTTTTTGAAAGAGCACAACACAACCACAGTATTTAACCACTGAATCGCACAGCTATAGAAGTGCAGAGAATGCTATTCAAAAAAAATGTTGTTTTTTTTAGTATAGCACTGTACAATATATAGAAATTGTTTATTTTACACACCTCCACATGTGTATTTCACACTGCAAAATATTTTCTGTGGCCCTAAATGGCGTTTTTTGAAAGAGCACAACACAACCACAGTATTTAACCACTGAATCGCACAGCTATAGAAGTGCAGAGAATGCTATTCAAAAAAAATGTTTTTTTTTTTAGTATAGCACTGTACAATATATAGAAATTGTTTATTTTACACACCTCCACATGTGTATTTCACACTGCAAAATATTTTCTGTGGCCCTAAATGGCGTTTTTTGAAAGAGCACAACACAACCACAGTATTTAACCACTGAATCGCACAGCTATAGAAGTGCAGAGAATGCTATTCAAAAAAAATGTTGTTTTTTTTAGTATAGCACTGTACAATATATAGAAATTGTTTATTTTACACACCTCCACATGTGTATTTCACACTGCAAAATATTTTCTGTGGCCCTAAATGGCGTTTTTTGAAAGAGCACAACACAACCACAGTATTTAACCACTGAATCGCACAGCTATAGAAGTGCAGAGAATGCTATTCAAAAAAAATGTTGTTTTTTTTAGTATAGCACTGTACAATATATAGAAATTGTTTATTTTACACACCTCCACATGTGTATTTCACACTGCAAAATATTTTCTGTGGCCCTAAATGGCGTTTTTTGAAAGAGCACAACACAACCACAGTATTTAACCACTGAATCGCACAGCTATAGAAGTGCAGAGAATGCTATTCAAAAAAAATGTTGTTTTTTTTAGTATAGCACTGTACAATATATAGAAATTGTTTATTTTACACACCTCCACATGTGTATTTCACACTGCAAAATATTTTCTGTGGCCCTAAATGGCGTTTTTTGAAAGAGCACAACACAACCACAGTATTTAACCACTGAATCGCACAGCTATAGAAGTGCAGAGAATGCTATTCAAAAAAAATGTTGTTTTTTTTAGTATAGCACTGTACAATATATAGAAATTGTTTATTTTACACACCTCCACATGTGTATTTCACACTGCAAAATATTTTCTTTGGCCCTAAATGGCGTTTTTTGAAAGAGCACAACACAACCACAGTATTTAACCACTGAATCGCACAGCTATAGAAGTGCAGAGAATGCTATTCAAAAAAAATGTTGTTTTTTTTAGTATAGCACTGTACAATATATAGAAATTGTTTATTTTACACACCTCCACATGTGTATTTCACACTGCAAAATATTTTCTGTGGCCCTAAATGGCGTTTTTTGAAAGAGCACAACACAACCACAGTATTTAACCACTGAATCGCACAGCTATAGAAGTGCAGAGAATGCTATTCAAAAAAAATGTTGTTTTTTTTAGTATAGCACTGTACAATATATAGAAATTGTTTATTTTACACACCTCCACATGTGTATTTCACACTGCAAAATATTTTCTGTGGCCCTAAATGGCGTTTTTTGAAAGAGCACAACACAACCACAGTATTTAACCACTGAATCGCACAGCTATAGAAGTGCAGAGAATGCTATTCAAAAAAAATGTTTTTTTTTTTAGTATAGCACTGTACAATATATAGAAATTGTTTATTTTACACACCTCCACATGTGTATTTCACACTGCAAAATATTTTCTGTGGCCCTAAATGGCGTTTTTTGAAAGAGCACAACACAACCACAGTATTTAACCACTGAATCGCACAGCTATAGAAGTGCAGAGAATGCTATTCAAAAAAAATGTTTTTTTTTTTAGTATAGCACTGTACAATATATAGAAATTGTTTATTTTACACACCTCCACATGTGTATTTCACACTGCAAAATATTTTCTGTGGCCCTAAATGGCGTTTTTTGAAAGAGCACAACACAACCACAGTATTTAACCACTGAATCGCACAGCTATAGAAGTGCAGAGAATGCTATTCAAAAAAAATGTTGTTTTTTTTAGTATAGCACTGTACAATATATAGAAATTGTTTATTTTACACACCTCCACATGTGTATTTCACACTGCAAAATATTTTCTGTGGCCCTAAATGGCGTTTTTTGAAAGAGCACAACACAACCACAGTATTTAACCACTGAATCGCACAGCTATAGAAGTGCAGAGAATGCTATTCAAAAAAAATGTTGTTTTTTTTAGTATAGCACTGTACAATATATAGAAATTGTTTATTTTACACACCTCCACATGTGTATTTCACACTGCAAAATATTTTCTGTGGCCCTAAATGGCGTTTTTTGAAAGAGCACAACACAACCACAGTATTTAACCACTGAATCGCACAGCTATAGAAGTGCAGAGAATGCTATTCAAAAAAAATGTTTTTTTTTTAGTATAGCACTGTACAATATATAGAAATTGTTTATTTTACACACCTCCACATGTGTATTTCACACTGCAAAATATTTTCTGTGGCCCTAAATGGCGTTTTTTGAAAGAGCACAACACAACCACAGTATTTAACCACTGAATCGCACAGCTATAGAAGTGCAGAGAATGCTATTCAAAAAAAATGTTGTTTTTTTTAGTATAGCACTGTACAATATATAGAAATTGTTTATTTTACACACCTCCACATGTGTATTTCACACTGCAAAATATTTTCTGTGGCCCTAAATGGCGTTTTTTGAAAGAGCACAACACAACCACAGTATTTAACCACTGAATCGCACAGCTATAGAAGTGCAGAGAATGCTATTAAAAAAAAATGTTGTTTTTTTTAGTATAGCACTGTACAATATATAGAAATTGTTTATTTTACACACCTCCACATGTGTATTTCACACTGCAAAATATTTTCTGTGGCCCTAAATGGCGTTTTTTGAAAGAGCACAACACAACCACAGTATTTAACCACTGAATCGCACAGCTATAGAAGTGCAGAGAATGCTATTCAAAAAAAATGTTGTTTTTTTTAGTATAGCACTGTACAATATATAGAAATTGTTTATTTTACACACCTCCACATGTGTATTTCACACTGCAAAATATTTTCTGTGGCCCTAAATGGCGTTTTTTGAAAGAGCACAACACAACCACAGTATTTAACCACTGAATCGCACAGCTATAGAAGTGCAGAGAATGCTATTCAAAAAAAATGTTGTTTTTTTTTAGTATAGCACTGTACAATATATAGAAATTGTTTATTTTACACACCTCCACATGTGTATTTCACACTGCAAAATATTTTCTGTGGCCCTAAATGGCGTTTTTTGAAAGAGCACAACACAACCACAGTATATAACCGCTGAATCGCACAGCTGCAGAGAATGCTATTCAAAAAAAAGTTTTTTTTTTTTTTTTAGTATAGCATAGTACAAGAAAAATATATAGAAATTGGTTATTTCACACAACTAGAGATATACACTGCAAAATATTTTTTTTGCCCAAAAATAGGTCTTTTTTGCGCACAACAAAGTGCCGTTTTTTTTTTTGCAACAGCACAATAAAGTGCCTTTTTTTTTTTTGGGGCCCAAAAATGGGTCTTTTTAGCAAAAGCACAATAAAGTGCCTTTTTTTTTTTTTTTTTTTTCTGACCAAAATAGGTCTTTTAGCAAGAGCACAATACAGCCACAGTATGGAATAGGTGTATCACTCAACGTAATGCAGTGCTGGTGCACTGAGCTTGCAACACAAACAGATAAACCTATGCAGATCGCTGAGCTATTATATCTCTCAATCTGGACTCCTATCTAAATCTCTCTCCCTGAAAGCACAAACAGGATCCTGCCCCTACACTACACTGTCTCCCTATCTTTTCTATCAGTAGATTGCAGAATCAGGACTAACTCCTATTCTCTCCCTCACAGCAACAGCAGCCAGGATCCTTTCCCTACACTGTCTAAAAGCAGAGTGACGATCTGTGCTGTGTGCCTCTTTCTTATATAGAAGCTGGTCACATGCTGGGTCACATGTTGCACTGACCAATTACAGCCATGCCATTAGTAGGCATGGCTATGATGGCTTCTAAGGGCACACCAGCTAATCAAATGGTGATTGGCTGGCCCCTGAAGCATTTCTAACTGCGCCATTAAATTCCCGAATCCGAACCCGAACCCGGACTTTAGCGCAAAATCCGGGTCCGGGTCCGGGGTCGGGAAAACGCCAAAATTCGGTACGGACCCGAACTTTACAGTTCGGGTCCGCTCAACACTAGTTAGGAGCAGTATTGTCCCAGGTCTGGAACGGGGAAGAGCACCCAGTCATTTACCTCAGCAGGAAATTGAAGTCCCATGAGGTAAATTACGCTACGATTGAGAAGGAGTGTTTAGCGGTGAAGTGGGCTCTAGATTCCCTTCGGTACTATCTGCTAGGTAGGCACTTTGACATGATTATTGATCACGCTCCTTTAAAGTGGATGGATCAAAACAAAGAGACAAATAGAAGAGTAAATAGGTGGTTCCTGGCCCTACAGGAATTCAACTTTACGGTAAAGCATCGCCCTGGCGTTCAAATGGGGAATGTGGATACTTTGTCTCGAGTACATGCATGCCTGATTGCTTGTGTTCCAACCCCAAGGTTAAAACAAGAGGGGGGGGAGTATGTGACAGCATGCAGGTAAAATCACCAGGTTGCATCCAGGATGGAAGGTATATATGTCCTAGATTCAGGCTTTATGCCGATTTATACCTCTTGCAGGGGAAGAGTTAATGAGCCCAGCTGAAGTAAGTGGGCTCATTAGGGCCTCTACAAGAACTCCCAGCATGCTAAGGGAGATGCTCAAACCTGGAACCAGATCTGTGTGGATAGTCTGGGGAGTGTGATCTCTGTGCGGTGAGCCAAAGCCTGTGTGGTTATTGCTAAGAACTTCAAAAAAGCAGGGAGCTAGGGACTGGGACAGCACAAGGCTGTACCCAGTTGTTAGTTAGGGACACCAACGTGTGTAGTGAGCGGTCAAGTTGACCAGGATTTCTTTTCATGTTTCTTTTGTTTTTGCTGTATTTTTTTGTCTGTATATAGTTCAAATAAAAGCACACCCTTGTTTTCTCCTACCACTGTCTGCTGTGCCTGTTTTTGTGTGGTGAACCCATCCAGGGGGTGACACACACCCGCTGCTGAGCTAACCCCCTCACAATATATATATACACTGTATTCAGTTTAGCTAGATCTCACTTCAGAGGGTTCCTGTTATTCTCGCTGCAGTATATTAAGTCAGTGTACTGTATACTGGGCTCAGTGTGCAGGTAAAGCTGACTGCAGACCATCCCTGTTCTCTTCCTAATAATATAGGCAGGCAGTTGATTGAGCTAACCTGCAGTATATTAAGTCAGTGTACTGTATACTGGCCAAAGTGTGCACATAAAGCTGACTGCAGACTATTGATTTTCTATTAATGATAATACAGGCAGTTAATGAAGCTAACCTGCAGTATATTAAGTCAGTGTACTGTATACTGGCCACAGTGTACACGTAAAGCTGACTTCAGACTATTCCTTTTCTATTACTGATAGTGTTGAGCGAACCCGAACTGTAAAGTTCGGGTCCGTACCGAACTTTAGCTTTTTCCCGAACCCGAACCCGAACCCGGACTTTGCGCAAAAGTCCGGGTTCGGGTTCGGCAATCTAATTACGCAGTTAGAAATGCTTCAGGGGCCAGCCAATCACCTTTTGATTAGCTGGTGTGCCCTTAGAAGCCATCATAGCCATGCCTACTAATGGCATGGCTGTGATTGGTCAGTGCAACATGTGACCCAGCTTCTATATAAGCTAGAGGCACACAGCACACACGTCACTCTGCTTCAGAATAGATAGGGAGAGGATCTTGGCTGCTGCTGTTGCTAATAGGGAGAGATTGTAAAATACATGAGGTAGTCCTGATTCTGCAATCTGAGGGAAAAGATAGCGAGATAGTGTAGTGTAGGGCCAGGTTCCTGTTGGTGCTTTCAGAGAGAGAGATATATTATATAGGAGTCCAGATTCAGAGATTAAAATCAGCGATCTGCATAGGTTTACCTGTTTGTGTTGCAGTGCACAGTCTTTTTACACTGCCATGAGCCCAGTGTCAGAGAAAATCTAACTTTTATCTGCAAGCTCAGTGCACCAGCACTGCATATTACGTTGAGAGATACACCGTTTCCATACTGTGGGTGTATTCTGCTCTTTGAAAAAGATCCATTTAGGGGGAAAAAAAAGGCACTTTATTGTGCTCTTTTCCAAAAGACCCATAGGGCAAAAAAAATAAAAAATTAGCATTTTATTTTGCTTGTGCAAAAAAAGACCCGTTTAGGGCAAAAAATAAAAAAATAAAAATAAAATTTGCACTTTAATGTACGCTTGCAAAAAGAGCCATTCAGGGCCACAAAAAATATTTTGCAGTGTGTTATACATATGTGGAGGTGTGTGAAATAAACAATTTCTATATAGTTTTCTCCTACTGTGCTATACTAAAAAAACAAAAAAAAAATTGAATAGCATTTTCTGCAGTTCTGTAGCTGTGCGATTCAGCGGTTACGTACTGTGGGTGTGTTCTGCTCTTCCAAAAAACGCCATTTAGGGGCACAAAAAATAGTTTGCAGTGTGTTATACATATGTGGAGGTGTGTGAAATAAACAATTTCTATATAGTTTTCTCCTACTGTGCTATACTAAAAAAAAAACATTTTTTTTGAATAGCATTTTATGCAGTTCTGTAGCTGTGCGATTCAGCGGTTACGTACTGTGGGTGTGTTCTGCTCTTCCAAAAAACGCAGTTTAGGGGCACAAAAAATAGTTTGCCGTGTGTTATACATATGTGGAGGTGTGTGAAATAAACAATTTCTATATAGTTTTCTCCTACTGTGCTATACTAAAAAAAAAAAATGTTTTTTGAATAGCATTTTCTGCAGTTCTGTAGCTGTGCGATTCAGCGGTTACGTACTGTGGGTGTGTTCTGCTCTTCCAAAAAACGCCATTTAGGGGCACAAAAAATAGTTTGCAGTGTGTTATACATATGTGGAGGTGTGTGAAATAAACAATTTCTATATAGATTTCTCCTACTGTGCTATACTAAAAAAACAAAATTTTTTTTGAATAGCATTTTCTGCAGTTCTGTAGCTGTGCGATTCAGCGGTTACGTACTGTGGGTGTGTTCTGCTCTTCCAAAAACACCCATTTAGGGCAAGATCCTAAATTTGGAAAATATGAGGAGACGGTCAAAGGGACGTGGTGGCCCCGGTCGTGGTGCTGCTGGTGGAGCTCCTGTTGCAGGGAGAGGACGTGGTGGATCTGTGCCAGATACACGCACAAGTGAAACACCTTCCTCAGGTGCGAGTAGGCGACCGAGCCTGCGGCAGTATTTTGTCGCGCCTAATGAGGCTGTACGAATGTTTAGGCAAAGGACAAGTACAGGCGATAGTAGATTGGGTTGCTGACAGTGCCTCGGGTTCCTTCACATTGTCTCCCACCCACTCTTCTGATGAAAGATCAGAGTTGGCACCTGAAACCCATGTCCATCAGTCTTTCACCTCACCCCCTTGCAAATCAGCCAAGCAGTCTGAGCCCCAAATCATGCAGCAGTCTCTTCTGCTTTTCGATGACTCTGTTAGCAGGGTTTCCCAGGGCCATCCACCTAGCCCTGCCCCAGAAGTGGAAGAGATTGAATGCACCGATGCCCAACCACTTATGTTTCATGATGAGTATTGTACATGGGAGGACCATCGCAGTACGTCTCGGATGATGACGAAACACAGGTGCCAACTGCTGCTGCTTTCGCAATTGTGCAGACAGACAAGGAGGGCAGGGGTGAAGACTGGGTGGAAGATGATGTGGAGGACGATGAGGTCCTCGACCCCACATGGAATCAACGTTATGCAGGTGACCAGTGTAGTTTGGAGGAAGAGGCGGTGGTCGCACAGAGCCACCAGCACAGCAGAAGAGGGAGCAGGGTGCAAAAGCGGAGCGTCCGTCCCCTAGACAGTATGTCTGCTACTGCCCAACGCAGCAAGGGACCGAGCACACCAAAGCCAGGTCCAAGGAGTTCCCTAGCGTGGCAGTTCTTCACACAATGTGCTGATGACAAGACACGAGTGGTTTGCACGCTGTGCAATCAGAGCCTGAAGCGAGGCATAAACGTTCTCAACCTGAGCACAACCTGCATGACCAGGCATCTAAGTGCAAAGCACGAGCTGCAGTGGAGTAGACACCTCAAAAACCAAGAAAGGTCTCTGGCTCCTCCTGCTTCCTCTTCTGCTGCAGTCTCGGCCTCTTCATCCACCTCTGTAGTGACAGTGGCACCTGCCACCCCGCAAACAGAGGATCTGCCAGCAACACTACCACCTGGGTCACCAACCATCTCCACAATGTCCCATGGAAGCGTTCAGCTCTCTATCTCCCAAACATTGGAGCGGAAGAGGAAGTACCCCCCTAGCCTCCCGCGATCCCTGGCCCTGAATGCCAGCATTTCAAAACTCCTGGCCTTTGAAATGCTGTCATTCCGTCTGGTGGAGACGCAGAGTTTTAAAAGCCTGATGGCATTGGCTGTCCCACAGTACGTCGTGCCCAGCCGCCACTACTTTTCCAGGCGAGCCATCCCTTCCCTGCACAACCAAGTGGGGGACAAAATCAGGTGTGCACTGCGCAACGCCATCTGTGGCAAGGTCCACCTAACTACGGATGCGTGGACCAGTAAGCACGGTCAGGGACGTTATATCTCCCTAACAGCACACTGGGTAAATGCAGTGGCGGCTGGGCCTGAGGCAGATAGCAGTTTGGCGCATGTCCTTCCACCACCAAGGATTGCAGGGCGCTTCAGTTTGCCTCCTGTTGCTAACTCCTCCTACTCCGCTTCCTCATCCTCTACCGCCTCCTCATCCGGTCAGCGTAACACCTTCACCACCAACTTCAGCACAGCCAGGGGTAAACGACAGCAGGCAGTTTTAAAACTTTCCTGTTTGGGGGAAAAACCCCACACCGCGCAGGAGTTGTGGAGGGACATGGAACAACAGACCAATGAGTGGTTGCTGTCAGTGAGCCTCAAGCCCGGCCTAGTGGTGTGTGATAATGGGCGAAATCTCGTGGCAGCTCTGGGCCTAGCCGGTTTGACGCACATCCCTTGCCTGGCGCATGTGCTGAACTTGGTGGTCCAGAGGTTCCTTAAAAATTACCCCAATATGCCAGAGCTGCTGCAGAAAGTGCGGGCTGTGTGTGCGCACTTTCGGCGTTCTCACCCTGCTGCTGCTCGCCTGTCAGCGCTGCAGCGTAACTTTGGCCTTCCCGCTCACCGCTTCATATGTGACGTGCCCACAAGGTGGAACTCCACCTTGCACATGCTGGCCAGACTGTGCGAGCAGCAGCAGGCGATAGTGGAGTTTCAGCTGCAGCAATCACGCGTGAGTCGCTCTGCGGAACAGCACCACTTCACCACCAATAACTGGGCCTCCATGCGAGACCTGTGTGCCTTGTTTCGCTGTTTCGAGTACTCCACCAACATGTCCAGTGCCAATGACGCCGTTCTCAGCGTTACTATCCCAGTTCTATGCCTCCTTGAAAAAACGCTTTGGGCGATGATGGAAGAGGATGTGGCACAGGAGGATGAGGAGGAGGAGGAGGAAGCAGGATCATTTCAAAGGCTTTCAGGGCAGTCTTTCACAAGTGGCTACGAGGGTGGGTTCCTGCACCAACAAACGCCAGGTACACAATTGTCTGGCAGAAAGGGCACAGTTCTGGAGGATGACGAGGTAGAGGAGGAGATGGAGGAGGAGGAGGAGGAGGAGCCATTTTCACAGCAGGGTGGCACCCAGACCAGCTTGTGCCATCACTGGTGCGTGGCTGGGGGGATACAGAAGACACAGACGATACACCTCCCACAGAGGACAGCTTTTCTTTGCCTCTGGGCAGCCTGGCACACATGAGCGATTACATGCTGCAGTGTTTCCGCAATGACCGCCGAGTTGCCCACATTTTAACTGGTGCTGATTACTGGGTGGCCACCCTGCTGGATCCCCATTACAAGGACAACGTACCGTCCTTAATTCCCTCACTGGAGCGGGATCGTAAGATGCGCGAGTACAAGCGCACGCTGGTAGACGCGCTGCTGGTGGCATTCCCACCTGACAGCGGGCGTATGGTAGAAGCACAAGGCGAAGGCAGAGGAGGAGGAAGAGGTCGCCAACGCAGCCGGGGCACCGGCAGCACCTCAGAAGGCAGGGTTAGCATGGCTGAAATGTGGAAAAGCTTTGTCAGCACGCCACAACAACCAGCACCACCAGCTGAGATGGAACGTCTTAGCAGGAGGCAGCATTTCAACAACATGGTTGAGCAGTATGTGTCCACAGGCCTACACGTACTGGATGACGGGTCTGCCCCCTTTAACTTCTGGGTCTCCAAATTGGGCACATGGCCTGAGCTTGCCCTTTATGCCTTGGAGGTGCTGGCCTGCCCTGCAGCCAGTGTATTATCTGAACGTGTATTTAGCACGGCAGGGGGCGTTATCACAGACAAGCTCACGTTCATTGAAATGAACCAGGCATGGATCCCACAGGACTTGTCCGTACCTTGTGCAGAATAGACATGTATACCGGTGTTGTGACAAAAACTGTCCGGCCATCGGATTGTGTCCGGCCCATACTGCGAAGGCGCAGCGCTTGCGCAGTACAGAGGACAAGGAGATTCACAAAATCTCCGAAGATGAACGGCGCCTGCGCAGTGAGTGCAGGTTCAAGCCCCACCATCCAAGTGGACATACGGTAGCACATAGTAACAGGGCCCCTCACGGGCTCGGTTCGATCGCCTCGCTTCGGGCACGGCCTTACTTGGCTCGGCTTGAACCACGGATGGTGTGGCCTTCACCTGAACTCAACACGCAGGCGCCGTTCGTCTTGGGAGATTTTCGAAATCCCCTTGTCCTACATACTGAGCAAGCGCAGTACAGGGTGGACACTATTTGACGGGGGACAGAATTCGACACATCACTGGCCTTACCCAGCCATTGTTGTATTTTTGAACCAGTGTTGGCTACCTCGTCCTCCTCCACCGCCGCTTCCACCTACACAGCCACATCCACCGCCACCTCAACCTCATACTCCATATGGACCTCGTCCTCCTAGGTCAAGATTATAATTTTTATTTTATTTTTTTGTAGCGCACAGATCCTTTCCCCCTTACTTGCCTTTATGTTGTTGGCTCCTCGCAGGAGGGAGAAAGGCACACCGCACTACCAGCCCGTACCCTCCTATATAAAGAGGTTGAGCGGTGTACTTGACAGGCCGTGTCCACAGCCGGAGTCAAAACTCCTCCAGAGGATGATTCTCACCTCTACTGTAGGTAGAGGCAAGTCCTTTAATTCCCAGTAAAGTCAATGTCCACACCAGCTGAAATTACAACTCTTATTCTCTCATGGCAAAATAAACTCTACTTGGATAGAAAAGGTTAGAGCAAAGAAACAGGACAGCTTAAGGTGTGGAGGAGGTCCAGGCACAAACGTAGCACATTCACTTCACTGCTTAGGTTTCTCAAACAGTTTTAGGTGCACGGTCTCTGCCACAGACCTTGAGGTTGGTCTCTGCCACAGACCGGGTGTACAAGGCCCCTGCCACGGACCTGGAGAACTTTGGTCTCTGCCACAGACCAAGGTGTATAAGTACCCTGATACAGTCAAGATGACCTTGAGCTTCTCCTTCTACGAACCTAGCCCATATCAAGGGGAAGACATCTCTCCAGGGAGTCAACAGACCCTTCCTTCACCGTGACTCCCGCATCGGTCCATCAGAATGATCCTCCCTTCCCTGGAACATGGTCCCCTACACGAGGCGGCACCCTAAGACTCCTCGACCCTTAGCGGACTCCAGATGAAGGCTCTGGACTCCAGGTTTTACTCCCGCACCTAGGCCTCCATACCCAGGGCAGCAGGAACTCCAGGATAGTACCTCACCCTGGGCTAAAGGTACCCGAGATGGAACAGGAACACATGCACCCAGGCCGAAGGCACCTGGGCGTGGACCCCACTGGACATCAGCCCCCAGGCCAAAGGTCTGCCCCTTTTATATGCTCTCCCGGCATGCACAGCAGGTTCCCCGCCCCGCTGTACTACTGCCAAGAGGGGACACAAAAGGCACAGCACTGTATCGGCGGTTCAACCCTAGCCTACCATCGCAGCGCCACCTGTAGGCCGCAGGGAACTGCACACCAATACTGTCCCCCGAGGACAAAATGGTCCATGAATCCTACAGAATTAGGGTGTTTGAGCCTATTTACCACTCAAACACTTCCCTTAAATTTAGCACCCCACTACATTTTTATTTCAAAGTATTTTATTTTCCCACTAGCTTATCCATTAAATTGAATAATTTATTCCAGAAAGGGCGTATTCTGGGGCATTCCCACCATATGTGTGGCATCGTGCCGTTGAGTTTCTGAGGTTCTTAATGACTTCCCGTACCTCTTCTGCTGAAAAGGGTGCCTCCAGCATATTTTTTTATTTTTTTTAATGTTATTTTAAGTTATTTCCCTATCCACATTTGTTTGCAGAACACTTGCCATGCTCTTAACAACATTTTTCTGCCATTTGCAGCCCTCTAGCCCTTTCCATTACTTTTTTAGAGCCTTTTTAGTCCATAGAAGGCCGGGTCCCCATTGACTTCAATGGGGTTCGGGTCCGGGTTTGGGTTAAAGTTCGGTCCCGAACCCGAACTTTTTTCCAAAGTTCGGCCGAGCCCGTCGAACCCGAACATCCAGGTGTCCGCTCAACTCTAATTACTGATAATACAGGCAGTTGATTGAGCTAACCTGCAGTATATTAAGTCAGTGTACTGTATACTGGCCACAGTGTGCACGTAAAGCTGACTGCAGATGATTGGTTTTCTATTACTGATAATACAGGCAGTTGATTGAGCTAACCTGCAGTATATTAAGTCAGTGTACTGTATACTGGCCACAGTGTGCATGTAAAGCTGACTGCAGACTATTCCTTTCTATTACTGAGACCTTCAAATGCCACATTGCCAAGGCGCCATACTAAAATGCAAAATTTTGCCCATTTTTCGGTGAAATGCCATATTTCTCAGATTTTTGGGAAAATTACAAATTTTTTGCCTTATTTTGCCTTATTTGAGCGGGACAGTAATATTTGTCAGCAATGTCTTCATATAGAAATATGAAGATTTAATACCACCTTACACAGTGTATTCCATGTGCTTGTCTGTAAGAGAGAGACTAACAGACTGTCATTGGCAGACTTCCCTATTGTTTGTGTATTGGGAGGGAATGTGGATTGTGCCTGTCTCATTGTTAAATGTTAATGACCTCACATTGTTCTGTCTGCCTTAAGATAAACTTATTATGGGATGTATACAGTATGTGTATGTGGATTGGCTGCTAAGGGGGAGGGGGGATTGTCCCACAGTGTATATCTTTGTGTACACGGTATGTAAAAATCCATTAGCAGGGGGGAGGACCGTAGGGAATGTGTATATACAGTATATCAGCTCCCTTTCCCACGTCCTTCATACCAAGCTGAAGTGTATTACTGAAGTCATCGCTCGTGTTTTACATTTTCGTGTTTTCCCAATTCAATATGCCTAAAGTTGCTAGTTCAAACGTAACCCTTTTCAAGAAGTGGATTAATGGTGATAGCAATTTCGCCATGGAAGGTGGGAAGATATTCTGCAAGTTGTGCACGAAATCGGTAAGTTTTTTATTCAGTTTTCTTTGAGAACTCTTCTTATACCTATATCATTCTCATTTCTCTCACTTTTTCCATTTTTCGAGAGAATGTCATCTTTTTCTATTACTTCCACAAGCACTGTATATTTTGAAGTTATGGCCACTAACGTTCGTTTTATGGTACCCAACAGCCTTGTACCCCAAGTAGCCTTGAAATGCTCCTCAAGTGTAAAAAATTTTTATAGTTGAAAACTGTTTTCTGTCCTCACCTTAGTCCCCGTTCCAAAACTGATCTATTCTGGCCTGTGTAGGAAAAATACTTTTACTGGAGAATTTTTACCGGTACTGAATACAAAACTTTTTCTTGTATTTAATTTACAGTATGAGTTTAAGAAGAAGTGGCAATTCGACGTGCACAAGAAAAGCGAGCAGCACCTGGCAAGGGACAAAGCTTTGAGTACTGATCGGAAGCAGCAGCAGCTCCTTAGAGATGTGGTGTCATGGGAAATTTGGCCGGAGGTCCAGGAATTTTCCAGAGACATCACCATGGCTTTCCTTAAAGAAGGCATTCCGTTACACAAACTGGAGAAGGGTCCCCTGTGCGACATTTTTGACAAGTACTGTAGCGTCAAATTGCCAAGCGTGAGCACCCTATGGCGAATGGTGCCTCAATTGTGTGAAAAGGTAAGCAACGTTCAATGATAGTTTATGTTCAAATTACGCATAGGTACTTTTGGATGAGGAACAATACCTTCTGCAAAAATTAAGATCAACGAGTAAAAATTTACAAACATGTTTACGTATAGGTATGAAAAAATATATTTTTTTCATGTTTTAAATGGTGCCGACTGTATACGTGTATATATTTTTCTTTCTTAGAACTTGGAGGAAATTCACAAGGACATTGGTGACTGAAGGATCTGGCTCAGCGTAGACGAAGCAACGGATTCACTCGGACGATACATCACCAACGTCGTTGTGGGAAAATTGGATCCTGACAATGCCCAAAAAGGTCATCTTATCCACATGGCTCAATTGGAAAAAAAAACAATGCTTCAACCATCGTCCAAACTGTCCAGGAAGCCCTGAGTAAGTGCCTTTTTTTTCCTACACTACTACTACTACTAAACCAGCACCCTTCAGGCTATAATTTTAGCTTTTGTCTGTCGCGGTGCCATTTTTAGTGCTTATATACAGCATGCTAATATTTTATTTATTTATTTGTTTCAGGACTGCTGTGGCAAGGAGCCCCCAACACGGCAGGACGCTTGCTATTACTTGTCACGGATAGTGTAGCATACATGCTGAGCTCAGGGAGGACCCTTAAGGCTATCTACCCCAAAATTATCCATGAGACGTGTCTGGCGCATGGACTACATCGTGTTGCGGAGGCCATACGGGAAGAGCACCCCAAAGTCAATAAACTCATCTCGGTGGGGAAAAAAATATTCCTGAAGGCACCAAAGAGGGTCGAGGTATTCAGGAAACATTTGCCTGGCGTGCCACTACCTCCCAAGCCTGTTGTCACTAGGTGGGGCACCTGGTTTTCTGCAGTATCGTGGTATGTGAAACATTTTTAAGGGTTCAAAACCGTGGTGAAGGAGCTGGTGAGGTGAAAAAGGCAAAATACCTCATAGACGACCCGGCCCTCTTCCCGCAGCTTCTCTTTTTGGAGGCCAATTTCAAGTCAATTTCAGAAGTCATCGAGCAGCTTCAGTTTCAGAAGATTCTCCTGACGACCTCTGTGGCGAATATGGAGGAAATTGCCAACACAGATTACCCAGGAGCCATTGGAAAATGATTAAGGCCGAAATACAGGCCGTCCTGACCAGGAATTGTGGCTGGGAGGAAGTCAGAAGCGTGGCCGCGAACCTCGAAGGAAAGGAATCCCCGCTGAAAGAAGATTGGGATGCTGCAGACGTGCTGGCAATGAAATACGCGCCTGGAACATCAGCTGATGTAGAGAGGACTTTTTCAAAATTAAAGTACATCCTCAGCGACCGTCGCCTCAATTTTTCTATGGAGAGCATAGTAAAATTATACTATAATTAAAACTAAAATTGTTGTAAATGCCTGTAAATAGTAATAAAGTAGTTAATAAGTTGCACGATTTAATATCCCTTTTACGATGGGAAGAGGAGTGGAAAGTTTAAAAATAAATGCCAATTTTGGCGAAAATAAATGCCACATTTGGCCAAAATAAGTGCCATATTGCCACATTTTTTTGTGCCACATTTTGTAAAAATAAATGCCACATTTTGAAGGTCTCTGCTGATAATACAGGCAGTTGATTAAGCTAACCTGCAATATATTAAGTCAGTGTACTGTATACTGGCCACAGCGTGCACGTAAAGCTGACTGCAGACTATTCCTTTTCTATTACTGATAACACAGGCAGTTGATTGAGCTAACCTGCAGTATATTAAGTCAGTGTACTGTATACTGGCCACAGTGTGCACCTAAAGCTGACTGCAGAATATTCCTTTTCTATTAATGATTATACAGGCAGTTGATTGAGCTAACCTGCAGTATATTAAGTCAGTGTACTGTATACTGGTCACAGTGTGCATGTTAAGCTGACTGCAGACTATTGCTTTTCTATTACTGATAATACAGGCAGTTTATTGAGCTAACCTGCAGTATATTAAGTCAGTGTACTGTATACTGGCCACAGTGTGCACGTAAAGCTGACTGCAGATGATTGGTTTTCTATTACAACAAGGAGAGGCAGACACTCACAGGCCAATAAAAGAGGCCAAGCAGGCTCTGTGTCTAGAGGCAACAGTGCTGGTCGTGGACACGGTGCATCCTCATCAGCACATGGCAGTGGGGCATGCTTGTCCTTTGTTTGGGCAGCTGGCCGTGTTGAGCCACAACATGCCGAAGAGTTGGTAGAGTGGATGACAAAGACGTCCTCATCCTCCTCATATCTGCCAAAGCAGCCTCTTCTCTTGGCTCAATGGCATCAGTCACTCCTTCCCTAGCCCCACCATGTCCTGAGGAGTCCCCCGAACTGTTTGACCACAGTGTTGGGTACATGCTGCAGGAGGATGCGCGTTTTGAAGGCTCCGATGATTGTACCCAGCTTGAGGAAGGCAGTAACATGAGCCCAGAGAGAGGGGGTGCCAAAGAAGGACAGCAAACTGACAGTCATGTTCCCCCAGCTGCAGCATACTGCCAGGTTTGCTCCAGTGATGAGGAGGGAGGGGATGATGAGGTCACTGACTCTACGTGGGTGCCTGATAGGAGAGAGGAGGAGGAGGCACATCTCGAATGAGGCAAGATGCCCTCCAGGGGCCAGCTTAAGGGCAGCCAACCGACTGCATCACACCGCAGAGCTCCGCATGTGCAGGGTGCTGCTGTCTCTGCGCGTTATTCCAAAAGTTCTTTGGTGTGGGCCTTTTTTGAGACACGTGCAGCAGATCGCACCGTTGCTATTTGCAACATATGTCTGAAGCGTATCTCGCGTGGCCAAAACATCAGCCGCTTGGGCACCACATGCTTGACCAGACATATGTCGACCTGCCATGCAGTCCGTTGGCAAGCGTACATAAAAGACCCACACCAAAGAACAAAGCGGACCTCTCCTTGCTCCTCATCAGCTGGGATCTCCAACCCCACTATACCTTCAGTCCTCTCAGAAACCTGCACTGAGAGGAATGAAAGTGTAGAATTAGGTGTGTCACTGCTAAGTACTTGTGGGCAATCTGCTATCGGTACACCAACGTCTGATTGTACCAGGCAAATTTCCCTGCCCCGGCTGCTGCACCGCCAAAAGAAATTCGCTCCCAGCCATCCACATGCCCAGCGGTTGAATGCTTGCTTGGCTAAATTGCTAGCACTTCAACTGCTGCCTTTTCAGTTGGTAGACTCTGCCCCCTTCCGTGAGTTTGTGGAATGTGCAGTACCTCAGTGGCAGGTTCCCAAACTGCACTTTTTTTCATGGAAGGCGATTCCGGCTCTCTACCGGCATGTGGAAGGCAATGTCTTGGCCTCGCTGGACAGGACGGTCAGCGGTAAGGTGCATATTACCACTGACTCATGGTCCAGCAGGCTTGGACAGGGACGCTACCTATCTTTCACATCCCACTGGGTGACTCTGCTGGCAGCTGGGAAGGATGCAGGACAGGGTGCAGTAGTGTTGGAGGTTGTCCCGCCACCACGCCTCCAAAATGCTACTCGTGGTGATTCTGATACACCTCTCTCCTCCACCCCTCCTATTCTTCTTCCTCCAGGGCCTCTTCCTGTGCTGAATTGTCCTCGGAACCAGCGGTGCTCCGTAGGCGTTCAAGTGGCTACGCAAGTACGCAGGTAAAAAGATGCCATGCAGTGCTTGAGCTGGTGTGCTTGGGGGACAGGAGCCACACTTGGGCAGAGATTCTGTCAGCTCTGCAGGGGCAGGATCAGAGGTGGTTGACTCCACGCCAGCTTAAGCCGGAACAATGGCACCGACCTCCTCTCCCCCCTCCGACAGGGACAGCTGACCCATGTGCCCTGTTTGGCTCAGGTCCTTAACTTGGTGGTGCAGCGGTTCTTGGGCAGGTACCTGGGCTTACAGGATGTCCTGAGGCAGGCCAGGAAAGTCTGTGTGCATTTCCACTGGTCATATCATTTTGTGCAGGGACAGTTATAAACACGGGAAACATGCGCCACTTTACAGGCATACTATAGACAACCCCCAGGCACGATATTTAAAGGAATATTTCACTTTTATTTTTTCACTTTAAGCATCATTAAAATCACTGCTCCTTAAAAAACTGCAGTTTTAAAACGTTTTTTTGCATTGATACATGTACCCTGGGGCAGGACCCGGGTCCCCAAACCCTTTTTAGAACAATAACTTGCATATTAGCCTTTAAAATTTGCACTTTTGATTTCCCACATTCGTGTCCCATAGACTAATAGGGTTTGAAAGTTTGCGCAAACTATCGGTCCGTTCGCATGTTCTGGATGAGAACCGAACCGGGTGATGATTGGCTCATCCCTAGTGATCACAATTACTGTGGAGAGGGTCATTTTGATCTCCTCATTTAGTAGGGACATTGTGGCCTCTTTTTTATAAGAATGGCTCCACATAGGGATTATGTGCTTCACACACAACTTGTTGGGAATGAATAGAAATCAAGCTCCTTGGAATGATTTGTTAGGAGGCCACTGATCTGTGGAAGATGTTATTGGGGCTTAGTCAGAGAGTGCAATGTTACCAGTCTCTGAGTTGGTGAACATTAGCAACTGGCAGTGTTTGACTAGGACATTGATGTATGAACATATATTGTGCACTGGGGAGTAGTGATGAGCCGAACACACCCGGGTTCGGTTCGCACCAGAACCCGCGAACGGACCGAAAGTTCGTACGAACATTAGAACCCTATTAAATACAATGGATGCGAACGTTCGAATTCTAAAGTGCTAATTATAACAACTATTATGCATGTTATTGTCCTAAAAAGGGTTTGGGAACCGGGTTGTGCACCAGGGGACATGTATCAATGCAAAAAGAAGTTTTAAAAACGGTCGTTTTTCGGGAGCAGTCATTTTAATGATGCATAAAGTGAAAAAAAAAAGTCAAATATTCCTTTAAATATCGTACCTGGGGGTGTCTAAAGTATGCCTGTGAAGTGCCACGTGTTTCCCGTGTTTAGAACTGTCCCTGCACAAAATGACACTTCTAAAGGAAAAAAAAGCCATTTAAAACTGCTTGCGGCTTTAATGTAATGTCTGGTCCCGGTAATATGGATGAAAATCTTTAAGAAAAATGGCATAGCTACCCCATGACCCCCCCCCTACCCCAGCCCATTACCAGCCCCTTTGGGTCTTGTATGGATATTAAGGGGAACCCCGCACATAAAATAAAAAAGGCCCTATATACTCTGAACAGCCGTATACAGGCGGTGCATACAAGACAGGGACTGTAGGTTTGTTCTTATGTAGAATCTGTTTGTAATTTTGAACAGGTACATTGTTTAAGTGTAGCTCCAGCCCAAAAATCTATTTTTAAACTTTTTGGAAAACATAGGTAAGGGTTATCACCCCTGTAACATTTGTTTTGCTGTCTGTGCCCCTGTTCAGAACATTTCACCTCACTTTCCATCCCAATGACAACTGTTTTTGAAATGTGGTGTTTTTCTTGAAACAAGGATTGCTGATAAAGCATCAGTACAGAGGAGACACCTTTCTCCCATATTAATTCTTACAGGAGAGAATTTTCCTTCCAAGGGGTAGATTTCCTCTCACTTCCTGTTGTCTTCTTGCGTTTGCAAGTAGGAGTCGTTTGTAAGTTGGATGTTTGAAAGTAGGGACCTGCCGTATATACTCTGCAGAAATAGGCCCCTTAGTTGTTGGTGTTGGCACAACACTGTAAGCACTCACAGTTACTCTTGGTTGGTGCTGGAACGTCCTGCTGTCAACTATTATATCAGGAATTGTAATTACATATAATTGTTGAACAGTGGTAGTAAAAATTGGGCCTTTGATGGTGGTGCTGGTGCCACAACACTGTAAGCCCTGACAGTTACTCTTGGTGGGTGCAGCAATGGGCCCTGCTGTGAATTATTAGATCAAGAATTGTAATTGCATGCCCCTGTTGAACAGGGGCTGAAAAATTGGGCCTTTCGTGGTGGTGGTGGTGGTGGCGTTGCCACAACACTGTAAGCCCTCAGAGTTACTCTTGGTGGGTGCAGGAATGGGCCCTGCTGTGAATTATTAGATCAAGAATTGTAATTACATGCCCCTTTTGAACAGGGGCTGAAAAATTGGGCCTTTCGTGGTGGTGGTGGTGGTGGCGTTGCCACAACACTGTAAGCCCTCAGAGTTACTCTTGGTGGGTGCAGGAATGGGCCCTGCTGTGAATTATTAGATCAAGAATTGTAATTACATGCCCCTTTTGAACAGGGGCTGAAAAATTGGGCCTTTCGTGGTGGTGGTGGTGGTGGCGTTGCCACAACACTGTAAGCCCTCAGAGTTACTCTTGGTGGGTGCAGCAATGGGCCCTGCTGTGAATTATTAGATCAAGAATTGTAATTACATGCCCCTGTTGAACAGGGGCTGAAAAATTGGGCCTTAGGCACTGGTGGCACAACACTACAACCCCTCACAGATACTGTACTTGGAGCACAGCAATGAGCCCTGTTGCAAAGTATTGCATCAAAAATTGTAATGACACGCCCCTGTTAAACAGGGGCTGAAAAATTGGGCCTTAGGTACTGGTGCCACAACACTCCAACCCCTCACAGATACTGTACTTGGAGCACAGCAATGAGCCCTATGGCAAATTATTGCTAAAAAAATTGTAATTACACGCCCCTGTAAAACAGGGGCTGAAAAATTGGGCCTTAGCCACTGGTGGCGGCACCCATAAACAAAAATGATCTTCCAAGCTATCATCATCAATCGTATCATTGAGGACTCGGAGGAGGAGGATAGCCAGTCAACATAACAGCACAGGCACTCAGCATCAGCATCAGTCTTGACGGGATGTGACATGTTAAAATCAATTAGTCTGTTATATCAGCATCAGGTGTGTGGTAGCTGGTGGTGATCCAAGACTGGTTCATCTTGATGAAAGTCAGTCGATCAACCGAGTCGGTGGACAGGCGCACCCTGTGATCCGTGACAAATCCTCCAGCAGCACTGAATGTGCGTTCCGAAAGAACGCTGGATGCAGGACAGGCCAGTAGCTCAATTGCATACTGTGCAAGCTCTGCCCAGTGATCCATCCTCAAGACCCAGTAAGCCAGAGGATTTTCGGTGGGGAAGGTGTCCAAGTCTGACCTTGCCCCTAGATATTCCTGCACCATGTTTATCAGACGCTGGCGATGGTTGCTGGAACCGATCATACTTTGGGGCTGCGGACTAAAGAATTGTCTGAACGCATCGGTCAGACGGCCACCTTCCCCACCGCTCCTTCTTTGACTGGCCGAAGCCTCAGCAACTCGTTGTCCAGGACCAGGAGTTTGTAACCTCCCAGTCTCTGGGAACGCGTTGCACAGACCTTTCTGCAAGGCCTCCCGGAGTTGTCTCATCCTCTGCTCCCTCTGCGACGGTAACATAAGGTCCGCAACCTTACCCTTGTACCGTGGATCAAGGAGAGTGGCCAGCCAGTAATGGTCCCTCTCCTTGATCCGAAGAATACGAGGATCCTTCCGCAGACTTTGCAGGATCAGGGAGGCCATGCAGCTGAGGCATTCGCTCCGGAGTCCTCTGGGTCACTAAGGATGACATGATCCGCAGCCACCTCCTCCCAGCCACGTACAAGTCCACTGGTTTCTTGGGACTGTAAATCATCCCTAAAAGACTGCTGCTGATGATGCTGAGTGCCAGCCTCCACCTCCATGCTGACACAATCCTCCTCCTCCTCCTCCTCCTCCTCCTCTTCCTGTGCGATGGGTGGGACAGAAGGAACACTGTCTGGGTAAAGGGGGCCTTGAGAGGCAAGGAAGTCCTCCTCTTCCTGCCTCTGTTCTGCCTCAAGTGCCCTGTCCATTATTCCACGCAGCGTGTGCTCCAACAGGTGGACAAGAGGTACAGTGTCACTGATGCATGCACTGTCACTGCTCACCATCCTCGTGGCCTCCTCAAATGGTGCCAGGACAGTGCATGCATCCCTGATCATGCCCCACTGGCGTGGAGAAAAAAAACCAAGCTCCCCTGACCCTGTCCTGGTGCCGTAGTCGCACAGGTACTCATTGATGGCCCTCTGCTGCGTGTGCAGCCGCTGCAGCATGGCCAACGTTGAGTTCCACCTGGTGGGCATGTCACATATAAGGCGGTTCTTGGGCAGGTTCAACTCCTTTTGCAGCTCAGCCAGGCGAGCACTGGCATTATAAGATCTGCGGAAATGCACACAGACTTTCCTGGCCTGCCTCAGGACATCCTGTAAGCCCGGGTACCTGCCCAAGAACCGCTGCACCACCAGGTTAAGGACATGAGCCACACAGGGCACATGGGTCAGTTGTCCCTGTCGGAGGGCGGAGAGGAGGTTGGTGCCATTGTCGCAAACCACCATTCCTGGCTTAAGCTGGCGTGGCGTCAACCACCTCTCGGCCTGGCCCTGCAGAGCCGACAGGACCTCTGCCCCAGTGTGGCTTCTGTCCCCCAAACACACCAGCGCAAGCACGGCATGGCATCTTTTTGCCTGCGTACTTGCGTAGCCCCTTGAACGGCTACGGAGCACCGCTGGTTCAGAGGACAAACCACAGGAAGAGGCCATGGAGGAAGAAGAAGAGGAGGGGGTGGAGGAGAGAGGTGTGTCACAACCAGTAGTAGCATTTTGGAGGCGTGGCGGTGGAACAACCTCCAACACTACTGCACCTTGTCCTGCATCCTTCCCAGCTGCCAAAAGAGTGACCCAATGGGCCGTGAAAGAAAGGTAACGTCCCTGTCCATGCCTGCTGGACCATGAGTCAGCGGTAATATGCACCTTACCGCTGACCGCCCTGTCCAGCGAGGCCAAGACATTGCCTTCCACATGCCGGTAGAGAGCCGGAATAGCCTTCCATGAGAAAAAGTGGCGTTTGGGAACCTGCCACTGAGGAACCGCACATTGCACAAACTCACGGAAGGGGGCCGAGTCTACCAACTGAAAAGGCAGCAGTTGAAGCGCTAGCAATTTAGCCAAGCTAGCATTCAACCGCTGGGCATGTGGATGGCTGGGAGTGAACTTCTTTCGACGGTCCAGCAGCTGGGGCAGGGAAATTTGCCTGCTAGAATCGGACGTCGGTGTACTGCTAGCAGAGTGGCCGCAACTACTTGGCTGTGACACACCTAATTCTACACCTTCATTCCTCTCAGTGCATGTTTCAGACAGGACTGAAGTTATAGTGGGGTTGGAGATCCCAGCTGATGCGGTGCAAGGAGAGGTCCGCTTTGTTCTTTGGTGTGGGTCTTTGAGGTAGGCTTGCCAACGAGCTGCATGGCAGGTCAACATATGTCTGGTCAGGCATGTGGTACCCAAGCGGCTGATGTTTTGGCCACGCGATATACGCTTGAGACATATGTTGTAAACAGCAGCTGTGCGATCTGATGCACTAGCCTCAAAAAAGGCCCACACCAAAGAACTTTTTGAATGACGGGCAGAGGCAGCGCCCTGCACAGGCGGAGCTCTGCGGTGTGATTCCGTCGGTGTACTGCCCTTACGCTGGCCACCAAAGGGCATCCTGCCTCGTTGGAGATGTGCCTCCTCCTCATCCTCCTCCTCCTCCTCTCTCCTATTAGGCACCCACGTGGAGTCAGTGACCTCATCATCCCCTCCCTCCTCATCACTGGAGCCAATCTGGCAGTATGCTGCAGCTGCTGGAACATGACTGCCAGATTGGTGTCCTTCTTGAGCATCCCCTCTGTCTGCTCTCACGCTACTGCCTTCCTGTAGCTGGGTTTCATCATCAGACCCTTCGAAACGCTGGGCATCCTCCTGGAGCATGTACCCAACACTGTGCTCAAACAGTTCGGGGGACTCCTCAGGAGGAGGACATGGTGGGTCTAGGGAAGGAGTGACTGATGATGAGTCTGACATTGATACCAGGGAAGAGGACGCGTTGGCAGCTGCTTTGCCAGTACCCTGAGCCTGGGTGAGAGAGGATGAGGAGGAGGAGGAGGGCTTGGTCATCCACTCTACCAAGTCTTCGGCATGATGTGGCTCAACATGTCCAGCTGCCGAAAAGAAGGACAAGCGTGTCCCATGGCCATGTGCTGATGACAATGCACCGCGTCCACGACCAGCACTGTTGTCCCCAGACACAGAGCCTGCTTGCCCTCTTTTATTGCCTCCTGACTGTCTGCCTCTCCTTGTTTGCCTTCCAGACATTCTAATAGATGGCCTGCAGGGAGATGGGAAAAAAGCAATAAGGGCTACCTTCAGGTGTCCTTCTCTGTCCCTTTACTTAAGGATTTCTAAATATGGCTGAGGATGATTGCTTTTGCACAGAATAGCACAACGACAATTTCCCTGACTGTCCAAAAAACAAGGATTTCAAAGATGGTTGATGAGGAATGCTTTAGCACACTATAGCACAAGGAGAATTTCCCTCACTGTCCTTCCCTGTCCCTAGAAACAAGGATTATCACAGTGAAAGAAACTGACACTCTTCCTACCTATAGTTTTCTGTCCCTAGAAAAAATGTTTTTTTAAAGCACACTATAGCACAAGGAGAATTTCCCTCACTGTCCTTCCCTGTCCCTAGAAACAAGGATTCGTACAGTAAAACACACTGACACTCTCCCTACCTATAGTTTTCTGTCCCTAGAAAAAATGTTTTTTTAAAGCACACTATAGCACAAGGAGAATTTCCCTCACTGTCCTTCCCTGTCCCTAGAAATAAGGATTCGCACAGTAAAACACACTGACACTCTCCCTACCTATAGTTTTCTGTCCCTAGAAAAAATGTTTTTTTAAAGCACACTATAGCACAAGGAGAATTTCCCTCACTGTCCTTCCCTGTCCCTAGAAACAAGGATTCGCACAGTAAAACACACTGACACTCTCCCTACCTATAGTTTTCTGTCCCTAGAAAAAATGTTTTTTTAAAGCACACTATAGCACAAGGAGAATTTCCCTCACTGTCCTTCCCTGTCCCTAGAAACAAGGATTCGTACAGTAAAACACACTGACACTCTCCCTACCTATAGTTTTCTGTCCCTAGAAATTTTTTTTTTTTAAAGCACACTATAGCACAAGGAGAATTTCCCTCACTGTCCTTCCCTGTCCCTAGAAACAAGGATTTGCACAGTAAAACACACTGACACTCTCCCTACCTATAGTTTTCTGTCCCTAGAAAAAATGTTTTTTTAAAGCACACTATAGCACAAGGAGAATTTCCCTCACTGTCCTTCCCTGTCCCTAGAAACAAGGATTCGCACAGTAAAACACACTGACACTCTCCCTACCTATAGTTTTCTGTCCCTAGAAAAAATGTTTTTTTAAAGCACACTATAGCACAAGGAGAATTTCCCTCACTGTCCTTCCCTGTCCCTAGAAACAAGGATTCGCACAGTAAAACACACTGACACTCTCCCTACATATAGTTTTCTGTCCCTAGAAAAAATGTTTTTTTTTAAAGCACACTATAGCACAAGGAGAATTTCCCTCACTGTCCTTCCCTGTCCCTTGAAACAAGGATTCGTACAGTAAAACACACTGACACTCTCCCTACCTATAGTTTTCTGTCCCTAGAAAAAATGTTTTTTTAAAGCACACTATAGCACAAGGAGAATTTCCCTCACTGTCCTTCCCTGTCCCTAGAAACAAGGATTCGCACAGTAAAACACACTGACACTCTCCCTACCTATAGTTTTCTGTCCCTAGAAAAAATGTTTTTTTAAAGCACACTATAGCACAAGGAGAATTTCCCTCACTGTCCTTCCCTGTCCCTAGAAACAAGGATTCGTACAGTAAAACACACTGACACTCTCCCTACCTATAGTTTTCTGTCCCTAGAAAAAATGTTTTTTTAAAGCACACTATAGCACAAGGAGAATTTCCCTCACTGTCCTTCCCTGTCCCTAGAAACAAGGATTCGCACAGTAAAACACACTGACACTCTCCCTACCTATAGTTTTCTGTCCCTAGAAAAAATGTTTTTTTAAAGCACACTATAGCACAAGGAGAATTTCCCTCACTGTCCTTCCCTGTCCCTAGAAACAAGGATTCGCACAGTAAAACACACTGACACTCTCCCTACCTATAGTTTTCTGTCCCTAGAAAAAAATGTTTTTTTATAGCACAAGGAGAATTTCCCTCACTGTCCTTCCCTGTCCCTAGAAACAAGGATTCGCACAGTAAAACACACTGACACTCTCCCTACCTATAGTTTTCTGTCCCTAGAAAAAATGTTTTTTTAAAGCACACTATAGCACAAGGAGAATTTCCCTCACTGTCCTTCCCTGTCCCTAGAAACAAGGATTCGTACAGTAAAACACACTGACACTCTCCCTACCTATAGTTTTCTGTCCCTAGAAAAAAAGTTTTTTTAAAGCACACTATAGCACAAGGAGAATTTCCCTCACTGTCCTTCCCTGTCCCTAGAAACAAGGATTCACACAGTAAAACACACTGACACTCTCCCTACCTATAGTTTTCTGTCCCTAGAAAAAATGTTTTTTTAAAGCACACTATAGCACAAGGAGAATTTCCCTCACTGTCCTTCCCTGTCCCTAGAAACAAGGATTTGTACAGTAAAACACACTGACACTCTCCCTACCTATAGTTTTCTGTCCCTAGAAAAAATGTTTTTTTAAAGCACACTATAGCACAAGGAGAATTTCCCTCACTGTCCTTCCCTGTCCCTAGAAACAAGGATTCGTACAGTAAAACACACTGACACTCTCCCTACCTATAGTTTTCTGTCCCTAGAAAAAATGTTTTTTTAAAGCACACTATAGCACAAGGAGAATTTCCCTCACTGTCCTTCCCTGTCCCTAGAAACAAGGATTCACACAGTAAAACACACTGACACTCTCCCTACCTATAGTTTTCTGTCCCTAGAAAAAATGTTTTTTTAAAGCACACTATAGCACAAGGAGAATTTCCCTCACTGTCCTTCCCTGTCCCTAGAAACAAGGATTCGCACAGTAAAACACACTGACACTCTCCCTACCTATAGTTTTCTGTCCCTAGAAAAAATGTTTTTTTAAAGCACACTATAGCACAAGGAGAATTTCCCTCACTGTCCTTCCCTGTCCCTAGAAACAAGGATTCGCACAGTAAAACACACTGACACTCTCCCTACCTATAGTTTTCTGTCCCTAGAAAAAATGTTTTTTTAAAGCACACTATAGCACAAGGAGAATTTCCCTCACTGTCCTTCCCTGTCCCTAGAAACAAGGATTCGCACAGTAAAACACACTGACACTCTCCCTACCTATAGTTTTCTGTCCCTAGAAAAAATGTTTTTTTAAAGCACACTATAGCACAAGGAGAATTTCCCTCACTGTCCTTCCCTGTCCCTAGAAACAAGGATTCGTACAGTAAAACACACTGACACTCTCCCTACCTATAGTTTTCTGTCCCTAGAAAAAATGTTTTTTTAAAGCACACTATAGCACAAGGAGAATTTCCCTCACTGTCCTTCCCTGTCCCTAGAAACAAGGATTCGTACAGTAAAACACACTGACACTCTCCCTACCTATAGTTTTCTGTCCCTAGAAAAAATGTTTTTTTAAAGCACACTATAGCACAAGGAGAATTTCCCTCACTGTCCTTCCCTGTCCCTAGAAACAAGGATTCGCACAGTAAAACACACTGACACTCTCCCTACCTATAGTTTTCTGTCCCTAGAAAAAATGTTTTTTTAAAGCACACTATAGCACAAGGAGAATTTCCCTCACTGTCCTTCCCTGTCCCTAGAAACAAGGATTCGCACAGTAAAACACACTGACACTCTCCCTACCTATAGTTTTCTGTCCCTAGAAAAAATGTTTTTTTAAAGCACACTATAGCACAAGGAGAATTTCCCTCACTGTCCTTCCCTGTCCCTAGAAACAAGGATTCGGACAGTAAAACACACTGACACTCTCCCTACCTATAGTTTTCTTTTCCTAGAAAAAATGTTTTTTTAAAGCACACTATAGCACAAGGAGAATTTCCCTCACTGTCCTTCCCTGTCCCTAGAAACAAGGATTCGTACAGTAAAACACACTGACACTCTCCCTACCTATAGTTTTCTGTCCCTAGAAAAAATGTTTTTTTAAAGCACACTATAGCACAAGGAGAATTTCCCTCACTGTCCTTCCCTGTCCCTAGAAACAAGGATTCGTACAGTAAAACACACTGACACTCTCCCTACCTATAGTTTTCTGTCCCTAGAAAAAATGTTTTTTTAAAGCACACTATAGCACAAGGAGAATTTCCCTCACTGTCCTTCCCTGTCCCTAGAAAGAAGGATTCGTACAGTAAAACACACTGACACTCTCCCTACCTATAGTTTTCTGTCCCTAGAAAAAATGTTTTTTTAAAGCACACTATAGCACAAGGAGAATTTCCCTCACTGTCCTTCCCTGTCCCTAGAAACAAGGATTCGCACAGTAAAACACACTGACACTCTCCCTACCTATAGTTTTCTGTCCCTAGAAAAAATGTTTTTTTAAAGCACACTATAGCACAAGGAGAATTTCCCTCACTGTCCTTCCCTGTCCCTAGAAACAAGGATTCGTACAGTAAAACACACTGACACTCTCCCTACCTATAGTTTTCTGTCCCTAGAAAAAATGTTTTTTTAAAGCACACTATAGCACAAGGAGAATTTCCCTCACTGTCCTTCCCTGTCCCTAGAAACAAGGAATCGCACAGTAAAACACACTGACACTCTCCCTACCTATAGTTTTCTGTCCCTAGAAAAAATGTTTTTTTAAAGCACACTATAGCACAAGGAGAATTTCCCTCACTGTCCTTCCCTGTCCCTAGAAACAAGGATTCGGACAGTAAAACACACTGACACTCTCCCTACCTATAGTTTTCTGTCCCTAGAAATTTTTTTTTTTAAAGCACACTATAGCACAAGGAGAATTTCCCTCACTGTCCTTCCCTGTCCCTAGAAAGAAGGATTTGTACAGTAAAACACACTGACACTCTCCCTACCTATAGTTTTCTGTCCCTAGAAAAAATGTTTTTTTAAAGCACACTATAGCACAAGGAGAATTTCCCTCACTGTCCTTCCCTGTCCCTAGAAACAAGGATTCGTACAGTAAAACACACTGACACTCTCCCTACCTATAGTTTTCTGTCCCTAGAAAAAATGTTTTTTTAAAGCACACTATAGCACAAGGAGAATTTCCCTCACTGTCCTTCCCTGTCCCTAGAAAGAAGGATTCGTACAGTAAAACACACTGACACTCTCCCTACCTATAGTTTTCTGTCCCTAGAAAAAATGTTTTTTTAAAGCACACTATAGCACAAGGAGAATTTCCCTCACTGTCCTTCCCTGTCCCTAGAAACAAGGATTCGCACAGTAAAACACACTGACACTCTCCCTACCTATAGTTTTCTGTCCCTAGAAAAAATGTTTTTTTAAAGCACACTATAGCACAAGGAGAATTTCCCTCACTGTCCTTCCCTGTCCCTAGAAACAAGGATTCGTACAGTAAAACACACTGACACTCTCCCTACCTATAGTTTTCTGTCCCTAGAAAAAATGTTTTTTTAAAGCACACTATAGCACAAGGAGAATTTCCCTCACTGTCCTTCCCTGTCCCTAGAAACAAGGAATCGCACAGTAAAACACACTGACACTCTCCCTACCTATAGTTTTCTGTCCCTAGAAAAAATGTTTTTTTAAAGCACACTATAGCACAAGGAGAATTTCCCTCACTGTCCTTCCCTGTCCCTAGAAACAAGGATTCGTACAGTAAAACACACTGACACTCTCCCTACCTATAGTTTTCTGTCCCTAGAAAAAATGTTTTTTTAAAGCACACTATAGCACAAGGAGAATTTCCCTCACTGTCCTTCCCTGTCCCTAGAAACAAGGATTCGTACAGTAAAACACACTGACACTCTCCCTACCTATAGTTTTCTGTCCCTAGAAAAAAATTTTTTTTAAAGCACACTATAGCACAAGGAGAATTTCCCTCACTGTCCTTCCCTGTCCCTAGAAACAAGGATTCGCACAGTAAAACACACTGACACTCTCCCTACCTATAGTTTTCTGTCCCTAGAAAAAATGTTTTTTTAAAGCACACTATAGCACAAGGAGAATTTCCCTCACTGTCCTTCCCTGTCCCTAGAAACAAGGATTCGCACAGTAAAACACACTGACACTCTCCCTACCTATAGTTTTCTGTCCCTAGAAAAAATGTTTTTTTAAAGCACACTATAGCACAAGGAGAATTTCCCTCACTGTCCTTCCCTGTCCCTAGAAACAAGGATTCGCACAGTAAAACACACTGACACTCTCCCTACCTATAGTTTTCTGTCCCTAGAAAAAATGTTTTTTTAAAGCACACTATAGCACAAGGAGAATTTCCCTCACTGTCCTTCCCTGTCCCTAGAAACAAGGATTCGTACAGTAAAACACACTGACACTCTCCCTACCTATAGTTTTCTGTCCCTAGAAAAAATGTTTTTTTAACGCACACTATAGCACAAGGAGAATTTCTCTCACTGTCCTTCCCTGTCCCTAGAAACAAGGATTCGTACAGTAAAACACACTGACACTCTCCCTACCTATAGTTTTCTGTCCCTAGAAAAAATGTTTTTTTAAAGCACACTATAGCACAAGGAGAATTTCCCTCACTGTCCTTCCCTGTCCCTAGAAACAAGGATTCGCACAGTAAAACACACTGACACTCTCCCTACCTATAGTTTTCTGTCCCTAGAAAAAATGTTTTTTTAAAGCACACTATAGCACAAGGAGAATTTCCCTCACTGTCCTTCCCTGTCCCTAGAAACAAGGATTCGTACAGTAAAACACACTGACACTCTCCCTACCTATAGTTTTCTGTCCCTAGAAAAAATGTTTTTTTAAAGCACACTATAGCACAAGGAGAATTTCCCTCACTGTCCTTCCCTGTCCCTAGAAACAAGGATTCGTACAGTAAAACACACTGACACTCTCCCTACCTATAGTTTTCTGTCCCTAGAAAAAATGTTTTTTTAAAGCACACTATAGCACAAGGAGAATTTCCCTCACTGTCCTTCCCTGTCCCTAGAAACAAGGATTCGCACAGTAAAACACACTGACACTCTCCCTACCTATAGTTTTCTGTCCCTAGAAAAAAATGTTTTTTTAAAGCACACTATAGCACAAGGAGAATTTCCCTCACTGTCCTTCCCTGTCCCTAGAAACAAGGATTCGCACAGTAAAACACACTGACACTCTCCCTACCTATAGTTTTCTGTCCCTAGAAAAAATGTTTTTTTAAAGCACACTATAGCACAAGGAGAATTTCCCTCACTGTCCTTCCCTGTCCCTAGAAACAAGGATTCGTACAGTAAAACACACTGACACTCTCCCTACCTATAGTTTTCTGTCCCTAGAAAAAATGTTTTTTTAAAGCAAACTATAGCACAAGGAGAATTTCCCTCACTGTCCTTCCCTGTCCCTAGAAACAAGGATTCGCACAGTAAAACACACTGACACTCTCCCTACCTATAGTTTTCTGTCCCTAGAAAAAATGTTTTTTTAAAGCACACTATAGCACAAGGAGAATTTCCCTCACTGTCCTTCCCTGTCCCTAGAAACAAGGATTCGTACAGTAAAACACACTGACACTCTCCCTACCTATAGTTTTCTGTCCCTAGAAAAAATGTTTTTTTAAAGCACACTATAGCACAAGGAGAATTTCCCTCACTGTCCTTCCCTGTCCCTAGAAACAAGGATTCGTACAGTAAAACACACTGACACTCTCCCTACCTATAGTTTTCTGTCCCTAGAAAAAATGTTTTTTTAAAGCACACTATAGCACAAGGAGAATTTCCCTCACTGTCCTTCCCTGTCCCTATAAACAAGGATTCGCACAGTAAAACACACTGACACTCTCCCTACCTATAGTTTTCTGTCCCTAGAAAAAATGTTTTTTTAAAGCACACTATAGCACAAGGAGAATTTCCCTCACTGTCCTTCCCTGTCCCTAGAAACAAGGATTCGCACAGTAAAACACACTGACACTCTCCCTACCTATAGTTTTCTGTCCCTAGAAAAAATGTTTTTTTAAAGCACACTATAGCACAAGGAGAATTTCCCTCACTGTCCTTCCCTGTCCCTAGAAACAAGGATTCGTACAGTAAAACACACTGACACTCTCCCTACCTATAGTTTTCTGTCCCTAGAAAAAAAATTTTTTTAAAGCACACTATAGCACAAGGAGAATTTCCCTCACTGTCCTTCCCTGTCCCTAGAAACAAGGATTCGTACAGTAAAACACACTGACACTCTCCCTACCTATAGTTTTCTGTCCCTAGAAAAAATGTTTTTTTAAAGCACACTATAGCACAAGGAGAATTTCCCTCACTGTCCTTCCCTGTCCCTAGAAACAAGGATTCACACAGTAAAACACACTGACACTCTCCCTACCTATAGTTTTCTGTCCCTAGAAAAAATGTTTTTTTAAAGCACACTATAGCACAAGGAGAATTTCCCTCACTGTCCTTCCCTGTCCCTAGAAACAAGGATTCTCACAGTAAAACACACTGACACTCTCCCTACCTATAGTTTTCTGTCCCTAGAAAAAATGTTTTTTTAAAGCACACTATAGCACAAGGAGAATTTCCCTCACTGTCCTTCCCTGTCCCTAGAAACAAGGATTCGCACAGTAAAACACACTGACACTCTCCCTACCTATAGTTTTCTGTCCCTAGAAAAAATGTTTTTTTAAAGCACACTATAGCACAAGGAGAATTTCCCTCACTGTCCTTCCCTGTCCCTAGAAACAAGGATTCGTACAGTAAAACACACTGACACTCTCCCTACCTATAGTTTTCTGTCCCTAGAAAAAATGTTTTTTTAAAGCACACTATAGCACAAGGAGAATTTCCCTCACTGTCCTTCCCTGTCCCTAGAAACAAGGATTCGTACAGTAAAACACACTGACACTCTCCCTACCTATAGTTTTCTGTCCCTAGAAAAAATGTTTTTTTAAAGCACACTATAGCACAAGGAGAATTTCCCTCACTGTCCTTCCCTGTCCCTAGAAACAAGGATTCGCACAGTAAAACACACTGACACTCTCCCTACCTATAGTTTTCTGTCCCTAGAAAAAATGTTTTTTTAAAGCACACTATAGCACAAGGAGAATTTCCCTCACTGTCCTTCCCTGTCCCTAGAAACAAGGATTCGCACAGTAAAACACACTGACACTCTCCCTACCTATAGTTTTCTGTCCCTAGAATTTTTTTTTTTAAAGCACACTATAGCACAAGGAGAATTTCCCTCACTGTCCTTCCCTGTCCCTAGAAACAAGGATTCGCACAGTAAAACACACTGACACTCTCCCTACCTATCCTTCTCTTTCCCTAAACTAAAGGAATCCAGGTTAAGCAAGAAAAAATAAATGTCACTGTCCCTGCCTATGCTTCTCTTTCCCTGCTCCGGAACACACTACACTAGGCCGCCGTGCTGGCAGCCTTTTATAGTGTGGGGCGTGTACTAAACACCCTCAGCAATAATTGGCCACAGGCATCCTGCCTGTGGCCAATCATTGCTCTCCTCGCTGCCGGCGCTGTGATTGGCCAAGCATGCGGGGTCACAGTGCATGCTTGGCCAATCACAGCGCCTGGATGACACTGCGATGGCGTAGTGCATTGTGGGCCGTTCGCGTCACTCGAATTAGGCGCGAACGGCCCAAATCGTTCGATCTTCGTCGAACGATCGAACAGCCGATGTTCGAGTCGAACGTATGTTCGACTCGAACACCGAGCTCATCCCTACTGGGGAGTAATAGAAATAGTTATTGGTGTGGGGTGGTGGATTCTTTAAACATTGACAAGCTGAAGAATTTAGAGGTATGTTTTCTATACTTTTAAGGACTGCATGAGGAATATTTAAAGGTAGTGCCCACTGAGTCTGAGGAAGGGTCCAGCATGAAGTCAAAATCTTCACGACTGATAGGTGTTCCTTTAGAAAAAAATGATCGTTTCCAACATAGATTTGAAGAACAGGATCTGACATGGTTTGGTAGGTAAACAAAGGTGACTTTCTGGTCTCAGACTTATGCCGCGTACACACGGCCGTTTTTAATGTAATTGAAAAACACAACGTTTTTCTCGACGTGATTTTTCTTGTTTCCTCTCAAGCCTGCCTTGCCTACACACGATCATGAAATAAAATGCTAGAGCAAAGCGTGGTGACGTACGAAATGTACTACGGCACTATAAAGGGGAAGTTCCACTCGAATGGCGCCACCCTTTGGGCTGCTTCTGCTGATCCTTGTGTTAGTAAAGTTTGGTGAGAGACAATTTGCGCTTTTCAGCTTTGTGCTCTTCAGTCCGTTACAGCGTGACAAATGTGCTATCTCCATTACGAACGCTAGTTTTTCCAGAACGAGCGCTCCCATCTCATACTTAATTCTTTTTTTTTTTCAAATCGTTTTTATTAAGAATTTTCAAAGAAGGAAAAAAAAACAAAAACAAATGACAAGATACAAAAGTCAAAGCAAGTAAGTAATATAGCATTACAATAGCAACACGCGTGACGATGACATAGTCGCGAGGGATTAAAGATAACGATAAACCTTGGCCCGTGTGATTAGGATATCATGACTTACTTGAAACAATGCAAAACTGGAGAAAAGGGAGAGAAAAAAAAAAAGAAAGGGGGAAGGAGAAGAGAGAGAATAGGGGGAAGTTGGAAAGAAAGAGGGGGAAGGGACTAGGGGAAGGGGAGAGGGGAAAAAAGGGTCAAAAGGGTCATCCTGCGGTCTCACCATAAATATAGCACAAGAAGAGCAATTACATAAAATGCAAACTCACATAATAAATTCAAACATGACTTTTGTTACTTTTAAACCATAACGTCCATATTTTCCAATTGCTATCAAACTTTTGTTTATTCCCTCTTCTACCAGCCAGCATGGACTCATATACATAATGCGTCTGGGTGATCAAGAGTACCTCTGAGGCGTTGGGTGCCTTATCTGCTTTCCATTGCCTTGCAATCAAAGACCTGGCTGCTAGGAGGATATGAGTCACCACCACCCTGAAGTTTGGGGGGAACATTTCGATGCCTATATGTAGTAATGCCAGGCTAGGCTTTGGGCGAGTCAGGATCCCAGTGATCCTGGAGATACAGCGGAAGACCGAGTTCCAAAAACTAGTTAAATGTCTACACGACCAGAACATATGTAGTAAATTGCCTGTCATTCCACAATTCCTCCAGCACAACGGAGAGTTGAGGGCGCCAAACCTAGATATTCTGTAGGGGGTGAGGTACCACCTAAGTGCTATCTTTTGGGAGAGCTCCCAGTGGTTAATGCAGCTAGAGGCTTTATAGAGCGATTTCAGCGCCTGTTGCCATTGAAGAGTCGAGATGTTAATACCCAAATCCACCTCCCACTTTCTAAAGGGTTGGGATTTTACGAATTGTAGTTTGTGTTGGAAGAGATTGTAGAACAAGGAGATGCCTCTAGGGGGAGTGGGGGTCGTAGTATAGAAACGCCAAACTTCTTTTGGCAGCAGAATCTGATGTGAACTGAGAGAACCAAGGAAGTGAGAAATTTGAGTGTGTTTGTATTGGTCGGTAGATGCTAGATTAAACTTTTCTTGAATAGAGGTGAACGAAAGGAGGGTGTGGTCATGATATAAGTCATCTATCGTTTTAATCCCTTTCGCCTGCCAATCAGAGAGAGATATGTTAGGGATAATCTGGGAGAGGATTGTTATGGGAATGGGAACTGACGTTTGATCAGAGAGTGGGACTGGGATTTTTAGGAGATCTCTCCAGGCCTCCAAAGAGGCCTGGATCGTTGGAGGTAGTGTATGTATAGGAATTGGTTTCCACACATCTACTAAGAGGAGAAGACAAAGGTTTTTAGTAGGGCTCAGAGATTGTTCAATATCACACCAATTTGAGTCAGCCGTCGGGACTAACCACCCTTTCAATTGTACTAGGATGGCAGCGCGGAAGTAATCCCGTATGTCGACCAGGCCCATGCCACCTGCTAATCTGTTTTTAACCAATAAAAATTTGGAGCATCTTGGTCTATTAGTTCTCCAAAGAAATCTGGAGAGTAGAGAGTTCAAGTGAGTGAGGTGTGATCTAGGGATGGGCACAGGAAGTGTCCTAAAAATGTAAAGTATTTGTGGAAGAATGAGCATTTTAAATGCAGCTAGGCGGCCAGACCAGGACAATTCTGTGTTGGATAGTCTTTTAGCTTCATTGGAGATTTTGTCAAGCAATGGGGAATAGTTTGCTTCAGCTAGTTGTCGGGGGTCAGTCGTTAGTTTAATTCCTAAGTAGGAAATATTTGATTTACTCCATGAGTAGGGAAAAGATGCCTGTAGGCGATTTTTCAAAGGGGGTGGTATGCCCATTTCCAGGATGACTGATTTTGTGAAATTTACCTTGTAAAAGGAGACTGCACTAAATGCATTAAGAGCGTCATGAGCATGGTGTAGAGAAGTGGAGGGGGAAGTCAAAAATAGAATAATGTCATCTGCAAACAAATTTATCTTGTGTATTGTGAGGGGGTTAGCTCGGCAGCAGGTGTGTGTGACCCCCGGGATGGGCTCCCCCCACAAAAACAGGCCCAGCAAACGGAGGTTGTGGTTTTCAAAATCAAAAAGGTGCGGTTTATTTTCTATTTACAGTGACAAAACACAGCAAAGCAAAAGAAACATAAACAAAATAAATCCTGGTCAACTTGACCTCTGACTAAACATACAGGTTTCCTAACTAACAACTGGGATCAGCCTAGTGCTGTCCTAGTCCCTAAGTCCCTGGTTTTAAATGTCCAAGCAAATAGCCACACAGGCTTTGTCTCACCGCACAGGGGTTCACTCTCCCTAGACAGTCCACACAGGTCTGGTTCCAGGCATGAGCAAACACCTAATGAATCTGGGAGTTCTTATAGAGGCCTAAATGAGCTGACAAGCTTCAGCTGGTCTCATCAACTCCCTGTCTGCACGACGCCCCACACTCTCCCTAGAGGTATGAGTCATCCATGAGCCCACTAGCCTCAGCTGGGCTTATACAACTCTCCACCTAGTTGTATAAGTCGGCGTAAAGCCTGAATCTGGGCGAAATATATCTACCCCCCTGGATGCAACCAGGTGACTTTACCTTCCTGCTGTCACATACCCCCCCCTCTTGTTTTAACCTCGGGGTTGGAACACCAGCAATCAGGCATTCATGTACTCGAGACAAAGCATCCACATTCCCCATTTGAACGCCAGGGCGATGCTTTACTGTGAAGTTGAATTCCTGGAGGGCCAGGAACCACCTATTCACTCTTCTATTTGTTTCCTTGTTTTGAGCCATCCACTTTAACGGAGCGTGATCCATAACCATGTCAAAGTGCCTACCTAGCAGGTAGTACCGAAGGGAATCTAGAGCCCACTTCACCGCTAAACACTCCTTTTCAACGGTGGCGTAATTTACCTCATGGGACTTCAACTTCCTGCTGAGGTAAATGACTGGGTGCTCTTCCCCGTTCCAGACCTGGGACAATACTGCTCCTAACCCCACATCTGACGCATCACTTTGTACGACAAAGTCTTTAGAGAAGTCGGGTGAGTACAACACTGGCTGGCTACATAAGGCTTGTTTCAAGAATTGGAATGCTGCCTCAGCCTCGGGGGTCCATTTAATCATGACCGACCCTTTCCCCTTCGTCAGGTTGGTTAGGGGCACAGCCTTAGAAGCAAAGTGGGGAATGAATCGCCGATAATACCCAGCGATTCCCAGAAAGGCTCGTACCTGCTTCTTGCTGTTGGGACGTGGCCAACTCTGGATGGCCTTGATTTTGTTGAGTTGGGGTTTTATTACTCCCCTCCCAATGGTGTACCCAAGATATTTGGCCTCCTCCTGCCCAATGGTACACTTCTTGGGGTTAGCCGTAAACCCCGCTTCCCAAACAGAGTCCAGGACTGCTTGCACTTTTGGCAGATGTGAGGCCCAATCTGTGCTATGGACAATTACGTCATCCAGGTAAGCCGCAGCATACTTCCGATGGGGCCTCAGCATCTGGTCCATTTTCCGCTGGAATGTGGCCGGCGCATTCTGTAACCCGAACGGCATTCTTTTATATTGGAACGCCCCGTCTGGGGTTACAAATGCGGTTTTCTCTTTGGCCGACTTGGCCAGGGGGATTTGCCAATACCCTTTTGTGAGGTCAAGAGTCGTCATGTATCGGGCTGTTCCCAGCCGGTCGATCAACTCATCAATACGTGGCATGGGGTAGGTGTCAAATTTTGTAACTTTGTTCAACTGACGAAAATCGTTACAAAATCGCCAGCTCCCATCCGGTTTAGGCACCAACACAATGGGACTAGACCAATCACTTTGGGACTCCTCTATCACCCCTAAGTTCAGCATTTTCTGTACTTCCTCCCGTATTGCCTCCCGTCGGGCCTCTGGGATCCGATAGGGTTTTAACTTCACCCTTTCACCGGGTGGGGTAATGATGTCATGCTCTACCCCAGATGTTTGTCCCGGCAGCTCAGAGAATACCTCCTTGTTGCGAAGCACAAACTCCTTAACCTCCTGTTGTTGGGGTTGTGACAAGGTGGCTGCTATTCCAACCTCAGGAATCACGCAACCAGTTTGAGCTGGTGACCAAGTGTCTGCGACTAGGGACTCTCTATCCCTCCAGGCTTTCAACAGATTAACGTGATAGATCTGTTCGGGCTTTCGCCTTCCTGGTTGTCTGACCTTGTAATTCACTTCGCTCACTTTTTCCATTATCTCATAGGGGCCTTGCCATTTGGCAAGGAATTTACTTTCAACCGTAGGGACAAGTACCAGTATCCTATCCCCCGGGGAAAAGGTACGGGTCTTGGCTCCACGGTTGTACACTCTCTGCTGTGCTAACTGCGCTTGGGCCAAATGTTCCTTCACGATGGGCATTACCTGTGCAATTCGGTCTTGCATCAGGGCGACATGCTCAATCACACTCCTGTGGGGAGAACTCTCACTTTCCCAAGTTTCCTTGGCAATATCCAACAGCCCTCTTGGGTGTCTCCCATACAGTAACTCAAAGGGGGAGAATCCCGTAGAGGATTGGGGCACCTCCCTAATAGCAAACATCAGATAAGGAAGTAGACAGTCCCAATCCTTTCCATCTCTATCCACCACTTTCTTCAACATTTGTTTTAGGGTTTTGTTGAATCTTTCAACCAGCCCATCGGTTTGGGGGTGATACACAGATGTACGTAATTGCGTCACTTTGAACAATTTACACAGCTCCTTCATAACCCGGGACATAAAGGGTGTACCTTGGTCCGTAAGCAGTTCTTTACAAATACCCACCCGGCTAAACACAAGAGATAGCTCTTTGGCTATGGTTTTGGCCGAGGTATTTCGGAGAGGGATCGCTTCTGGATAACGGGTGGCATAGTCCATTATAACTAATATGTACTGGTGCCCCCTAGCGGACTTGATTATAGGACCTACCAAATCCATGGCGATCCTCTCAAACGGGACCTCAATGATGGGTAGAGGGACCAGCGGGCTACGGAAATGTGGCATCGGGGCCAACCTCTGACACACAGGGCAGGAGGAACAATAATTTTCTATGTCCTTCATCACCCCCGGCCAATAGAATCTCTGTAATACCCTCTCTCGGGTTTTCTCTGTCCCCAGATGACCTCCAAGAATGTGCCCATGGGCCAACTCCAACACCAACTTCCTGTAAGGTTTGGGCACCACAAGCTGCTCAACGGTTTCTTCTGCCCTTTTTGCCACCCGATACAGTAGGTCCTTCTCTACGCTGAAGTATGGGTAAGTGCAGGTATTATCTGGGTTCACTAACTCGCCATCTATTTTCACTACGTTTTCCCGTGCCTTTATTAGGGCGGGGTCTCTCAACTGTTCTGTGGCAAAGTTTTCCCTGTGAACCTCAAGATCAGAAAACTCCACAGACGGTAGGTTTTCGTCTGAGGAGGTGGGCTCCTCTCCAGTTTCTTGAGTCTCCCCTGCCAATACTGATAAGGGAAATTCTGGAGAGTCCTCACCACTCTCAGGGGAGTTCTGGCTATCACATTCCTGGTACATAGGGGCACCAGTGGGGGGCTCAGGATCATCCCACAGTTCCCAGAACTTCGGAAAATCCCTTCCCACAATGGCGTCATGCGGTAACTGAGATACTAAGCCAACTGGATGAGAGAGGGTACCTTTGGGGGTCTCGAAACACACTGTAGTCACTGGATACTCTCGGGTGTCCCCATGCACACAAATAACAGCTACCTTGCTATTCCCAGAGACCTCTGTTTTAACTAACTCAGCCTTTATCAGGGTCACAAGGCTACCTGAATCCAGCAATACCACAACATTTCTACCATTAACACACATTTTGCATAAATGTTTCTCAGTTCCTCGAATGGCAGTGCATGCGACTGTCGCACACAGCGACTGACGTCTGCCCGTCAGAAAGTCACACTGCATGGGTTCCTCCACAACCGGGCAATTGGCTGCAATATGTCCCGCTTGCCGGCAGCGGTAGCAAACGATCCTTCTTGCCGCCTCTTGAGCCGCTGATTTCCCAGGCTGTTCTCGCCAAACTTGGGGTAGAGCTCTCACCCTCTCACTCTCTCCACCCTCACCCCTTGGAATCCTCTTATCCGCCCCTGGGGATGGTCTGGTCTTAGGGTGGAAAGTCCGAGTGTCTCTGGAAGAGGCCGTCAGGTTCTCTGTAGCCAAGTATTTCTCCACACGATCCACAAGACCATCGGCCGTCTCTGGGTCTCCATGGCTTACCCACTTTTGGATGGCAGTAGGAAGAGCTCTCAAAAATCGATCCATTACAACACGTTCCACAATCTTTGGTGCGGACAAAGTCTCTGGCTGTAGCCACTTTCTGCTCAGGTGAATGAGATCATACATTTGAGACCTGGGGGGTTTTCCAAGCTGGAAAGTCCAGTTATGCACACGCTGAGCCCGGACAGCCTGGGTGACACCCAGCCTTGCCAATATTTCAGCTTTTAGCATCACATAGTCTTTTGCTTGGTTAGGCTCTAGGTCATAGTAAGCTTTCTGCGATTCACCAGTTAACAGAGGAGCCACCAGTCCAGCCCACTGCTCCTCAGGCCACTTTTCTCTTTCAGCGGTCCTTTCAAATGTGGTCAAAAATACCTCTGGATCATCCTCTCCAGTCATTTTTGTCAATAAACGACTCACCCCAAAGGACGCGGTATTAGTGGGACGGCTTTCCTCACTGGTCTGCGGACGTTGCTGCATTACTGCTTCCATCTGTTGTTGTAGTCTCTGCTCTTGCTTCTGCAACAGGTCTATGAAGCGGGCCTCAGATTGCTGCTGGGCTTGTTGCTGAGCCTCCAGACTCTGTTGCAAAGTTGCGTTTGTCTGCTGCTGGGCTGCAAGGCTCTGTTGATGAGCTTGCTGCTGGGCTGCGAAGTTCTGTTGTTGAGCTGCAAGGCTCTGTTGATGAGCTTGCTGCTGGGCTGCGAAGCTCTGTTGATGAGCTGCAAGGCTCTTTTGTAAACCTGCATTTGTCTGCTGTTGATTGGCATTTGCTAGAGCCAGCTGCTTCAGTATCTCCTCCATGCTGGCTTAAAAAAAAAAACTGCCACTGGTTCTCCACCAACTGTGTGGGGGTTAGCTCGGCAGCGGGTGTGTGTGACCCCCGGGATGGGCTCCCCCCACAAAAACAGGCCCAGCAAACGGAGGTTGTGGTTTTCAAAATCAAAAAGGTGCGGTTTATTTTCTATTTACAGTGACAAAACACAGCAAAGCAAAAGAAACATAAACAAAATAAATCCTGGTCAACTTGACCTCTGACTAAACATACAGGTTTCCTAACTAACAACTGGGATCAGCCTAGTGCTGTCCTAGTCCCTAAGTCCCTGGTTTTAAATGTCCAAGCAAATAGCCACACAGGCTTTGTCTCACCGCACAGGGGTTCACTCTCCCTAGACAGTCCACACAGGTCTGGTTCCAGGCATGAGCAAACACCTAATGAATCTGGGAGTTCTTATAGAGGCCTAAATGAGCTGACAAGCTTCAGCTGGTCTCATCAACTCCCTGTCTGCACGACGCCCCACACTCTCCCTAGAGGTATGAGTCATCCATGAGCCCACTAGCCTCAGCTGGGCTTATACAACTCTCCACCTAGTTGTATAAGTCAGCGTAAAGCCTGAATCTGGGCGAAATATATCTACCCCCCTGGATGCAACCAGGTGACTTTACCTTCCTGCTGTCACAGTATTTTACCTTTTATGGGGAACCCTGTGATGTCTGGATGGGACCTGATCCTCTCCGCCAGGGGCTCAATAAGAAGGTTAAATATAGAGGGGGAGAGGGGACACCCCTGTCTAGTGCCATTAGAGATAGTGAAGGTATCGGACAGCAAATTGGATGAGTAAACCTGAGCACAGGGAGACGAGTAGAGAGCAAGAATGGCCGAGAGGATGGGCCCCATAAATCCGAATCTCTGTAGGGTGCTTTTCATGTATCCCCAGTGAATCCTGTCGAACGCCTTCTCCGCGTCCAAGGATAGGAGCAGAGAAGGCGTCCGACCGGACCTAGCACACTGCATAACACCCATGACTCTTCTAGTGGCGTCCGACGTCTGCCTTCCGGGGGTGAAGCCAGACTGGTCAGGACCGATGAGCGAAGGGAGAATGGGTAACAGTCTATGAGCCAAAATCTTTGCATATAACTTGACGTCCGTGTTGAGCAAAGAAATTGGCCGAAAGTTACTCGGAGTAGTAGGCTCTTTACCAGGTTTAGGAATAGTAACCACATATGCCTTAAGCATCTCAGCAGGGAACGAGGCAGAGGACATTGCATTCATAAATACCGCCTGCAAGGTCGGAACCAAATTATCCTGGAATGATTTATAATAGTCATTCGGCAGACCATCGGGGCCAGGTGACTTACCCAGGGGAAGGGTTTTAATAATTCTCTTGATCTCAGAGTCCATAATGGGAGCATTCAACGCCTGAAGTTGTGTTTGCGTGAGGGAGGGGAGGTTAATTTTAGCTAGGAATGCCTGAATACCCTCCTCCGTAGGTTGAGGGGTTTTGGGGTCAGTGTTGAGATTATATAAGGAGGAATAATATTCTGCAAACGAGTTTGCTATGTCTTTAGGATTAAGGATTTTGTGTTTATTTATCGGGTGGATCAAAAATTTTATTTTCGATCTAAGTCTGGCGGATTTTAGCCTCTGGGCCAGGAATTTACCTGCCCTATTGCCAGATGTCATGGATATGCATTAATGTCTGTCTGCCATCTTACCTTCCTCCTCATGTGTTCATCTAGAGACCAGACCTCCTTCACCTGGCTTCCTTTATAATCTCCTCCCAGCCTGACTCCACCCCAGGCCCTATCACTGAACACTATATTAACCTGTGCACTGCAAGCCTGCTGTGCTGATCAACGTGTTTGTTAGGCATTGTGTGTTTGGGTTCCTGCCTGCCGTGTGCTACGTCTGTCTCTCTGTTACGTTATTGGCTTGTCCCCGACCATCCCTGTCTGCTCGTGACCCTTGACCTTCGGCTCGTTCTTCGTTATCCTTGTCTGCTTGTGGCCCCTGACCTTCGGCTTGTTATTCGGTTCTCTCTATCGTGTGCCGCTGCTTCCCCTTATCCTACGGGGCGTGAGCTAGGAAACTCCAGGGGCCGCGACCTGGTCCCAGCCTGCAGCGTAACATCCTCACCACTAGAGGCCCTGGAGAAGACCAGCTGGGTCTTAGACTCCGCGCCCTGGGGAATCTTGGCTCTCGCTTCCGTTGGGATCCCGGTTGTGCTCCTCTGGTCCCGCTTTCCACAACCACCCAGTTTCCTACCCACAGAAGCCAGCCATAGGGTTCACTACCTCGCGGTGCACTCCTGTCCCCCTACGGTGTGCATCTGTCACCTGGCCACAGGTGACCCTGACAGTTTGATCAGCCATGAACCCGGCTGACATCCCGCTACCCGCGGATGATCCATTGCAGGGCATAGTTTGCAGACTTGAAACCCAGGAATCGAATCAGACTCAGGTGATGCGATTCCTCCAGGATCTGGCTTCTCGCTTCGAGCAGCTTCAGGCCTCCTTGGGAACCCTGAATCCGCAACCTCAAATACAATCAGCGGCTGCACCTATTGCACCAGTCGCAGCCACACACTCGCTACAACTGCCAGCTCCGTCCCGTTTCTCTGGGGACTCCAAGGCTTGCAGGGGGTTCCTTAGCCAATGCACGATTCATTTTGAGCTCCAGCCCCAAAACTTCCTGTCTGATCGGGCTAAGGTAGCCTATATCATTTCCCTCCTCTCTGGTGAAGCTTTAGCCTGGGCAGCCCCTCTGTGGGAACTGAATGATCCAGTGGTTTCTAGCCTGTCTGGTTTCTTGAAACTTTTTCGGAATATCTTCGAAGAACCGGCTCGTGTCTCTTCAGCGGCCAGCACCCTTTTACGTCTCCGCCAAGAGTCTGCTTCTGTGGGACAGTATGCCCTTCATTTCCGCATACTGTCGGCTGAGTTGAGCTGGAACAATGAGGCCTTAGTCGCAACCTTTTTGCATGGCCTGTCTGATAGAGTGAAGGATGAATTAGCTGGAAGAACCATCCCCACTGATCTGGCCGGCGTTATCTCCTTGTGTAACCAGATCGATATTCGCTTTCAGGAGAGGACCTTAGAAAAGCAACGCCAGCCCTCCTTGGTTCTTAGTCAGCCTGAGCTCCCCTCTCTTCGACCCGTAGAGCATCTCCTACCAGCTGAGGAACCCATGCAGCTGGGTCGGACCAGGCTATCCCCCGAGGAACGTGCTAGGCGCAGAACTCTTGGTCTGTGTCTTTACTGTGGGGGCAAAGGTCATTTTCGTGACACTTGCTCTCTTTGTCCAGAAAAACGTTCGGGTCCACTTCATCTGGAAAGTGGAGTATTGGACCCAGAAATATCACCTTCCCCTTCTCGTCTTCTGCTTTCTGTGTTCCTTCATGTTGGTGCTTCTTCTCATTCGGTCTCAGCATATCTGGATTCCGGAGCCGCTGGTAATTTCATGGACTGGGAAATCGCATCGTCCATGAGACTTACTCTTTTGCCCCTCACCACGCCATTGGTGGTCTTGGCGATTGATGGTACTGTTCTCCCAGGGGGACCTATCCGCTTCCAGACCCTCCCTGTTAAGATGTCGGTAGGGACACTCCACCAGGAGTGGATATCCTTCCTTATCTTACCCAAGGCCTCAACGCCTATAATTTTGGGTCTCCCATGGTTACAGCTCCATTCTCCTCATGTGGACTGGACTACTGGACAGATCCTGGCTTGGGGTCCCTCCTGTTCCTCCTCCTGTCTACCCAAGGTTGCCCCCTGTGAATCTGAGCCGGTCATTCATTCCAGGTTGCATAACCATTTACATTTCTCTGTCCCTAACCACCCTTGGACGCACAGCCAGGCTAGCTTGTCTACAAGTCCTGCAGTCGCTACGTCTTGCGATGCGATTCAGGTAGTCGCTACACCTGACTCAGCTATTCACTCTGCCTCTGTACTAGTTATGCCAGTCCAGCCCATGCCCAGTGAGCCTCTTACTTTTTCTTGTTCGGGACATTCTGCTTGTCCTTCAGCTATTCAGCTTGACTCCGGCGACATGTCACCTTCTAACCAACCTGACTTCAGGGTTCCACTGACATCTGCCCAGTCTGATGGTCCTGTGCAAGATGACCAGTTCCCCTTTAAGGGTCTAGGGGACCCTCCTCAGATTCCTGTTGATCCTCTCATGCCCTTGCTTATTCCTAGAGAGCCTTTGGTCCTCAATAGATCTTCTTGTCATCTCCCTACCTCGTTTTCGGTCTCTGAGGATAATTTTAAGTACGAGGTTAGACAAGTTCTGGATTCTCGGCTCTGCAGAGGCATTCTTCAGTACCTTGTGCATTGGAGAGGTTTTGGTCCTGAGGAGGCGTCTTGGATCGCTGCATCTGATGTCGCTGCACCTCATCTGTTGAGAAGGTTTCATCAGAGATTTCCCTTTAAGCCTGGGTCCAGGCGGGGGAGGGCCCATAAGAGGGAGGGTACTGTCATGGATATGCATTAATGTCTGTCTGCCATCTTACCTTCCTCCTCATGTGTTCATCTAGAGACCAGACCTCCTTCACCTGGCTTCCTTTATAATCTCCTCCCAGCCTGACTCCACCCCAGGCCCTATCACTGAACACTATATTAACCTGTGCACTGCAAGCCTGCTGTGCTGATCAACGTGTTTGTTAGGCATTGTGTGTTTGGGTTCCTGCCTGCCGTGTGCTACGTCTGTCTCTCTGTTACGTTATTGGCTTGTCCCCGACCATCCCTGTCTGCTCGTGACCCTTGACCTTCGGCTCGTTCTTCGTTATCCTTGTCTGCTTGTGGCCCCTGACCTTCGGCTTGTTATGCGGTTCTCTCTATCGTGTGCCGCTGCTTCCCCTTATCCTACGGGGCGTGAGCTAGGAAACTCCAGGGGCCGCGACCTGGTCCCAGCCTGCAGCGTAACATCCTCACCACTAGAGGCCCTGGAGAAGACCAGCTGGGTCTTAGACTCCGCGCCCTGGGGAATCTTGGCTCTCGCTTCCGTTGGGATCCCGGTTGTGCTCCTCTGGTCCCGCTTTCCACAACCACCCAGTTTCCTACCCACAGAAGCCAGCCATAGGGTTCACTACCTCGCGGTGCACTCCTGTCCCCCTACGGTGTGCATCTGTCACCTGGCCACAGGTGACCCTGACACCAGAGGAGTAATGGTTTAGCTTCAGGTATTGGAGATGCTTGTCATATTGTTCGATAAGAAGGAGTCTGAGATCAGAGCGAAGCTGGGAGATTTGTTGGGCTAATTGTGTACTAGCATTGGATTTGTTTTGGGTCTCCAATACTTTAATATCATTCAGAAGACGGTCCAGTTTCTGTGTCCTCTGCCTCTTTACCCTAGCACAAATTTGTAAAATTATACCTCTTATATATGCCTTATGGGCACACCATAACATCACAGGCTCAGACACGGAGCCTGTGTTCTCAGCAAAGAACCTGGACAAACTATCCGTAATCTTCGCAGCATGGGAGGGCATCTGGAAGACTCAAGAGTTAGCCCTCCAGATATAGGCAGGGCTGGGTGTGTGCCCCTCCACCACCGTGACAGAAACCGGGGCATGATCTGACCACGTGATATCATGGATGGAGGAGGAGGACACTGCCTGCAAAAGCATTTTGTCAACAATGATCAGATCAATTCTGGAATAAGAATTATGTCTGGCAGAGCGATATGTGTAGTCTCTCTCATTCGCATGTTGGCATCGCCACACATCATAGACGTCCTCTGTATGAAGCAGACGTTGAAGTTGAGGGGAAGGACGTTTCGCCTTGGAAGAGGAGTCCATAGTATGATCTACAGTAACGTTATGGTCCCCACATATTACTAGGGAGCCTTTCTGGAGATTTGCAATCATGCTATAAAGTTTTTTCAAAAAGCGGAATTGGTGGGAGTTGGGTGCGTACAAGTTAACAATAGTGAAGGGCTTATTGTTGAGTTCTCCCACCAGAATGAGAAACCTCCCTTCCGGGTCAGCGTGGGTTTCTATGAGGCAGAAGGCTACAGAGTCCCTGATTGCGATCAGCACGCCTTTCTGTTTGGTAGGTGCTGAGGCTAAAAAGATGTGGGGAAAATTCTTGTGATGAAAGTGAGGAGGCTTGTCAGCTAAAAAGTGAGTCTCTTGGATGCAGAGGACGTCAGCCTGGAGTTTAAGCGCTTCCCTCCAGGTCGAGGTCCTTTTGGCCGGGTGATTGAGGCCATTCACATTAAATGAAACTATCTTAAGCGCCATGTGAGCATTGTTGGTGTAGATAGGAACAGTACCTTATCCTCAAAGAAGGGAAGGTTGTTGTCGCAGGCATTCGGCACAGGATGAGGGTTCATGAGATGAGCAGCATCAAGATCGTAGAAGTGTGTTGGATCCAGCGTAGGATGGAGCAGCAGAGGGGGAGAAAAGGATGAATCAAAGGGATAAAACAAAATGAAATATAGAAAAAAAACAGTTACTAGAGTAAAAAATTTGCTCAAACAAGAGTCTGAGAGCAGATCAGCTGCCCAGAACATGGGAGGGGAAAACAAGAAACAGCGAACTGAATATTCCAGAACACATCAGGAACCTTGAACTTGGATTATGCGGATCTCAGGGTGGCAGATTATGCGGCGTGTTTCTTGCCGCTTTTTTTGTTTGACACCGTTTGCCATTCATACTGGCTATTGAACCTCGCAGGGGGAGAGGAACTTGCGGGTGCTAGATCAGGGAGTATATCCAAAGAGCGTAGAAGAGCTAGGCCCTCATCCAGCTCCCTAATTACAGTGGTTTTATCATCATGGGTGACAGTAAGCTTTACCGGATATCCCCAGCGGTAGGGGATATTGTGGTTGCGGAGTGCTTTGGTCACAGGGAGTAATGCCTTACGCTTTTGCATGGTAAACTGTGACAAATCTGCAAAAAGCTGGATATGAGCGAATTGCTCAGGAGGTTGCTGGCACTTTCGAAATGCTACCATGAGTTGTTCTTTTACTTGGTAAAAGTGCACCCGCATCAAGACATCTCGGGGTACGTTGCCTGGGAGGTGTGACGGCTTAGGCAGTCTGTGGATGCGGTCCACTTGGAGTTCTGAGTCAGGGACTGATGGGAGGAACTTCTTCAAAAGGTCATGAGCATATTGCTGAAGTTGTGTGGGGAGAACAGTCTCGGGCTCCCTCTGACCTTTACATTGTTCCTCCTTGACCTGTCTTCGAGGTCAGCGACCTTTGCCCTCAGCCAGGCCAACTCATCAGAATGATCAGAGTGCGCATCAATCAGGGTATTATGGGATGCTGCAAATTCCCCCATTTTGTCCTCAACATGTGCTACCCTTCCCCCCAGCTCAGTTATGTCAGTCTTAAAGTTCTTCATACACTGCATCAGGTCCGCATGCATGGAGCTGCGGAGGGAGACAAGCATGTCCTTCAGGGTAGTGTCAGAGACCGCCGCGCCTGTTGTGGGGAATGCAGTGAAGGGATCCACGAGCTCCCTCGTGTCCTCCATAGAGTCATGGCCTGTGCTCACCTTATTAGTGTTGACATCCAGGCAAGGCTTGGACTTCGCAGGGCTGCTTTCTAAAGGAGTAGATGCCTCCGGAGAGTGTTGCGGCGCTCTCAGCTGTAATCCTGGGCTAGGCGCTGTGGACCGCGAGTTGCAGGAGGAGGAAGGAGAGATGCCTTCCCCGCCGGCGCCATCTTGGATAATGCTGCGGCCTTTCGGCGAATAAAAGTCCTCTAGTTTTTTTGGCTTGGCCGCTTCTTTTCGCTTGCGGGTCATTCCGCGGGTGTTGCTAGACCTTTACAGGTAATGTGGATGTGGATACCGCCTGTTGCGACCCCGTAGTTGTTAGCGGTTCCCGTGTCTGGATCAGAGCTGTGCTCTTACACGTCCATTCGCTTGCGCTGTAGCCACGCCCCCCCCTCATACTTAATTCTGAGCATGCGCATCTTTTTTCCCCTTGTAAAAGCATACACACTACCGTTTTTCACGACGTTAAAAAGAACGACGTTAAAAACGACGTGAAAAAATAGAGCAGGTTCTAATTTTTTTTAGGCCATTTTTCACGTCGTTAAAAATGCTCTGGAGCCTACACACAATCGTTTTTAATGACCAATTTAAAAAATGGCATTTTTAACATCATGAAAAACGGTCGTGTGTATGCGGCATAAGCCTTGCTCTTTAATGAATGCCAATTGGAGTGAGTGTGCAAGAAAAAAACAGCCCTCCTGAACCTTATTGTATTTAAAGGTTTCAATCATGTCTCCCCTTTCCTTTCTTTCATCCAGACTGTACAAATTAGGTTCCTGAAGTCGCTTTCGATACATTTTATCCCCCAAACCTTTCACCATTTTTGTTACCTGTCTCTGGACTTGTTCTATTTCATCAATATCTTTCTGTAAGTGAGGTCTCCTTACTGGACTGGGCACAGTATTCTAAATGAGGTCTCACTAAAGATCTATATAGGGGAATCAGAACCTCCTTCCTCCTGCTGGTGATCCCTCTAGTGATGCATCCTAGAATTCTGCTTTTCCCACTGCCTGGTCACACTGTTTGTTCATTTTGCAATCATCTGAAATAAGTACCCCCAAATATTTTTTCTCTGTAGTGCTGGCCAGGGCCGCTTATAGAAATCACGGGGCCCCGTACAGCCTACCTGACAGGGCCCCCGTGCACAGATTTCCCAAATAAATCCCCCTCCTAGCACAACCCCATCTAAATTACCCCCCTGCCCCCCAATCTCTCCTCCCAGCACATATCCCCCCATTCTTCCTCCTCACACATTTCGCCCTCCGCAAATCCCCATTACATTTGCCAATGCCAACACAGCCAGGAAGAGGTGTGATGTGTTTTGTTCTCCCCTCCTGTCAGAAGAGTGCTGGTCTTTATAGTACATGAGACCGGATCGCTCTTACTGTAGATTGCATTGCACTGTACACACACACACAGCGCCCCATCTCCTCCAAAGGCTGCTCAGTGATCACCTCCCGGCAGCAACAAATGTGGATAGGTGGCGGGGTGTGTACAGTGCCATGCGATCTACAGTAAGAGCGATCCGGTCTCATGTACTGTAAAGACCAGCGCTCTTCTGACAGGAGGGGAGAACAAAACACAGCACACCTCCGGCTGGCACTTCTTCTCTCACCGCTCCAGGCTCCAAGCTGCCGTCTCCTCATCCCAGCTGTGAGTGCGGGCGGGGAGGGGGCGGGGGAAGAGGTCAGCTGCGGCCGGCCAGGGGGGCATAACAACCCACCCCGGCATCCCCTAAATCCAGCCCTGTGTCTCTCACCTAGCCTCTCACCTAGCAGCTGAAAGCTGGCTGGAGCGAGATGGAGAGAAACCGGCTTTGAGTTGCTGGGTGAGAGACACTGTCATTCTTTATTCTCTGCTCCACCGATCCTCCTGCTGTCCGGTCCCCCTGTTTGCCCGGGCCCCTACAGGAGGGCTGCTGGTCCCCCCCTATCAGCGGCCCTGGTGCTGGCCAACACTGTATCCTCAATGTTGTACTTCCTGAGGTGATTTTTTTTTCCTAGGTGCATTATTTTACATTTTAGAAACATTGAACTGCAGTCCCCACTGCTTTGGTCAACCCTTTGACCCACCATTGTGTTATCAGCAAAAAGACTTACCTTGCCCAACAAACCTTTAATTATATCACTTACATATAGATTGAATAGAACAGGAACTAGTACAGATCCTTGTGGTACACCACTAGTACTTGCTTTCTGTTCTAAATTAACTCCATTTACAACCACTCTGTTATCTTTCCCTTAGCCAACTGCAGATCCACTGAACCACCCATGGGTTAAGTCCTAGCTTGTACAACTTTTGTATTCGATCATTATGTGGAACTGTATCAAATGCCATGTTGAAATCAAGATATGCTATGTCCACAGTACCACCTTGGTCCAAAACATTGGTAATATAGTCACAAAATTCAATAAAATTAGGCTGACATGATTTGCCCTCAGTAAAGCCATACTGCTTTGGGTCCAGCAAGTTGTGCATTTTTAAGTGATCAATGATCCTTATTTTCAGGAGTGATTCCATTAACTTGACTGCAACTGATGTTAAACTCACTGGCCTATAATTGCCAGCTTCTACCTTGCTGTGCTTCCTGTGAATAGGTACAATATTAGCTGTCTGCCAGTCATGGGGAACTACTCCTGTTGGAATAGATAGATTAAAAAGATCTGTTAATGGTCTATCAACTATTCCTCAAAGTTCTCTTAGAACTCTGGGGTGAATATCATTAGGGCCCATTGCTTTATTAAGCTTTAACTGAGCCAGTTCCTCTGCTACCTCTGTCTCCAGAAATCCTAAAAATGAACCATCATTACTAGAACTTATATGATCCCCAACTTGTTATTGTTAGTGCAATTTATTTCTGAGAAGTCTGATCAGAAGTAATTGTTTAAATGGTTTGCTACATCCAGGTCTCCCTCAACACATGTGTTGTTCCCAGTTTTTAATTTAGTGATCCCATTGTATTTTTTAATTCTATCACTAATGTACCTAAAACGGGTTTTATCTCCTTTCTTAATAGATTTAGCAATTTCTTCCTCTTTATGTGCTTTGGCAGCACTGATAATGTGTTTGGCCTCCTTTGTGTATTTTTATACTCTTCTCTGTCAGCTACAGTTCATGTGCTGATTTTTTCCCCCTTTACTATCTTACTTATCTCTTTAATGAAACATATTAGTTTTATCCTGGTAGACTTTAATAATGCCCACTGATTACTTACTCCTGTCATTTTACACCCACCTTTCAATACATTTTTTAGAAATGTCCCTATTTTAAGCAAAATTTTAAATTTTGTTTTTTCTATATGATTTATTAGTTCTTGTTTCAATAGCAAACCAAAGACATTGGTGATCACTAGAACCCACCTCTCCGACCTCAACATCAGACAGTTGATCCCCATTTGTCAGAACTACATCTAGACTATGGTCACCTTGGGCCTGCTTGTAATAGCAGTTTGAGAATTCTAAGTAATTTCAGGCATGTTGAAGTCACCCATAATCAAAACTTCATTGCCATTTGAGTTATCTTGCCAATCAACAAGTTATCATAATCTTCAGTCTGTCCTTGGGGTCTGTGTACTACACCAATTCTAAGGGAATATCCCTTAGAATTGGCAAGGCAAAACCAGAGGGTTTTGAGTATTTCATTTTTTTTTTTTATTAATGTTAGCGTTATGCTATTTTTGACATATATATACTCCACCTTCTCTCTTCCCTACTCTCATTCCTGTATAGTGTGTACCCTGATATGGTTATTTTCCAGTCATTTAAATCCTTGAACCATGTATCTGTAATTGCAACAAGGTCCAAGTTGTCCCTAGACATAAGAGCTGTCAGCTCACAAAGCTGGTTGCCTAAACTACGAGCATTAGTGCACATGACATGACAAACACTGCTATCTACTGCATTATTTTTACTACCAGAAACTTCAACTGAAGTAACCACCCCATCAGCCCAATCCTTAGCAACATAAACCCTCACATTTCTTTCAACCTGTTGGGGGCAGAAATGCTTCTCATCAATTACTCTTCCCCCATTTCTCAGTTTAAATGCATGTCCAAAATCTTCCTAAATTCCTTAAATTCCCTATGAAGAAGCTTGGTGTCCTTGTGTGAGGGATGCAGACCATCTCTCTTATACAGCTTAATGTCAGACCACCGGATAGCATCATGACTAACATAACCAAAAACTTCAGCTTTGCACCAATCCTTTAACCAAACATTGAACTCTGAAAATGTAACAATATGCCAAATTCTGAAAATCCTTCTGTACAGAACGCATGTCATTCTGGGACAAATCATTTGTTCCAAAGTGTACAACAACATCAACATTGCACTCTTCACTAGCTTTTTTGACACTTTTTTTTAAATGTGCCTTTTATCTCTCCTAACAGTAGCACCAGGCAAATACCTAACTTCCTTTGACACTTCCACATGATTTCCTAAAGAAACACCTCTTACAATTGAATCACCAACAAGAAGATGACTTTTCCTTTTAGAAACCTTATCCACAACACTCGGCTGGCTTGCATCCTTCTCCTGCACAGTCTTTGAGGAAGAAGTGGCCTTTTACAGGGCAGCTCAACAGAACAAATTGGCTTAGACAGCCTTCTGACCACAGACTGCAGGGCATAAACCAAGGAATTTAGACAAGCAATGTCATCACATAGACTAGAAATCTGCATACAACATGTAAGATTTACTTACATTCAAACACAGGTACTAACCAAAGATATTTGGCTGTCTCCAAACTCCTGCTGTGTTCAAACTACTACAAGCAATGTAATCTACAAGCTATATAATCTATGAGAGAGAAAGTTATGAAAAGGGGATCTAGGTAAACGGCAAAGACATAAAATGAGAGGAGGTAGGTAATAGCAAGGTAAGGGGTGGAAATAGTGGAAGTGACACCCATAGTGTCACCGCCTGCTCTATAAGGAGTGGAAAGGTGAAAGTAGAGGGAAATGTAAAAGGGGAGGCTAAGTAAGAGGTGACGTAAAAAAAGGTTGTATATGGCTAGGTCCTTAAAATGGAAAGTTAAAGGCAGTGGGTAGAAAATGGGTTCAATTGGTGGGGAGAGGAGCGACGTAGTCTCTGTCTGTGTGGGAGAGACAAATCATTGTGGGATTTATCAGGGTGAGAATGTCTCAAAAGTCCTTAAAGACTATCTGGATGCAAACATCGATATTGTGCTGATATACGGGCTGTATGCTCAACACATTTCAGAAACTAAAACAAGATTTCGGTCTAGCAGTATAACAAGTGTTTTACACTCCTATCAAAACCTCAGTGTTTATCTTATCTTATCTTTATACATTTAGAGTAAATACATATTTTAAACATATACAGTTGAAACCTGTTGGTGTACACGGATGGACCTTGGCTTTGGGGAGAGGAACATTTAGATGAATACAGATACAACATAGTTTAAGTACCCATCGAATAATGTTGGAAGTTGAAAAGGCAAGCAAGGGGCACAGATGTTAATTTAGCATGACTATCCCATGAAATCTCTCTGTGGAGAGGTCCAACTGTCCAACATGCAGTGTCACCACTAGGCTGTCAAAAAATGTACACTCAAGAAAATGACCTATCATGTAAACATATTGACTAAAAGAACAGTCATAACTTACATGCACACTTAAAAGAAAATCTATGGTCACCACAAACACTTTACTTTTATAGCCATACAAAATATTTTTTTTTCTTACAACCCAATATAAGCTTACTTGATTTTTTTTCTATTCATGTTGTGAGTGCTGTCTGTCTGCTCACCATCTTTTTCCACAACTTCTTTGATTCCCTGCATGCTTTGCAGCTTCTTCTGCTGTTTACTGTCAATTTCTAAGCACTTCATATCCCATGGCACCTAGCTGTCTGCAAGCAGTGATTGCTGTAGTGACTCCACCTCCTGAAACTCTTCGTGTCAGCACCTCTGTAGTTCAGAATGCAGGCCTTATGAATTCTGTGACACAGCAGTGCCTAGCAACAAGGCATAGTGATTATGGGGCTGATTTACCAAACGTTTGCGCCATGAGTATTGGCGCATCTGCGTGCGCAATGGCTGTTTTGGTATTTACAAAACATTAGCGCCTGTAGCGCAGCCCTATTTCCCATTTACTATAGTGTTCTCTGCGCCCGGGAGGAGGCGCTCAGTGCGCTACTATGGACCTGGCGCACAGCATGTTAAAATCTAAATATAAAGAAGCTGGAAGTGAGAATATAATGGGGGTGATGTGGGGTGATGTGAGGAAGTGTAGGGACACCTGCCCAAATAACTAATATGCCCAAAATAGAGAGGGAAAGTATGTTTTTCAAAACCAGCCCGCTGCGCCGGCAAGTACGATTCGAGCTGCAGGAGTTTTTTTTTAGCTCAGCGCGGGAATTTCAATGGTTTAAATGCGCCGGGACACTGCGCCGGTAAAATCTTAGTAAATGTCAAGTCACGTAACTCAATTTGCATAAGTTGAACCGGCGCAGCCCTGAACTTCCCAGTGCGCCTGCAAAATGACATTTCTAAAGGAAAAAAAACCCATTTAAAAGCAGCCGCGGCTCTAATGAATTGTCGGCTCCCGGCAATATAGAGAAAAGTCTTTGAAAGTCTTTGCTAACCAAAAAAAAAAAGTGTGGGGGTCCCCCCAAATTCCATAACCAGGCCCTTCAGGTCTGGAATGGATATTAAGGGGAACCCCGCTGCAAATAAAAAAAAAAAATGACGTGCGGGTTCCCCCCAAATATCCAAACCAGGCCCTTCAGATCTGGCATGGATTTTAAGGGGAACTCCACCCCAAATTTTCTAAAAAAATGGCGTGGAGTCCCCCCAAAAATCCACACCAGACCCTTATCCGAGCACATAACCTGGCCGGCCGCAGGGGAAAAGGGGGGGACGAGAGCGCCCCCCCCCCTCCTGAACCGTACCAGGCCACATGCCCTCAACATGGGGAGGATGTCCCCATGTTGATGGGGACAAGGGCCTCATCCCCACAACCCTTGCCCGGTGGTTGTGGGGGTCTGCGGGCGGGGGGCTTATCGGAATCTGGAAGACCCCTTTAACAAAGGGGACCCCCAGATCCCGGCCCCCCCCTGTGTGAAATGGTAATGGGGTACAAATGTACCCCTACCATTTCACAAAGAAAGTGTAAAAAATGTAAAAAATTACAAGAGCCGGTTTTTGACAATTCCTTTATTAATGTCTTCTCTTTTCTTCCATCTTCTTCCTTCTTCTTCCATCTTCTTCTTCCATCTTCTTCTTTTCTCCATTTGGGTTTCTTCCTCCATCTTCATCTTCCTCTTTATCTTCATCTTCATCTTCCTTCTTCCTTCGGTGTTCTCGTCCAGCATCTTGCTCCGGCGTCTTCCCTTCTTCTTTCTTCTCCGGCCGCTCCGTTTGAATTGGAGGTTCCCGCTGTGCGACGCTTCAGTTCTCCACTTGGTCCGCTTACACCTGGTGGCTCCGCCCCCCTCTGTCACCACGGGAAAAGTCCCAGTGAAATCCATGTGCGTCAGAGGGGGGCGGGGTCAGGGGTGTAAGCGGACCCAGAGGCGAACTGAAGCGTCGCACAGCGGGAACCTCCAATTCAAACGGAGTGGCCGGAGAAGAAAGAAGAAGGGAAGACGCCGGAGCAAGATGCTGGACGAGAACACAGAAGGAAGAAGGAAGATAAAGATAAAGATAAAGATAAAGATAAAGATAAAGAGGAAGATGAAGATGGAGGAAGAAACCCGAATGGAGAAAAGAAGAAGATGGAAGAAGAAGAAGGAAGAAGATGGAAGAAAAGAAAATACATTAATAAAGGAATTGTCAAAAACCGTCTCTTGTCATTTTTTACATTTTGACACTTTCCTTGTGAAATGGTAGGGGTACATTTGTACCCCATTACCATTTCACACAGGGGGCGGCGGGATCTGGGGGTCCCCTTTGTTAAAGGGGTCTTCCAGATTCCGATAAGCCCCCCACCCGCAGACCCCCACAACCACCGGGCAAGGGTTGTGGGGATGAGGCCCTTGTCCCCATCAACATGGGGACATCCTCCCCATGTTGAGGGCATGTGGCCTGGTACGGTTCAGGAGGGAGGGGGGGCCGCTCTCGTCCCCCCCTCTTCCCCTGCGGCCGGCCAAGTTATGTGCTCGGATAAAGGGTCTGGTGTGGATTTTTAGGGGGACTCCACATTTTTTTTTTAATTTGGGGTGGAGTTCCCCTTAAAATCCATGCCAGATCTGAAGGGCCTGGTTTGGATATTTGGGGGGAACCCCACGTCATTTTTTTTTTACATTTGCAGCGGGGTTCTCCTTAATATCCATTCCAGACCAGAAGGGCCTGGTTATGGAATTTGGGGGAACCCCCACGCATTTTTTTTTTTGGTTAGCAAAAACTTTCAATGACTTTTATCTGTATTGACAGGAACCAGCAATTCATTACAGCCGCGAGGACTTTTAAATGACTATTATTTTACTTTAGAAATGTCATTTTGCTCTCCAACTGTTATAAACATGGAAAACATGTGCTACTTTACAGGCATACTATAGACACCCCCCGGGGATGATATTTAGGGCCAGTTCACCCTGGATGCAGTGCAGTGCGTTTTTTTGATGCCTGAAAAACGCAAAGAAAGTTGATCACATTAATGCCAATGGCATAGTTCACACCACTGCAGTCCGTTCCAGTGCATTTCAGAAAGCCAAAAAATAATTGGTCATGCTGCATTTTTTAGGTACAAAACTGTACTGGACGCCAGTAAAACACATCAAACACAGTAAAACACATCAAAAACGCAACGGAACGTACCAAAAATGCACTGGAATGCACCGCAACGCACCTAAATGCACCAAAGACGCACTGCAACACACTTGTCCTAAGTGAAAAGAGGCGGAAAAAAACACTCGACTGCATCAAAAACGCCTCAAAAATGCACTGGAATGTGTCAAAAACGCGCATGCAGAAAAGCACCTGGAACGCACCCAGACTGCGTTTCTATAGTGTGAACTAGGGCCAGTTCACACCATAGAAACACAATCCGGATGCGTTCCAGGTGCTTTTCTGCATGAACTTTTTTCATGCATTCCGGTGCATTTTTGGTAAGTTTTTGATGCAGTCCAGTGCTTTGTTTTCACCCCTCTTTTTTATTAACCATAGATAAGGACAAGTGTGTTCCAGTGCGTTTTTGGTGCATTTAGGTGTGTTCCTGTGCGTTCCAGTGCGTTTATGATGCGTTTTGATGCGTTCCAGTACAGTCCAGTGCAGGTAAAATGCAGCATGTTCTACTTTTTTGGTGGAACTGGAACACACTGGAACAAACACTGCCATTTAGAACCATATAACCAACTTTCCATGCATTTTGGATGCATAAAAAACGCAATGGACTGTATGTGGTGTGAAATGGCCCTGAAGCAATTTGGCATATTTAAAGGCACTTCTCCTTGTTTTGTTTTTGGTGTTTTCCAAATTGGTGACATTGATATATGTCCCTTAGGGTGGGAACTGGGCCCCCATTTTAAGGCCAATAAGTAGAGGATAAGCCAGCCAAGTGGGGACTAGCAAAATTAACAAGTCAGTTCCCATAGACTGCAATAGTATTTGTTGGTGGGGGGGAGGGGTGATTGTCCCATCTCTAATTTTGTAGCATGCTGGATGATGTGCTTAATTTTGGACGGGGGGAGGGGGGGTTATTTTTTGCTAGCTGCATTGGTGTTGTTCTGCACATGCCCAGCCAGTTATTTTTTTTTGGCGTGTTTTTTATGTGTGAATAGCGCCTGGATATTTCTGGGCATGCTCACTCAGAGAGTGTTTTTATGGGTTAGAAATTGAAGGACATCTTAACAGGTGTGCCCACTTTGAATTTCAGTCTCTGCATTGGGAGAACTTGCATTCTGGGTGTTTCATGGACTGTGCATGTGTTTTCAATTGCCTCATTAGCACACAAACATATGTTATATAAAGCTCACAGAGCATTCGGTCAATTGCCTTAAGAAGAGGCAAGTGTGTGTGTGTGTGTGTGTGTGTGTGTGTGTGTGTGTGTGTGTGTGTGTGTGTGTGTGTGTGTGTGTGTGTGTGTGTGTGTGTGTGTGTGTGTGTGTGTGTGTGTGTGTGTGTGTGGCAAAATGTACATGTTGGTGTCCTTATCGAGTTTGTAACACATGTATTTTATTTGTTATGTCTTTGCAAATCAAGTGATTGGTTAACTTTTGTTGATTGTATATTTTTGGTGTGGGGGAGATATGTTCCCCTGAAATAATTCTGATGTTGTTAATGTGTGTTGTTTGTTCACTTTGATTTAATTGTCTGCTGCATTTTTTTGGCCAAAAATTGCTCAAGATGTTGAGTCTGTAACTGTTTCAAATTGACCATGTTTTTTATTTTGCCTTCCCTTTTGTTTTGTTGAACAATAAAATTAGATGGAAAGTTTTGATGTTTGTTTTGTGTTTTCTTTGCAACAAATGTGACAGCTGATTGGCATGTCAAAACAAAACAGGTGTGATTTGTCTACCCTGGTGCCTTCATGGTAGTATATGCATGGATTGTGTGCTGCCATGGAGCGTCACCAGGAAATGAAATACAGAGCGGTAAGTATTCAATTTTCCTTTTTTACTGCAGTGGTTCTCAGCCTCAGTCCTAAAGTACCCCCAACAGGACATGTTTTGTGAATTTAGCTTATCGAGATTTGCTGTCCAAAAATCAAAACCATTGACTGTGATTTAAAGCACATGTGCAAGATGAAGGAAAACCTGCAAACATGGCCTGTTGGGGGTACTTGAGAAGCACTGATTTAGAGCACTGCACTTAAAAATAGCTCAAGGTCATACAATTCTAATTGTGGGCATTTTGAGGGAAACAAAGTAAGTGTTAGAACCCCTGCGTGTGTTTTTTTTTTTTGATATTTTTTTTTGTAGTTTGGCCTTTGTCTCCTTTTCTTAACATTGGCTTCACTTCCTGTCACACAGCTAAACAGGAAGTGAAGGTAAAACCTTACCAATGGCTTTTCTTGGGGACACACAGATCAATCTAACTAGTGTCCCCATTAAGCAAATTGCACTCTAGCACTTTGTTGTGTACACCCCAAATCATTGGGTAGTTTGGGGTTTAGTAAAGACAAATCCACTCTGCAGTAAAAGTGTAGCTGCTGAAAATCTGAGGGAAAGTACTGGTGATTGGATGTTACAATCATGTAAAAGCAAAGATGTTTGTTTTTTTTTGGCTTGCAATGCCCCCTCAGATATACAGCAAGTGCACTTGTAGTGCAAAGTAGATTTGTCTTTAGTAAATAAACCCCACAGTCCAAACTACCTAATAATTTGTGGTGTACCCCGCAATATGCTCGAGTGCAATGTGCATAATGGGGAAAGTATTTAGACTGACCTGTGTGTCCCCAAGGAAAGACATTGTTAGGGATTTTCCCTCACTTCCTGTGTGGCTATGTGACAGGAAGTGAATTATTTGGAAGGATAAAGTGGCCAAATTATTTAGTTTAACTTTTCAAAGACTCATTCCTAAGTTGAATTGTGATGCATGTCAATGGCCCATTTAGACCCTCTTTAATCACTTGAGATCAGCGCTATAACTGATCGACGGCCACAGCATGGTCCTCAATTGCCGGGAGTCCGTCAATAAACGTCCTCCCCTTTGCGCGCGCTGTGGTCACAGAGTCACTGTGACTCGGGTGATGACAGATCCGAGTAAGGGGCCGATCCCTGCCCTTTACCATGTGATCAGCTGTCAGCAAATGACAGCTGATCACGTGATGTAAACAAAAGCTGGGTAATGGTTTTTGTTTTCTCCTTGTGATGACAGCGTGAGCATAAAAAAAAGGCAATCACCGGCTTATGTGCAAGGGACATGGGGCCCGAAGAGGAAGAGGCAATTCTGCATCATCTGTGACAATTAGTAGCCCCTGCCAGTGCCACCTATCAATACCCACCACTGGTGCCAATCAGTGGCACCTAGCAGTGCTGCCAGTGCCTATCAGTGTCCATCACTGCCAACTATCATTGCCACCTAGCAGTGCCACTTCTCACTGCCCACCAGTGCTAAATAGCAATGCCACCTCTCAGTGCCCACCCTTGCCACCTTATCGGTGCCCATCAGTGCAGTCTCATCAGTGTACATCAATGAAAAAGAAAAATTACCTTTTTTAAAAATATTAACCAGTTTCCTACCGCCCACCGTCAAATGACATCCTTGGCTTTGGGCGGTGACATCTGAATGATGCCTGAAGTTGCAGGCATCATTCAGATATCATTCTTTTCAGCCGGCAATTCTGTGCACAATAAAAAAGAACATAGTGGCAGTTCCGCCGCTTGATCGTTCTTATAGGCGGGGGGAGGGGACGTCCTCCCCCTTTCTTGCCACCATCCGGTGCTTCTCCGGGCTCTCCCGTGCCATCTGGGGCTCGGAGAACGATTTGGAGATGACTGGTGACCAGATGGTCATCAGTCATCTCTATGACCATCGGAGGCGCGGGCACGACGTTATGACATCATGCCGTGTTCCCGTATGTTAACCAAGCCGTGATCTTGGCTGTCAGCATGAGATTGGTGATTTTTTTGGAACAATATCATGCTTTCCAGCCTGGAGGAGAGATGCGGGGTCTTATTGACCCTGCATCTCTCCATAAAGAGGACCTGTCACACACATTCCTATTACAAGGGATGTTTACATTCCTTGTAATAGGAATAAAAGAGATCCCAAAAAATTAAAAAAATTAAAAAAAGAGTAAGAAATACAAAAAAGTCAAAAAACAAAAACAAAAAATAAATAACGCCCATGTCCCCGGTAGCTCGCGCTCAGAAGCGAACACACACGTAAGTCCCGCCCACATATGTAAACGCCGTTCAAACCACACATGTGAGTTATTGCTGCGTGCGTTAGAACGAGTGCAGCAATTCTAGCACTAGACCCCCTCTGTAATGCCAAAATGGTAACGTGTAAAAAAAATTTAAGCATCGCCTAGGGAGATTTTTAATTACTGAAGTTTGGTGTCATGCCATGTGTGTGCGCAATTTTAAAGCGTGACGTGTTAGGTATCTATTTACTCAGCATAACAACATCTTTCACATTATACCAAAAAATTGGCCGTAACTTTACTGTTTTGTAATATTTTTAGCAAACAAAAGGCGCAAATACCGAGCGAGATAAAAATTTGCAATGACCCCCATCTTATTCCCTAGGGTGTCTGCTCCAAAAAAATATATAATGTTTGGTGTTTTGAAGTAATTTTATAGCCATAAATTTATGATTTTTACATGAAGGAGAGAAGTGCCAGAATAGGCCCAGTGCTGAAGTGGGTAAAATATCCATTTTTTTTTTTTTAAACTCGGTCATTTGTATTTATAGAAAAAATAAAAAAAATAAAACACAAAGGTGATCAAATAGCACCAAAAGCAAGCTCTATTTGTGTGCCAACAAATAAAACATTGAGTTACAGTGTTGTATGAGCGCGCAATTGTCATTAAAAGTGCATCAGCGCTGAAATGTGAAACTTGGTCTGGGCAGTGCGCAAGTGGTTAATATAAGGCTACATGCACACGGACGTTTTTCAAGCCGCTTGTTTGAGCGTTTTTTGCAGCTTAAAAACATCTCTCCATGTTAGCCTATGGCCTCATGGCCACCATGGCGTTTTGGAGCTGTAAATGGCTTAGGCGTTTTTAGGCCCCATGTAGACAGGACGCTGGTGCAAAGTTTTCTGAACTAAGGTTGAAAGTGGCGTTTAGAAAGGCGCGCTTTGTGGCGTTTGCATGCCGTGTTTTACCAGATTTGCATGTATATGATAAGGAGCCGCCCTAAGCTCCAAAAACAGTATTATTTATGATTTTAGCTATTTAGTGAGACCAGAGTGATATCAGCAGCTGAAAGCAGCAGTGTAGTTGTATTTAGGCTGGGTTCACACTAGTGCGACACGACATCTGTCCTACTTTGGATCCGACTTTGCCCTGCGACATGAAGCCGACATATGTCCGACTTTCAATGAACGGGGATCCGACTTGGATCCCCGCCAATAGCAGGCACTGTGTTTGGTATGAATCATGAGGGGGAACACCAGGCCAAATTTTAAATAAAAAAACGGCATGGGTTCCCCCTCCAGGAGCATACCAGGCCCTTGGGTCTGGTCTGGATTTGAAGAGGAACCCCTACGCCGCAAAAACGGCGTGGGGGTCCCCCCCAAAATCCAAACCAGACCCTTATCCGAGCACACAACCTGGCAGGCCGCAGGGGAAGAGGGGGGGGACGAGAGAGCGGCCCCCTCCCTCCTGAAACGTACCAGGCCGCATGCCCTCAACATGTTGATGAGGACAAGGGCCTCTTCCCGACAACCCTGGCCGTTGGTTGTCGGGGTCTGCGGGTGGGGGGCTTATCGGAATCAGGGAACCCCCTTTAATAAAGGGGCCCCCGGATCCCGGCCCCCCACCCTATGTGAATGAGTATGGGGTACATCGTACCCCTACCCATTCACCTGGTGGAAAAAAATTGAAATAAAAAAAACACACAGCTTTTTAAAGTATTTTATTGCACAGCTCGGGGGTCTTCCGACTTCGGGGGTCTCCGGTGTCGTCGCCGCGCTCTCCGGTTCTTTCTTCTGCCGGGCCACCGCTAACTTCTTTAGCTCTTTTGCTAGCGGAGGCCCGGTCTTCTCCGTCGCCTTCTCCCCTCTTCTCCTCTCCGGTTCTTCCTTTCTTCTGCCGGGCCTCCGCTAACTTCTTTTAGCTCTTTTGCTAGCGGAGGCCCGGTCTTCTCCGTCGCCTTCTTCTTCTCCCGCTATCCAGTTCTTCTCCCGGTTCTTCTACCGCTTCTTTCTTCTGCCGGCCCCTCCACTAACTTCTTTAGCTCTTTTGCTAGTGGAGGGCCCGGTCTTCTCCGTCGCCTTCTTCTTCTCCCGCTATCCAGTTCTTCTCCCGGTTCTTTCTTCTGCCGGCCCCTCCGCTAACTTCTTTAGCTCTTTTGCTAGTGGAGGGGCCGGTCTTCTCCATCGTCGGCGTCTTCTTCTCTCTTCTCCTCCTCGATGTTGACTCGTCGCTTCCTCTCGCAGTAATGCTAAATTTTCGGTCCGCAGAGATTAATATAGGCTTCTCATGACGTCACAGTCACATGTTCCCATGACGTCACACTCACATGCTCCGGGGCCATGTGCCCCGGAACATGTGACTGTGACGTCATGAGAAGCCTATATTAATCTCTGCGGACCGAAAATTTAGCATTACTGCGAGAGGAAGCGACGAGTCAACATCGAGGAGGAGAAGAGAGAAGAAGATGCCGACGGCGACAACGGAGAAGACTGGCCCCTCCACTAGCAAAAGAGCTAAAGAAGTTAGTGGAGGGGCCGGCAGAAGAAAGAAGCGGGAGAAGAAACGGGAGAAGAACCGGATAGCGGGAGAAGAAGAAGGCGACGGAGAAGACTGGCCCCCCACTAGCAAAAGAGCTAAAGAAGTTAGTGGAGGGGCCGGCAGAAGAAAGAAGCGGTAGAAGAACCGGGAGAAGAACCGGATAGCGGGAGAAGAAGAAGGCGACGGAGAAGACCGGGCCTTCCACTAGCAAAAGAGCTAAAGAAGTTAGTGGAGGGGCTGGCAGAAGAAAGAAGCGGTAGAAGAACCGGGAGAAGAACCGGATAGCGGGAGAAGAAGAAGGCGACGGAGAAGTCCGGGCCTCCGCTAGGAAAAGAGCTAAAAGAAGTTAGCGGAGGCCCGGCAGAAGAAAGGAAGAACCGGAGAGGAGAAGAGGGGAGAAGGCGACGGAGAAGACCGGGCCTCCGCTAGCAAAAGAGCTAAAGAAGTTAGCGGTGGCCCGGCAGAAGAAAACCGGAGAGCGGCGGCGACGACACCTGAGACCCCCGAAGTCGGAAGAAGACCCCCGGAGCTGTGCAATAAAATACTTTAAAAAGCTGTGTGGTTTTTTTATTGCAATTTTTTTCCACCAGGTGAATGGGTAGGGGTACGATGTACCCCATACTCATTCACATAGGGTGGGGGGCCGGCATCTGGGGGCCCCCTTTTTGGGCGCCCTGATTCCGAAAAGCCCCCCGCCCGCATACCCCGACAACGAATGGCCAGGGTTGTCGGGAAGAGGCCCTTGTCCCCATCAACATGAGGGCAGGGTGCTTTGGGGTGGGGGGGCCGCAGGTCGCCCCCCTGCCCCGAAGCACCAAACCCCCCATGTTGAGGGCATGCGGCCTGGTACAGTTCAGGAGGGAGGAGGGGCCGCTCTCATCCCCCCCTTTTCCCCTGCGGCCTGCCAGGTTGCGTGCTCGGATAAGGGTCTGGTTTGGATTTTGGGGGGACCCCCACGCCGTTTTTCGGCTTGAGGGGTTCACCTTAAAATCCAGACCAGACCTAAGGGTCTGGTTTGGATTTTGGGGGGACCCCCACGCCGTTTTTCGGCTTAGGGGGTTCACCTTAGAATCCAGACCAGACCTAAGGGCCTGGTATGCTCCTGAAGGGGAACCCATGCCGGTTTTTTCGTTAAAATTTGGCCTGGAGTTCCCCTTCATGATTCATACCAAAACATGGGACAGCGAGGCTGCCGAGGACCAGCGCGATGACATCGCGCTGGACACATTCTCGGCCGGCTAGTCGCCTCTAGGACACGACTTGAGCGGCTGCTGCACGCTCAGGTCGTGTCCAGATCGCCTCGCAAAGTCGCACTGTCCCTGTGTCAGCCGGCACACGAGTCGCCCGCAAGTCGGATCTGACTTCCCGGGCGACCTCTATTCAAATCAATGGGCTCCCATAGGGAACCATTCATTTTCAATAGAGCGCCGCTGACATTTCTATTTACTATAACAGTGCGCCGCTGCTTCCTGCGCCCAGTGAAGGAGTTATCAGGCGCACCAATTAAGGTTAGAAGCAGCGCAGCGCACTGTTATTAGTAAATCAGCCCCTATGTGTCACAGCATTTTAATGTAATAAATGTGTGGAAATCTTCATAAAGTAGGTTTAAATCTTCAAATTGGTTCTTAAGGCTCCAGGTTTTTTACCTTCCTGTATTCTATACAGGAAGGTAAAAACCTTCCCTGTGCAGCAGCCCCCTCAGCCCCCCCCCATACTTACCTGAGCCTGATTGTGATCCAGTAATGTGCACAAAAGCCTCGTCTCTCTGGGGATTCTTCCTTCTCATTGGCTGTCAATCACAGCCAGCGAGCCAATGAGAAGATAGAGGGGGTAAGATCAAGCCAGGGCTCCCTGTGTGAATGGACAAACAGAGCAGCGACCTGAAAGCGAGCTTGCTTGGGTCCCCTCTATGCAAGTTGCTTGCTCTGGGGGCACTCAGCAGAAAGGAGGGGCCAGGAGCACCGGCGGGGGACCCGAAAAGAGGAGGACTGGGACTGCTCTGTGCAAAACCACTTCACAGAACAGGTAAGTATGACATGTTTGTTATTTTATTTTTTATTGCATTTAATATCACTTTAAGATCATTCCGGTTAAAAGGATTAGACTATAAATAATTGGTTTATACAATATATAAAATAAGACACATTATACACTTTACCTTAAATAACATAACTGTTCATTTAAACTAGACAAGTACTCATTGCAGACCTAAAAACTCATCTGTCAAGCAAACTCTGCTGTAGTATAACCCCCACCTCTAATGGGTAAATGTAATCAACTTTGGGGGTCTCATCTAAATGGACCATTGGAGAAAATTCTTGCTGGCAATGTAATCAGGCTAAGGCTTTTCATAGGGTCAATCAAGAGTACCTGTAGTTGCTCCTTGGAAAGTATGGCCTGGAGGGGGGCTTTATTGATTGGCTTAAGTATAGGTGGCTGAAAGCTTCTTGCTTGTGAATAGTTGGATTGGACGGTCCTTTGAGTTTGGCTTGAGTGCGTGTCAGTCCTCTGCTATATTTTTTCATGATTGATCCTTTCATCAGAGAGTTAGAGAGCAGGCTGTTTTGTGGATGATTTTGAACATCACTGGTTACCCGCTTTTGCGAGACATGGTCTATGCTAATGATGTGTCTGTTTTTATCTCCAGGACATAGGAGGAGAGGGTTACAGTAATAAACCAGTCCTGGTTTAGGCCTTTTCTGTAATGCTGGAAGAGTGGTGGGCCAGTGAAAAACCTGAGGGTCTGACATGGTAAGTTCCTGACTCACATGGCTTCATACCTGAAAATGCATCAGCAGTGGTGACTGATGGCAGAAGAAATTAAATCTCTTCCCAGGAGGGCCCAGAAGAGGATTGTTGATTCAGTCTGACCTTAAAGGATTTCCTGGGCCCTGTTATGAGGGAGGGTTTACATTTTATTAATCTGGAAAAAATCTGATTCAGATTTAGAGACGTAGCCTGCCTCTTATTCCATGGACGGTGGAAACCTGAAGTAACGCTTTCTGAAAGATCTTGTCCAAGATGGTTGTCCAAGAGGGCAGTGTGGTGAGGTGGAGGAGATGATGGATTTTATCTTACTTCAGTGTCCTTTACATATATTAGTCTATAAGCAAATGGGAGGGGCTCTGGGTATCCCTTTCCTTTCCCACATGAATTATGCAGAGTGGGTATATGAAGGTTTTTAGACTCATGGTGATTTTGAGACTAATTTTCTAGTTGGCTTAGTAGTCAGTTAATTGATGTAGAATGCACAGTGCCAGGTACCTAATCAGTAAAAAAGTCCTTTCTGTTGAGATGGCGGAGCATGATATTCTGGGTGAGGATGGGAAAATTTGGGGTCATGAGAAAGACAGGAAGCAGCGGGAGGCCAGGACAAAGGCATGGAGGAATTTTAAGTCTTTGTAGATTAAACCTGTCAATATCAAGGTGTGTGGATTTTCATCTGTCCTTTCATGTTTCCTAGATTTTGAAAATAGTAAGAGCGTTTGGCAAAAGCAATGAAAGGTTTCCCAACCTAATACATTGGTCTCAATGTAGAAGATTGCACAGAAAAGTACTGTGCAGACAGGTAAGGGGGATCTCACTCAATCCAAAGTCGTTATAGATGTTGTAGAAGACCTACTTGCAAATACCTAGGTTATCCAACAGGAGTGTGCAGAAAGGGTCTGCTCCAACTGCAGAGATTTTGGGTGATAAGAATCAAGGTTCATTGGTGGTAGGTTGAGGTACCCCATTGTGAGACTATGGTCGATATGTTCCTGGAGCTTTGCAGCATTCCTCTTGGTTCAATTACTGACAGGGAGAGTTTCCCTGTCAGCTAGTCAACTAGTCCTCCAGTGGAAATGGTTCAATACATAAATATTCCAAGAGGCACATTACCAGGGGTGTGGACTGTGTAGGCAGCAGTATTCTTCCAGACAATCAAGTGTAAGGGATAACCACACCTTTATGTGTCTTCTGATGGGCACAGTTTCTCCAGTAAAGATTTCATTATCACCCATTTCCATCACATGTTCCTTGATAACATGGATATGATCTGTAACTGTGCTCCATTAAAATCTAAACTTCATGTTTTCAAGGCTGCACAAATAATCTCTTCTTTAGTGGTGGAGAAGTGCACACAGCATGTGACATTACAGGGGCACTGAGCGTCATGGAGTCTCTGGTCCAGAGCTCTTTGGACTCTGTCAATTTCAATGTTCTCCAGTTCTACACCTCCTAGTAGAAAGCAGAAAATAAAGTAAAAGTTACGTTTTTAATAATTGAGCTGTTCTGGTGGCTTCTGGGAGACATTGTTCCTTCTGTTTCTGTTTGATGCTGGAGATGTGCTACTAGTGGTTGCATCGTGGATTTCAAAAACTGAACCTGGGTTTGTAACATGGAGGATGTACAGTATCTTGATGCCTGGCTGCACAATTGGAGGACACTTTTCTAGAAGACATCTTGCTTCAACAGATGATAACATGTATCAATACCCTGAAAGATATCTGCCTCAGTAGATAGATGTTGCAAAAGCACTCACATTTCTGGAAGTAAGATCAAAAAGATGGCCTCTCTGTGTGGGGCAGTTAGTGGTAAAGCTCTTGGATCGGTGGTTATACCTTTCTCATTCTCGGCAGTAGCCTGCAGGTGGCCTGTAGGGCCTCTGGGTCTTGGAAGAGGCTTTACTGAGATCCTAATGGATTTTGGGATGGTGTTCTGAGTGATCAGCAGTGATGTTATGTTGAAGTGTAGGTCAGTGCCATCTTAGGTAGCAAGGGATATGGAGTTTCAGCAGCTAGAATTTATGTGATGGGGGGGGGGGTAATTATGTGGTGCTTTGTTGAACACTGCTTCACTGCACAAATATGCAGTGACATGCTGTAAAGAAAGAGCAAGTTTGTCAGTGTCAGCAACAAGTTTATGCTGTGCACACCAAAATTAAAAAAGGCTAGTAAGAAGAATGAAAGGCCAAATAAAATGAAATAAACTCTGAAACACTAAATCACAACCATTTTTTTTTTAATTTGCATGAAAACATATGGATAAATGTAAAATAAAATAAAAAACAAAACAAAAAAGAGGACCAGGGGGTCCAGCAGCTAAACAATTACAGTTGTTTCTGACACCCAAAAAAGATAGCCCTTAAAAGAACTGTTGGATCAATAAACTATTGTGGCACTGGCAAATTTGCAAAAATTCAGGCTTTAGCATTTCTATAGATTTTAAATGATGTGATTGCTGTTTCCACTGGTCGATTCAGGCCTATTATTACAGTACTTGATAAAAATCAGGTGTCATTGTCAGATTTTTGTGAATCAGATTGGGGTTCTGCTTCTGTATTTAAAGCAGAGGTTCACCGGATTTTTTTTTTTTAAAAGCCAGCAGCTACAAATACTGTAGCTGCTGACTTTTAAAAAAAGGACACTTACCTGTCCAGGTCGCCCCCGACGTCGGCAGCCGAAGCCAAGCTACCGCTCGGCTCTCGGCTTCCCCCGCCGCAATCCTCGGTGAGGGAATCGTGAAGTGAAGCGCTGCGGCTTCACTGCCCGGTTCCTTACGGCGCATGCGCGAGTCGCGCTGCACCGTCCTCACTGCTCTCCCTGAAGTGGTGCAAATACCTTTTTTATACAGGTATCTGCACCCCAACCCCCTGAAAGGTGCCAAATGTGACACCGGAATGGGGGGAGGGTTTCCGAAAAGCAGAGGTTCACTTTTGGGTGAACCTCCGCTTTAAGCCAAGCCAAACACAAAAGTAAAAAAATGCTACACATCCAAAATATGTCATAATATATACCAGAATGTTGCATCACATGGAACTAAGGACATGCCCCATTAATTGTAAGCTGCAAGATAATACATTTTTGGTTTTGGGTGTATTACTGCTTTAAAGTATTACAGCATTGAAAAGTGGAAACCTGTACGTACCAATGCCTGTCCGTGCCATTCTGTCGATGTAAATATACAGGCGGCGGTCCTTAAGTGGTTAAAGTATTACAGCATTGAAAAGCGGAAACGGGTCTGTACAGGAAGGGTGTCTATGTGCAGGTCAATTGTCACCTTCTGGTAAAATATACCACTCACGGGGTTCACTTAGTAAAAGTGTAAATCATTTTCACTTTTAAAATGGATTTTCACTAATCATATTCTTAGTAAATGGGATGAAACTAAGTGAACATTTACTTTGAAGTAAATACCTAATCATGTACAAGGGTGATCCTGCCACAGCAGAGATGTAGGGTGTAATTTTAAGGTAGATCTAAAGGCAAACTTTTATATTTATTTTAGATTGAGTAAGGAGAGGGGTTATAATCCCTGTCAGTTTCTGCCATGTGTCCAAATTGTGAGATTTCCCTTCACTTCCTGTCCCATAGGCAAAACAGGAAGTAAGAGAAAATCCCTCTAAAGTTTGGGAATTTCTGGTTGTCATCAAGGTCACCATAACTAGCGTCCCCATTGGAAAATATCCTCTATTCCTGTTCTAGTGACAACTAGACATGTGCGATTAGTTTTGTACGAATCGAAAATTCGTACGAATTTTTCGAAATTCGTACATTTGTACGAATCCGAATTACGAATTTTTACGGATACGAATTCTGTACGAAATACGAAGTTTCGTTTACGAATTTCGGCTCCAAATTGAAAAGATTCGACATTATAGAGAGAAAAGATTCGACATAGAGAGAAAAGATTCGACATTATAGAGAGAAAAGATTTGACATAGAGAGAAAAGATTCGACATTATAGAGAGAAAAGATTCGACATTATAGTGAGAAAAGATTTGACATTATAGAGAGAAAAGATTCAACATAGAGAGAACATAGAGAGAAAAGATTCAACATTATAGAGAGAAAAGATTCAACATTATAGAGAGAAAAGATTGCTGCTGGAATTGGGTGGGGGAAGTACATTTCCGGTCCAATCATTTGTTCGTTCCGGTCGAATCGTTCGTTATACGCGTCGTACGAAATTCGTATTTCGTACGAATCCGAATTGAATTCCGTACACGAATTACAATTTTTTTTAATACGAAACGGAACGGAACGAAACAAATTTTTCGACGGCTCCCATGTCTAGTGACAACCCAAAATTTGTGATTTTATTTTCACTTTCAGCGATAATAATAAAAACAGAACAAATAGGGAGGGTGAAATTTCTGAACAGGGACACATACAGCAATAAAAAACTGACAGGTGTTCCCTCTTAGTGATACTAAAGTCTCAGGACAGCCAAGACTCTCATGCAACATTGCTGGATCAAGATGGGGCTCAGGTAAGTATGGGGGGTGCTTCTGCACACAAAAGGCTTTTTATCTTAATGCATAGAATGCATTAATTGCTTCTGGACCGCCCACCGCATATATACTGCGGCAGGGCAGCCCTTCAGCGTGAAATCACGTACTTGAACTTGATTTTGTTTCCTGGGTCTGGGGCATGCGTGCTGCCGGTGACCAGCTCCCGCTGTGGGTGGACACAGCAGGGACCAGCCGATCGTTCCTGAGGCTGGCAGAGCGGCGGTCTGCCTATGTAAACAAGGCAGATGGCTGTTACGTGACAGGAGAAGCCAGAGATCTTGTGTCTTCTTACAGTACAAGCACCCCCCCACATTTTTAAAGCACTCCCAGGGAACACATTTAACTCTTTGATTGCCCCTGATGTTAACCCCCTTCCCTGCCAGTGTCATTAGTACAGTTACAGTGCATATTATTTAGAACTGATCACTGTATTAGTGTCACTGGTTCCCAAAAAAGTGTCAAAAGTGTCACTTTGTGTCTGATTTGTCCACTGCAATGTCACAGCCCTGCTATAAGCTGATTCCGCCATTACTAGCAAAAATAAATTAAAAATTTCATACAAGTATCCCATAGTTGTAGACGCTATAACTTTAGCGCAAACCAATAAATATAGGCTTATTGGGATTTTTTTTTACCAAAAATATGTAGTAGAATATATATTGGCCTAAATTGAAGAAGAGATTTTATTGTTTACATTTTTTTTATTGGATGTGTTTCATAGCAGAAAGTAAAAAAATATATATATTTTTTTCAAAATTGTTAATTTTTTTGTTAATAGCGCAAAAAATAAAACCGCAGAGGTGATCAAATACCACCAAAAGAAAGCTCTATTTGTGGGGGAAAAAAAATATTTATTCATGTACTGCGTTGCACAACCACACAATTGTCAGTTGAAATAACGCAGTGCCATATCGCAAAAAATGTCCTGGTCATGCAGGGGGTAAACCTTCCTGAGCTCAAATGGTTAAGATAAAAAACCTTCTGCCTGTACAAATAGAAATAAATATAAACTTCCAAATAGGGGTCGTTTGTACTGTCCTGGCATTTTAGGCCCTGAAGAAATGTGATGGGCAGCCAGGACATCAAAGTTGACATATTTTAAATGTATACTCTATAACTTTTACACAAAATATTTTACACTTATTGAGGCTATTTTTACCAAAAAAAGCGCAAATTTATTGATGGGACTTTTAAGATGCCAGTGACATCTGGTGATCCAGCAAGTAAGTCTGGTGTCTTTCAAAAGTAGATGCCCCCCAGCAGAAAATATCAGAAGAGACTAACCATTTAACACTGACAGGGGTGCTTAAAATGATCAGCTTTTATAGATTTATGTAAAACCTTTATCCCAAAAAGAAAAAAAAAACTGTTTGCTGTAACTATAATAACGATTATAAAGTGTGAGCTGGAGTTTGGCTTCAATTTGTTAGTGAATTTAAATATGCTAATACATTTAACACTACCTTCCCACCAGACTGAAAATGCTGCTGTCTGCTTTGCCTACGATGCTCATTCATCCAGAGTAGTCTCTAATACCGGAAGTGTGTTACTGACTGGATCACCAGGTGAAAACAGAGGGGAAAAAAGCCAAAGAAAATAAAACTGATGCAGCCACTATATCTAAATAATTGTAAGCTGCAAGATAATACATTTTTGGTTTTGGGTGTATTACTGCTTTAACCACTTCAGCCCCGGACCATTTTAATGGTCAAAGACGAGGCCACTTTTGCGATTCGGCACTGCGTCGCTTTAACTGACAATTTTGCGGTCGTGCAAAGTGGCTCCCAAACAAAATTGACGTCCTTTTTTTCCCACAAATAGAGCTTTCTTTTGTTGGTATTTGATCACCTCTGCGGTTTTTATTTTTTGCGCTATAAAAAAAAATAGAGCGACAATTTTGAAAAAAATGCAATATTTTTTACTTTTTGCTATAATAAATATACCCAAAAAATATATAATTATTATCAGTTTAGGCCGATACGTATTCTTCTACATATTTTTGGTCAAAAAAATCGCAATAAGCATTTATTGATTGGTTTGCGCAAAAGTTATAATGTCTACAAAATAGGGGGAAGTTTTATGGCATTTTTATTAATATTTTTTTTTTACTAGTAATGGTGACAATCAGCGATTTTTATTGTGACTGCGACATTATGGCGGACACATCGGACACTTTTGACACCATTTTTACAGCGATCAGTGCTATAAAAATGCACTGATTACTGTGAAAATGACACTGGCAGTGAAGGGGTTAACCAGTAGGTGGCACTGTAGGGGTTAAGTGTTTCCTAGGGAGTGATTCTTACTGTAGGGGGGATGGGCTGTGTGTGACACGTCACTGATCTCGCTCGGATTACACGGAGCGGAGATCAGTGTCATTGTCACTAGGCAGAGCGGGGAGATGCTTGTTTACATAAGCATCTCCCTGCTCTATCTCTCCATGAGACGATCGCGGGTCTCCCCGCGGCGGTCGAGTCCATGGGACCCACGTTCGGGATCACGGAGATAGCGGCAGGGTCGCGCGCACAACCACACGGCGGCATCTTAAAGAGGATGTACCTGTACGTACCTATGCCTGTCTGTGCCATTCTGCCGACATAAGTATACAGGCGGCGGTCCTTAGGTGGTTAAAGTATTACAGCATTGAAAAGCGGAAACGGGTCTGTACAGGAAGGGTGTCTATGTGCAGGTCAATTGTCACCTTCTGGTAAAATATACCACTCACGGGGTTCACTTAGTAAAAGTGTAAATCATGTTCACTTTTAAAATGGATTTTCACTAATCATATTCTTAGTAAATGGGATGAAACTAAGAGAACATTTACTTTGAAGTAAATACCTAATTATGTACAAGGGTGATCCTGCCACAGCACATTCCCTTCCACCTAATGCAATGTCCAAGAGGGGGAACACTGACACCGAGCTGCAGAAGCTTACAGATTTCTACCCCCTTCTGGAGATTTGTTTCTCCAAGATGGCAGTGGCAGCTCTTCTTTTACTGGCCTTTCCTTACAATGCAGCCCCCCCCCCCCCCACCGTGCAGTCAGGGCAGGCAGGTAAGGCAGAGCCATTAACATAAAAAAAATTGAGCTTTGAGGGTCATAGCTCGGCGACCTGGGGTCACAGAGACCCCAAATGGGGGGGTGTAGCCTAAGTCCTACCCCACCACTGGTAAAAACTTGGGGCTCCTACAACCTATGGTTCCAGAGATATGGGGCTACTTGCACAGCATGTCAGAAGCTAAATACAGAGCGGCCACCTTAATGCAAGCCGACACACTCTGTTTGCAGCAGACTGAAAGGTTGAGCTCACAGTGCCTCTCACTTCACTTCTTGTCTGTTTCTTATTAATTTTTGACACTTTGTGGTAAATAGGTAGGGGTATGATGTATGATACCCATTCACAATGGGGGGGGGCGGGTTCTGGGCTTCCAGATTCCGATAAGCCTCCGCCCGCAGACCCCAACATGCCCCTTATCATACGAAATGGCAACTGTACTTTCGCTTTGAAAAACCTTTCAGAATTGCCTGCCTTCTTTGAGCTTGCAGAGATGGTTCCCAACTGGCTTTCCTTCTGGCTTTCCTTCTCTACAACCACACCTCCCCCTATGCCAGCAATCACTCATCCAACCAGGGATTCCAGCTGCTACTCTCATGCTACACCAGTGACCAGTGACCAGACCTGTCCATATTGCCCGGAATAACTGGAAAGGCTTCTCAACTTATCCAGAAATACATGGCTTTTTTATTTTCTTTCAGCAGTCCATGCTCTTCAACAGCATTACCATTGATGACTACATTACTACTTGCTTACTGCAACATTTTTGTTCTTTGTAAATCCGGATGTATTTCGGATGTATTTAAATTTCTAAATATACCAGTAACAAATTTCAATGAATCAGAAATAAACAGTAACCGGGGGCGTGGCCGGTAGAGAAACAGGGAGGACGTGTTTCTGTTGAGCTCCAGAGATCCTCCGTAAATCTACAGCCATCCTTAGCAGGCATCCCCGTTTTGAGGCCCGGATTCAGCTATACTAACCCCTGGTCGCACGTTATAGCTGCCCCGGGGACCATCAAGAAAATAGCGCCGAGAGATCCGCGACAGGCCTGTGACCAGATCTACAACACTGAGGCCCGCCGCCATCTTGGGGCCTGCGCATCCGCGGCCTCTCCAATCTCCAGCATCCGCGATCTGGGACATCCTCCGTCCCCCGACACCCGTGGAACACCAGGCGGAAGCTACCCCGCAGGGATCCTTCTGTGGGCTCTGGGCAAAGTGATCGGTCGTCCTGAGGCCCTCATTCGCGGACGCGGCCTCAATTCAATCCACAGTGAGTACCGCTCCAGGATACCCCCCTAGACTGCTTGCCTTCAGGCCTGGTCAATACCTGTCCGGCCACCAAGCACCCACCAAGCCACCTATAGCCTCCGGTGTTGATCTCCTTCTTCCCCAGCACTCGAGGCCGCGGCTTCGGCCTACTCCGGGAGGACGGCGGCCATATTGGTACACCTGGAGCCCCCTATGCGCTCTCCTCCAAGCTGATCCTTGACACATTAACCCCATCTAGACGCTGACTGGGCTTGTATACCTCCCTGGGAGGGGGAGAGGAGTCCAGACCTGTAAGGATCACCTATTAAAGTTCACTGTCAGTACTACCCTCATAGATCGGCGGCCATCTTGCTACACCCAAAAGCCATAACATCCCAACCCTACTAGAACCTGGTCTCCCTTCCATTATAACAAGATTTCTGCAAATTTAACCTCCCCCCCACAACAAACACAGAGATCCCCATTACGGGTCGTTGCAGTACACAACCAGTGGACTACTAAAGCCTTAGTACCTCCCTCCTATTTGACATATATGTCTCCCCCCCTTTCTGTTTTCGGGGCACGTCAACTCACACGGCTTCCTCCCTTACTGAACCGGTACAGTACACAAGATCTCGCCGTGCATACAGCCCGTCAGCTCCCACAGAGTGACAACGCTCACTCAAGATAGACTGGCACTCCACTAACCTACGCTTTGCTAATAGGATGTAAGTGACCAAAGCCTTACCTCACCCATATAAAGCAGGCCAGATACCCACGGCTATATCACTCGATTATCAGCACAAATTCCTTAAACCCCCGTGGGAACAGTCCGTGCATGCAGACAAGAAAGAATACTCGCTCCGGACGATCTATCCACAACCTAACAAACTTTCTTCTAGAAGCCGAGAATAAATACCACATAATGTCTCAGAGCGGCACTGACACCAACAAACAAGCAGCCTCGGGGAAGAAATCATTGGACCCCCCCCCTCGGAACCTAACTGTGAGTACACTTTACACCTTTCTAAAGCCGATTTAGATGCAAGTCTAACATCCATGTTTGACAAATTGGTTGATAAAATAGAAAGAGAAGTGCATAAGTCCACTACCGCTCTATCTCAGGAGATTGCTTGCATAGGCAACAGAACTGATCTACTAGAAACAAAACATGACGAACTTTCACTAGCCCATAATGACTTGAGAAAGGACTATGAAACATTGGCGGATAGTTTTGCGTTTATGCAGGCACAAGTGGAAGACCTTGATAATAGAAATCGTAGACAGAACATCAGAGTACGCGGAGTACCGGAATCGGTCACCGATCTCATGCCTACTATATCGAGGGTCTTTCATAATCTCCTTCCTGACAGACCCCCGTCAGCTTTCACCTGTGACAGAATCCATAGAGCCCTCCGCCCCAAACCTACACCTGATAAACCGCCTAGAGATATCATCATGTGTATGAAGGATTTCCTCGTCAAGGAAGACATCATGCGGGCGGCTAGGAACTCTCCTAATATTGACCTAGATGGTAAAAGACTTCAATTATTCCCTGACATCTCCCCAGCCACATTGGACAGGAGACGAAGGATGAAGGAAGTCACCAAAGTTCTACAGGAAGCAAGGATTAGATACAGATGGGGCTTTCCTTTCAAACTCACCGTTCCACATAATGGCTCTACATACACGGTTCATAACGTAATAGAAGGAAAAGAACTACTGGTGAAATTGGGCCTGCTGGAACCGGAACCTCCTGGCCGACCACCAGCAACCCTCAGTTCTTCCCCGATATGGTCCACACCATCTTCACGCCGCAACCAGAGAGACCAAAGAGACCAAAGACGCTGGAGGCAGTCACACCAAGAATAGAACATCCCATCTACGCTTTCACTCCAGTTCTCGGTGAATTTGACGCACCCAGTGGGAATGATAAGAGAATCAAACAACCCGAAACATTCTCTCCATAGTCTTTACATTCTACAATGATCCCGGGGATATTGTATTAATCACACAACTCCCTTCTCCACATAATTCCAGTGGTTCGGCGGATAGAAGAATCAGCAGACTATCTGAACAGTACTGTAATATACTCCTCAAAGAAGACCTAGGGGACTTAAGCTTGTAGTTCTGTTATCATCCTATTCAACTCTCCTAGCAGTCTGAACTTTCATAATGTGAAAAGTGTAGAATTGAGAAAGGAGGAAAAGAGGAGAGAAGGGGAGAGGGGAGGGAAAAGGGAAAGAGAAAGGAAATTTTTTAATTTTTTTTTTTTTTCTCTCTCTATCCCCCTTTTCATAGGTTATCTGGAGAACAGTCTTTTCGAGCAATGTGGTAGCTATACTGAACATATAAGTATTATCATTTACCCTTACCTCCATAACTTCAGAAAAGTTTCTCCCCACTGTGGATTGCTGTTATTGTCTCCCTTACATAGCGAGCTTTCTATATGACGCAATACCTCTCTACCCCCCGAGTGGTAGACACGCACTTTCAAGTTTTTCTAGGATGCCTGCTACATCCATTGTTGCTTAGTTTATTTCTCAGACCTGCCCTCCGGGATGGAACCACAGCTCTCATCTTTAGAGACGTGGTGCCCCTCCAGGTTTGCAGGATTTGGACTTATTTGTCCTAATGTTGTTTATTCAAGTTTTCTTGACAGGTTTTATCCTGTCCCATTGTTATTTTTGTTTTGGTTTCTCATTTTTGAAATCCTAGCCCATAAGGCTTCTACTGTGTTCATTGTACAAAAAGGAAGTAATGATAAGTACATACCAAAAACGTTGTTTGACATAGATTTCATAGCTCTAGACTACTCTGGTAACTGCATAAGATACAATGCCCATCTCCCTGCTGGTATACCAATCCCCGTTCTATCTACACCGCTGATCATAACCTTAGCATCAGACCCAAACACTAACTCTATCCATAAAATATTGTATACTTCTGTTACTTGCCTATTTTTCCCCCATCACGAAAATATTAACCCTCACACCCTAGACCCCACCAATGGGTATTAAAATAATATCGCACAATGTGCAGGGATTTAATTCCCCCCACAAACGTAAAAAAGCTTTTGAGCACTACAAGAGAATAGGGGCTGATATCATACTCATCCAGGAATCCCACTTTTGCGCATCCAACCACCCTAAATACTTCAATAAGACATACAACCAAGTATTCTATACAACATACAACAATAAGACAAGAGGAGTCGCAGTCTTTATACGAAATTCGATTATATTCGATGTACAAAGTATTTTCAGAGATACTGAAAGCCGATATATTATCTTAAAAGGCAGTATTGATAATAGGGCCATAACAATAGCTTCAGTATACGCTCCCAATGAATCTCAGTCCTCCTTTTTCACTAACTTTTTTGAGACTCTAGACCGATATGCCTCCCCCCACATTATCCTCGGAGGGGATTTCAATCTAACCTCACACCCGGCCCTGGACAGGAGCAGGGTCGCACCATCTTCTAGGGCATTTCCGAAGTCCCTAAACCGTTCCCTCAATCACTTTCAACTTATAGACTCGTGGAGGGCCCACAATGTTGGCATCAAAGCTTACACTCACTTCTCACATCCCCATAATGCTTATGCCAGATTAGACTATATCTACTGCACCCCTGTCCTGTTGGCGAACTCTCTTAAAGCGATCATTCATCCCTGTCCATGGTCGGATCATGATATCACATCTCTTGAGACAGCATATATTGGTCTTAAGCCATCCCCCTTCAACTGGAGGCTAAACGACTCCTTACTCTCTGATCCCACAATCACTCAATTGGTCTCTACTCATATAGAGAACTATTTCAACGAAAATATTAATGACGAAACCCCTCCCTCCTCCGTCTGGGTTGCCCATAAAGCAGTCTTACGTGGGCAACTGATTTCTCTCGCTGCAAAAAGAAACAAAGACAGGCTCTCAGACATTAGATGTCTCACTAAGGACCTAAATAGACTGTACAATAAACTTCAACAAGCCCCTTCCCAGGCCTTAACTGATCAAATCAAATCCAAACGCCTGGCCTTAGACCAAATTTTATCAGCTAACACTGAGAAATCCCTCAGATTCTCTAAGGCTAAATTCTTCCTTCATAGCAATTCCACCTCCACCATGTTTGCTAGAAAACTTAATCAAGCTAATAACCCACCCCATGTCTATAAACTTAGAGATAATGCTGGGAACATTGTCACTCATCCACAAGAGGTGTTGAACATCTTCTCCTCCTTTTATAAAGACCTCCTCTCGGGACCTCAACCCCAACCTAAACAACCCTCCCAAATTTGGCTGGATGATATCCCATTACCCTCCCTCAACCCCCAACAGATAGAACCTCTTAGCGCACCATGTACAGATTTAGAAATAATTAACATAATTAAATCCCTGAAGACCTCTACAGCCCCAGGCCCGGATGGGTTCTCCTCTGCATACTATAAAAAATTTGCGTCTCTTTTAGCCCCCAACCTATCTAAACTCTTCAATTACGTGCTAGATGGTCATCAATTCCCAGAAGAAATGCTCCTAGCAAACTTATCGTTAATACCTAAACCACTCGAGGACCATTCTCTTCCACAAAATTTCCGCCCCATTTCAGTTCTTAACAATGACTTAAAGATCTTTGGGAGACTTCTTGCTGACAGGTTAGCTGCAGTTATTACTAATATAGTGCACATAGATCAAACAGGATTCATACCTGGATGCCAAATAACTGACAATATTAGACTGGTAACCAATATCGTACAAGATGCCAACATACACTACAAAGAGCTATGCCTCCTCAGCCTGGATATTCATAAAGCCTTTGATAGTGTATCCTGGTCTTACCTCAATCACATCCTTCCTAAATTTGGCATCCCTAATAAATTCATGTGTGGCTTTAATGCCCTATACCACTCCCCCCAGACCCGTATTAAAATTCCAGGTCATAACTCGGAATTCTTTCCTCTAAGTAGGGGTACTAGACAAGGCTGCCCTCTATCCCCACTAATGTTCGCACTAGCAATGGAACCGCTTGCCCACAAAATTAGGAACAGCCCGGATATAAAGGGAGTTGTCAAAGGTGAAGATGAGTTTAAGATAAGCCTCTACGCAGATGATGCGTTAATTTTTCTTACCGAACCTCACGTTTCCATTCCCTCCCTTCTTAAGGAACTAAAACTGTTTCACAACATATCAGGTTTAAAAATTAACATGAACAAATGCTCGGCTCTACCCATCAATCTCCCCGATCACCTAAAGACCATGTTGAAAAACAATTTCCCATTTATATGGTGCTCTCAATCATTTAAATATCTGGGCATCTCTATCACCCCAGCACACAACCTACTTTTCAAAACCAATTATATTCCCTTATTCAATAATATATCCTCACTCCTTAAGACCTGGTCAACCTTCCATATATCATTCCTAGGCAGAATTTGCGCAATTAAAATGACAATCCTCCCCAAACTGCTATACTACTTCCGTTCCCTCCCCATTAACATCCCCAAATCCAAACTAGCTTCGCTCCAATGGGAAATCAACAAATTTATATGGTTCAACAAGAAACCCAGATGCAGCTATGCATATATGCACAGACCTCAATCCATGGGCGGGATGGGTCTCCCTAACCTATGGCATTATTTTCTGGCCGCCAGACTTGCCCAATTAGCACAATGGTTCGCGCCCAATCAAAATATCCCATGGAAAAAATTTGAGGAGTCCTCAATTTCCCCTTTGTATTTACAGGGGATCCTTTGGTCCAAAACAACCTCATACAGCAAACTCTCGAAATACAACAAAATTGTGGCACACTTCTACCAATTGTGGCTCAAAGCACAACACACTTTTGAATTGTCTTCACTCACTCCTCCCCTTGCTTCCTTTCTAGGTGACCTGAGGTTTACCCGTACTCACGGAGATCACCACTCTTTCACCTATTGGACCCATAATAAGCTCACTTCACTTAAATCATTACAAATAAATGGGGAGTTCTCCTCATTCTCCGCTCTGCAAGATAAATATAGTATCCCCGCATCCGAACTTCAACACTATAACCAAATCAAAGCCTTTTACGCAGAACATTACTCTCTCACCACCAAGCCCCTTGTTACTGTATTTGAACGGATCTGCATCTCTTCTTCTAGAGATAAAGGTATCATTTCCCATCTATATAGCTATCTAAACACTTTTCATTCACTCGACAAGTCCGGTCAGATGCTCCGATGGGAAACTGACCTAAATAACACCTTCACAGTAGATGAATGGCATAGTATGTCGGATAATCTCCGGAGGAGTAATATAGCTATCTCCTCCAGAGAAACTCCCATTAAAATATACTCTAGATGGTATCTCACCCCGTCCAAGCTCAACACATTTTATCCTTCTATTTCTCCATACTGTTTCAGGGGCTGTCCAGAACCAGGCACTATCCTACATACATTCTGGAGCTGCAAATACCTGCATCATACATGGCGCAATGCTGCAGAAATTTTTGATAATACCTTGAAACAGAAAATCCCAATCTCCCCACAGATTTGCCTTCTATATGCAGATATACCCAATGTTCCCATCCCTTGCAAAAGACTTTTCCATACGTTATGTAGCTCCATCCAATGGATGATTGCCTCCAATTGGAGATCAAACAATCTGCCTTGGGCGCAGGTGCTAGCTCGGATGGAGACGATAAAACTTTCAGAAAGAATCTTTCACACACTTCACGATACCTTCCAGGTTTATGTAAGGAAATGGTCATATTGGCCTACAACATAACTCATTACCCTAGAACCTGAATTTCCACCCACACACGCTAGCAAATTCATGCAATCTTGACCTATAGTGCCTACCCTTTTTATATATAACATACGCCCATGTAGGAACTCTTTGTACCAGAAAACTTTTTATATATTTACTATCTTCATGTATGAGCTCGATTATCTCTTCTTCTTTTGAATTTTTTTCTTTTTTTTTCTTTTAATATTGATTACCTTTATAAACACTCTATGTAACTGTACATCTGAACTTCCTAATAAAATTTTTGTAAACAAAAAAAAAAAAAAAAGAAATAAACAGTAACCAAATCCATTAATTTCATTTGGATGATTAAAGCATCCCAATTAAATAAAAGGATTTAGGTTAATTTGATGAGCTGGTTGTTAAGAAGTGGGGTGGGCTGCTGCATCCTTAACAACTGATGCCTCATCAGCTGACAGTGGGGTTCCCCGCTGACAGCAGAATTTAAACAAGCCAGTGCCAGCACAACAATGTTTTCTAAAAAAACATTGTGGGCCCCTCCAATCCATACAAAGCCCTTATGATTTTCAAGGGGAATCCCACACCAAAATGTAAACAAAAAACTGAGTGGGGACCACCTCAAAATTCATACAAGACCCTTATTTGAGCATGCAGCCCAGCAGGCCAGGAAAGGGGGGACAAGCAAGATCCCCCCATCCTGAACCATACCAGGCCACATGCCCTCAACATGGGGGGGGTTCCCCAAAAGCACCTAGTCCCCATGACGATGGGGACAAGGGCCTCTTCCCCAAAACATCTGCTGGTGGGGGCTTATCAGAATCTGGAAGCCCCCTTTAACAAGGGGGCCCCTAGATCCTGTTACCCCATGTGAATGAGTATTGGATACATTGCACCCCTACTCACTCACCAAAGTGTCAAAAATAAATAAAAACACAGAGACTGGAGGGAGGTGTGGGACTACCAGATCCAACATTTTACTACACTGCAGCACACTGCAGCACATACAGACAGGGCAATTTAAAATGATGATTCCTACTTAAATAGAACTGATCCCCTGTCCTGTTGTCAGGGCTCACTTGGACTGGAAAACAAGTACCCAAAAACGTGCTCATCCTATAGGCCTGACACTCGGAAAAGTTAAACAATATTTCTCATTGCGTAAACTCAGGATTTTCCTGTCTCCACGGACATCTACAGTATCTAAGACCATCCTGAGTTCCTCTCAAATCATTCAGACCCAATTTTTCATACTTGGATTACACAGGGCTTAGAGCCTCAGAGTTTCAATTTACACAGCAGTGGCATGCCCTGCCTGCACTCTATGAAAATTACAGCTCTCCGGCACTAGTCTCTTGGCACCAAAGCTCCCTACCTAAACTCCATAGCTTTTTAAGAGACCTGACTCTCTTTGAGAAGAGCAGTTTAGGGGATGGAGTTGTGCACCGCTCCTTATCCTCTTCCTATCAGTTTCCACTGTCAGCACATTCAGACCCTAAATTCCTTGCCAATTGGGAAATGTGTCTTCAATGTTCCTTTACCGAGGAACTTAAAGACAGGATATTATTTTCTGCCCACAAGGCTTCCATCTCCAACAAATATCAACTGATCCTACACAATTGTAACTAGGTGGTACAGGACCCTGATGGCCCTAACTAACCTCAGCAAAGCTCAATTTTTTTGTGCTGCAGTACCCATGTGGGCACCTTAGTACATGCCTTCTAAGGGTTTCCTTTGATGTGACCATTTTGACACAAGATTACAGAAATTATCAAACAAATTATGAGATGTAAAAAGTTTGTTCATATACTGAGGCCTGTGACTCTGGTAAATGGAAACAACTTATCCCTTCCTCACTCTATCAATGGTTTGACAGGGTAATTTATATTCAGACCGTGGAAGACCTTACAGCTAACTTCAGGAGCAAATCTGCAGACCAAACTAAAAAATGGTTTTACTAGGAAGAATTAAAATGCTCTTCCCAGCCCCTGTTTTTTTTTTCTCTCTCTCTCCTTGCCTCAGACTGGAAACCCCCTATCCCCTCTCCTCCTCTACTATTCCCTTGGCATAGACTTTTGCAGGTATCCCATACTTTTTTTCTTGATAATTGTGTAGGGTTCACACATTTTTTTTGTTGTTTTTTTGTTTTGTTTTTTGCATGAAGGGCCTAATATGAATTATGGGGAAACCACACATTGTTTTTTGGTGTCCCCCAATAGCATTTATAGTGGTCTCTTATTTAGGATATGGGTCTGTCAAAGATGTGTAGCACACCCCTGTAGTAGCTGCTGGTTTAGATTTAGGGCTTGCACGTTACCTCTGTATAGGTTGTCTAGGGGAAGAAAGTCTGTAAGAACTCCAATGTCCACACAAGATGTAAAACCTTCTGCTGTTAGGTTTTATTTTATTTTGCATGAAGCTTGTGAAGAATAGTAGAAGGATGACGGAGAAAGAGGTAGGTTCAGTTACGCAGTACAGATCACTGGGGAAAAACTTCTCAACTACAAAGTCATTCACCACTCCTCCTCGAGTGGGTACTGCTCACCCGGATAGGCCCCTCTCACCTGGCCTAGCAGCCGGAATGATGCACAGACAATGATCAGGACCAGTCTCTACCACAGACTGGTTGTGGACAAAATTGGATAATCCAGGATCCTCTGCCACAGGACTTAACGCCTGAATTTCGAGCCAAACAGTCAAAGAGCCTTTAAGCCGACCCGGCAGACTGCAAGGTAACTTTAGCTACGGTGCATCTTCCAACAGAATCACCAGGCCTTCCTCAAGACACCAGCCTTCTGCTCGGTCTTCTGCAGGACAGGTCCTCCCCTGGTTTTCTCCATTGAGTGGCTTCCTCCCGCAGGATGGGCAGCTTAGGATCACCTTCAAAGTGTAGGCCCCAATCAGCATAACGGGGCCTACTTGGTAGAGTTGCAGCCTCGGACCAACATGGTCCCGAGGCCAAAATCACACAACACACTCCTCGCACCAGGAGGGCCACGAGGGAGAGAAGAACCCCCAAAGATGGCGTCTGCCCCTTAAGTACCCCTTTCCCAGCATGCCCAATGGGGACACCACTCCCACTGGGCTGTTCCCGGGACAGGACACTCAATCCACCATGACCTGCCCATATTTCAATGCCGGCCTGTGGTGGTATCGCCACCCACAGGCAGCAGTGGGAAATCCTGTCAGGCACAGCCACAGCTGAACAGAAGCCTATTTAGCATAATCACTTAAGTCTGAGCCCAACTATTGGCTCAAACACCCAGTAAATTTAACATAGCGCCCAGTCATTGGGAGCAGGGCGCTACATACTCCCCCTGCTGCAGAAAAACACTGTCCCCAGTGTCTGGAGAAAAAAAAAACACTCCTCAAGCCTGAGGTTTTTGGTACCTGAACCAAAAAAACTTGGATGGGGAAGGGAAGGAAGGAAAAGGACAAAGATATAACAATGACGTAAGCTTTCAATAAGATGATAACACATTACACATTACACATTACACATTACAACCCATCACTAACTATCTAGCCCTCCCCATTCTCCGGAGGTCTTGACAGAAGATATGATTACCTGAAAGAGAAAACAAAACACAGAGACACACAGCAAAATAACTGTAGCAATCTTAAAACACTTCTACAGAATCAGAGCTACAACTCTTTCAGAAGTGGAACTTTCCTTCTTACTTTTTAAAGACTATGTGATAAATGTAGAAAAAGTCTCTCCCTATTCTACTGATCACTGCCACCTAGTGTCAGAAATAGCACACAAGAGTTCTTTAAAGCAGGGGCTGAAACAGATGACATCTTGATCCCGAAGTCCTTCAGCAACCCTATTCCTAACTGTCTAATTTCCCAAAGTCCAGTTAGCATACCCCTCTGATTTCAAAAACATTTTCTTTCTTGACGGAGAAAGAAAATTTAAAAGATGAGGGCAAGAGGAAAAAAAACAAAGTCACACCTCTTATATAGTATTACAGGTAAAACCTGGATCCGGCAAAGTCAGAGGTTTCCCTTGTTTGTCCAGGGTAGTAATAAAATATGTAACATCGTCCTTCCCTGGTCTGCAAATAGTCACCCGATGGATATGCTGCCCGTAGCTCTAATATAACTGGCACCCTTTGAACCGATCAGCCATGATGAATGAATGGTCCAAATTTCTGAATGGCTTTGGTACTTTCAAATAATCCCAGGCACTTTTGCCCCAGATGTCTTACCGGTTCCTGACGTGGACGTCCCGGGAATATCATCGCTCACGGGGTCCGGTTCTAGTAAATGCTGGGGTAGGCCTCGAACGCGGCCACGGGAAGCCTTCACGTACCCCACCTTCTTTTTCACGGGTGGTATGGGGGCACATGCTGTGGATGTGGTATCCACTGCGGTGTCCACTGGTACTTCTGTGTTAACAGCGACATCTTTCCCAGATCCACTCGCTGTAGTAGACGTGGTGCGCACAGGCTGAACTGCAGGGGCGAAGGCGACATCTTCCAACATAGCAGTGCCTGTATCACAGTCTATCCGATAGGCGCGGGGCAACACAGTGGGTTGTTCCACCTCAAACAAGTATTCCCCGCAGGATGGGCACCGGGAAAATGGACGTAACTGCACAGCTAGTCCTTCACATCCAGGGCACAGCATACCCAGCACCTCTACATCTTGGCTCGTGTACAGTATGAAGCATCCGCGTGGCTTCAATCGGATCCCTGTATCTGTGAGCAAGGCTCCGGGTGGCGTAGCGCCCATGGCGGCGGGCATGGGGAACATTCTAGGCCCTGGCCTGGATGGTGCCCACGAAAATAGTGACATGCTGCTTTCCGATCCACTCACTTGATCTGGCAGCTCCTGGTCTTTGGCGCCAAACACACTCACGTGTCTCACACAGTTGGCGGGAACTCCTCCCCTTTAGGTTCTTTTTGTGCGTAGCTCGTGGGCTTTTCTTTCCTGGCTCCGCCCATGGCCTACGCAGTTAGCAAAGTGATCTGTACCTTTACCCCTTTGGTTTCAGTTCAAAGCACAGTCCAACACCTTCTTGTAGACTTTCAATAAAGCAAAACCCTTTTTACAGTTGCGAGAGGTAACGGAAAATCCCGGTCTCAAGCCCCCATGTGTAGCACCCCCCCGTAGGAGCTGCTGGTTTATATTTGGGCCTTGCACATTACCTCGGTATTCGTTGTCTAGGGGAAGAAAGTCTGTAAGAACTCCAATGTCCACACAAGGTGTAAAACCTTCTGCTGTTAGGTTTTATTTTCTTTTGCATGAAACTTGTGAAGAATAGTAGAAGGATAAAGGAGAAAGGGGTAGGTTCAGGTACGCAGTACAGATCACTGGGGAAAAACTTCTCAACTACAAAGTCATTCATCACTTCTCCTCGAGTGGGTATTACTCACCCGGATAGGCCCCTCTCACCTGGCCTAGCAGCCGGAATGATGCATGGAACTTAATGCCCAAACTTCCAGCCAAACAGTCAAAGAGCCTTTAAGCCGTCCCAGCAGACTGCAAGATAACTTTAGCTACGGTGCATCCTCCAACAGAATCACCAGGCCTTCCTCAAGACACCAGCCTTCTGCTCGGTCTTCTCCAGGACAGGTCCTACCCTGGTTTCCTCCATTGAGTGGCTTCCTCCCACAGGACGGACAGCCCAGGATCACCTTCAAAGTGTAGGCCCCAGTCAGCATAACAGGGCCTACTTGGTAGAGTTGCACTCTCGGACAAACATGGTCCCGAGGCCGAAATCACACAACACACTCCTCGCGCCAGGAGGGTCACGAGGGAGAGAAGAACCCCAAAAGATGGCATCTGACCCTTAAGTACCCTTTTCCCAGCATGCCCAATGGGGACACCACTCCCACTGGGCTGTTCCCGGAAAAGGACACTCAATCCACCATGACCTGCCCATATTCCAACGCCGGCCTGTGGTGGTATCGCCACCCACAGGCAACAGTGGGAAATCCTGTCAGGCACAGCCACAGCTTAACAGAGGCCAATTTAGCATAATCACTTAAGTCTGAGCCCAACTATTGGCTCAGACACCCACTAAATTTAACATAGCGCCCAGTCATTGGGAGCAGGGCGCTATAGGTGAATGTAACAAACAGAACTAAGCAGCTGGGAGCTGTAATTTTGCTGGTGATTTAAATACTTCTTTCTTTGTAAATATAAGTGTTGATGTAGAAGATTGTATACATCGCATAGATTCCCCACTTCAAAGACAGAGTCAGGACATACCCCAGGCATGTTTACTAAATATTCATAATATTTTTAATATATATATATTTTTTAAACCTATTGCTATATATATAGGGTCCCTGAATTCAGAACAAATTGAAGAAACTATTTAGGGAAAATATTTGCTGTTGTTTTATTTATTTAAAACAAAAATGCATTAAACACACTGAAAGTAAAAATTTTCATGTGGCAGCACAGTGACTAAGTGGTTAGCACTTCTGTTGTGCAGTACTAGAGCAATTGTTTTGAATCCCAAGCATGACACTACCTGCACAGAGTTTGCATGTTCTCCCTGTGCCTGTGTGGGTTTCCTCCACGTACTCCATTTTCCTCCCACACTCCAAAGACATGCTGGTGTCTGTTAATTGGCTCCTGTCTAAATTGGCCATAGTATGTATGAATGTGAATTAGTGATCTGAGGTTGTAAGTTTTTGAGGACAGGGACTGATGTGAATGTACAATATATGTGTAAATGGATATTGCTATATAACTACCTATAATAAATAAATATTAAAACAATAAATTAAATAAAAGCTGCCATTGTTCTCAATTTTTTTGGGGGCTGTTAGAAAGTTATTGTTTAGGTGTCAATGATTCTAAACATGAACAACTGGGGATGCAATGCAGAACTTGAATTTGATGTACAATTTAATTTACGCTGTCCTAATTCACAAAGATTACTTTATTAGAAAGTTGAGTGCTGTCTTAAGCCCCGTACACACGGTCGAACTTCCATCAGACTTTTCCGTGGTTTTTTGTCCGAACGGAGTTGGTCGGGCACACCCATAGCATACACACGCTCTGACTTTTCTGCAAACTTTCCCAAAACTTTTTGCAACATCACGTGGTTTTTCTGCTCTTTTCTGCTCTTTACCGCCACCCTTTGGTCAACCTCTGCTATTGTTGGTTGATTTTAACATTGTTGTTTAACAAAAGTCCGATGGTTTCCTGTACACACGGTCAGACTTTGCTCCATCTGACTTTTGTTGGGCAAAAGTTTGTCCGTTTGCAGACCCAACTTTTGTCCGATGAAATCCAAAACCAAACGAAAAAAGTTTGTCCGATGGAGTGTACACACGGTCGGATTGTTGGTCCAACTTGCTTAAAACGAAGTTTGTTGGGCAAAAGTCTGACCGTGTGTACGGGGCTTAAGTTTATGTGTTCTCTATTGTGTTCTTTATTAACAAAAACAGAAAATGACTGTAGTATATTACATATACACATAAATAGACATGGTATCCATGTTTATATAAATCCATTTACCATAAAGCAACGTCACAAATAGATGGTTCTACAGTAAACACTGTACATGTGTGTGGGTGTTTGCATTGTGTTTACAATTTTCCCTGAATACAAGATAAGAGCTCTCATTCTGAAGGACACTGACAACTTTCTTAGCCATTCTATACATTTCTTATAGCACAATAACTTATCAAGGCAGGTGCATTATCAAGAATTATGTATCGTTCTGAGAATATCCTTAAGAAGATAAAAATGTCAATATTAGCAAGAACGACATGTAAGAGAATGGATATGTGTGTTTAAACAGTTTAATAGTGTAAATAAGACACAAGAGAGATGTTTTAAAATATATCTATGTAAAACAAGGTAGTACGGAGGTAATAACAATAAAATTAGACATATGGCATAATTATTTCACAGTACGTGACCACATTAAAAATGGTTCAAAATGAATAGTTTAATGGAAATGGCTGTAATTATGTTAAAATGAGAAGGTTATAAAGACATAGATACAGATATATACAAAGCTTTCAACAAAAATGTAATTCTAAGTTTACCTTTGTACCTCAAAATTAGAAGAAAATGGCTGCATCACATGTATTGATATATGCTTAACTTCCAGTATACAGTATATCCTTTTATATTTACAATGTTCTTACTCTTTAGTAGGGATGGTGTATAGGTTTGGAGTAATGCAGAGTTTGCCCCAAGCTTTAGCTGTTTATGTCTCAGTGCAAGAAGTCCTTCATTAGTAACAGTATTACTACGAGGAGCAGATCCAAATTTTGCATAAGAGCAGATTCAGTGTTGACCCATAAGACTTCTGACAAATTGTGGAACCAATGTTTAGTTGCAAGGCTATATAGTTTGCCCTAATATCTACCAAGCCCATACCTCAAACTTTCTTGTATCGAATGAGTTGCGCAAAAGAACATCTCACTCTTTTGCACTGCCAAATATATTTTAGGACAGAGGATAAGGACAAGTAGGAAGACGTAATAGGGATATGTTCAAAACTAGGGATGAGCTTCGTGTTCGAGTCAAGCTCATGTTCGACTCGAACATCAGCTTTTCGCTCGTTTGGCAAATTTCCAACATTATGGGCCGTTCGCGCCAAATTCGAGTGGCGCGTCACGGCCCAATAATTCACTGCGGCATCGCAGTGCATTTCTGGCTGATGATTGACCAAGCATGAACTATGAACTGCATGCTTTGGCCAATCACAGCGCTGTCAGCACAGAGAGCCATAATTGGCTAAAGGAAGGGTGCCTTTGGCCAATCATGGCTCAGGGGAGTAGGTACACGCCCCACACTATATAAGGCCGCCTGCGTGTCGGCCTTGTGTAGTGTGTTGCGGCGTTGTGACTTGTGAGAGCCTGAGAGAGATAGAGAGAGAGTCAGAGTGTCATTTCATTTCAGTTAGATCGAGCAGGCAGGCGATTCAGGTAGCTGCAGTCAGTGTATTTAGTATATATATGCATCCCAGGAGTTGTATATATATATATATATATACACTGTATTCAGTTTAGCTAGATCTCACTTCAGAGTGTTCCTGTTATTCTCGCTGCAGTATATTAAGTCAGTGTACTGTATACTGGGCTCAGTGCAGTGTGCAGGTAAAGCTGACTGCAGACCATCCCTGTTCTCTTCCTAATAATATAGGAAGGCAATTGATTTAGCTAAGCTGCAGTTTAAGTCAGTGTACTGTATACTGGGCTCAGTGTGCACGTAAAGCTGACTGCAGACCATCCCTGTTCTCTTCCTAATAATATAGGCTGGCAGTTGATTTAGCTAAGCTGCAGTTTATTAAGTCAGTGTACTGTATACTGGGCTCAGTGTGCACGTAAAGCTGACTGCAGACCATCCCTGTTCTCTTTCTAATAATATAGGCTGTCAGTTGATTGAGCTAAGCTGCAGTATATTAAGTCAGTGTTCTGTATACTGGGCTCAGTGTGCAGGTAAAGCTGACTGCAGACCATCCCTGTTCTCTTCCTAATAATATAGGCTGGCAGTTGATTTAGCTAAGCTGCAGTTTATTAAGTCAGTGTACTGAATACTGGGCTCAGTGTGCAGGTAAAGCTGACTGCAGACCATCCCTGTTCTCTTCCTAATAATATAGGCTGTCAGTTAATTGAGCTAACCTGCAGTTTATTTAGTCAGTGTACTGTATACTGGGCCTTGTGTACCTATTCCAATACATCAAATAAAGTATGTCTGGAAGGCCAACAAGGAGAGGCGTCTGCCACAGGCCAATAAAAAAGGGCAAGCAGGCTCTGTGTCTAAAGGCAACAGTGCTGGTCGTGGACACGGTGCATCCTCATCAGCACGTGGCCGTGGGGTACACTTGTCCTTTTTTTCGGCAGCTGGCCGCGTTGAGCCGCAACATGCCGAAGAGTTGGTAGAGTGGATGACCAAGCCATCCTCATCCTCCTCATCCTCTCTCACCCAGGCTCAGGGTACTTTGTCTGCCAAAGCAGCTGCTAAAGCGGCCTCTTCCCTCGGCTCAATGGCATCAGTCACTCCTTCCCCAGCCCCACCATGTCCTGAGGAGTCCCCCGCACTGTTTGACCACAGTGTTGGGTACATGCTGCAGGAGGATGCGCAGCGTTTTGAAGGCTCCGATGATGGTACCCAGCTTGAGGAAGGCAGTAACATGAGCCAAGAGAGAGGGGGTACCCAAGAAGGACAGTAAACTGGCAGTCATGTTCCCCCAGCTACAGCATACTGCCAGATTTGCTACAGTGATGATATCAGGACCTGGGCTTGAACCTGGGACCTTGTCTGTGTCTGGCGTTGACTCTTCCCACTGAGCTATCTGGGATGCTGGACAGCTCCCTGCCTGATCTGCTGGACAAACCTATCTTATCCATTAGACTACTCTGCTTGGTGTCTTGATTGCTGCTGAACCCTGAACCCCTTGCTCCTCCCATGAACTTCCTATATAAGCCTTGTCTCAGCACTTCCTCTTTGCCAGGTTGTCGTGCCTTCCCTGCCAGTGCCTTGCTGTTGTCTTTCCTGCTGCTATCTGTACCTACAACCACTCGTGATTGACCCTTGACTTGTTCCTGGACTTCTCTACTGCCTGATCCCAATCTGCAACCACCCGTGTTTGAGCCTCGGCCTGTTTTTTGACTAATCTACTGCTTGATCCCAACCTGCAGCCACTTGTGATTGATCCCTTGGCTTGTTTTCTGACCACGCTGCTGTTTCATCCTTGTCTGTTATCCGCTATTGGACCCCGGCTTGCTCACACCCTGGTGGGGCAAACTTGAGGACCGCGACCTGGTACTTGCAGCTAAATACATCTCCACCATCCGGAGCTCTGGGGAAAACCAGCTAGTACTTAGACTCTGCACCTCAGGTGAGCCTGTATCATCTGCCAGAAGTGACTGCCTGTATGCCTGTCCTGCCACTGCTATTGCAATTGGTCTTCAAGCCTGACGCCTGATCGTGACAGACGAGGAGGGAGGGGATGATGAGGTCACTGACTCTACGTGGGTGCCTGATAGGAGAGAGGAGGAGGAGGCACATCTCCAACGAGGCAGGATGCCCTCCAGGGGCCGGCTTAAGGGCAGCCAACACACTGCATCACACCGCAGAGCTCCGCATGTGCAGGGCGCTGCTGTCTCTGCAGGTTATTTCAAAAGTTCTTTGGTGTGGGCCTTTTTTGAGATGTGTGCAGCAGATCGCACAGTTGCTATTTGCAACATATGTTTGAAGCGTATCTCGCGTGGCCAAAACAGCAGCCGCTTGGGCACCACATGCTTGACCAGACACATGTCGACCTGCCATGCAGTACGTTGGCAAGCGTACATAAAGACCCAAACCAAAGAACAAAGCGGACCTCTCCTTGCTCCTCATCAGCTGGGATCTCCAATCCCACTATACCTTCAGTCCTCTCAGAAACCTGCACTGAGAGGAATGAAGGTGTAGAATTAGGTGTGTCACTGCCAAGTTCTTGCGGGCAATATGCTATCGGTACACCAACGTCCGATTGCACCAGGCAAAATTCCCTGCCCCAGCTGCTGCACCCCCTGAAAGAAATTCGCTCCCAGCCATCCACATGCCCAGCGGTTGAATGCTAGCTTGGCTAAATTGCTAGCACTTCAACTGCTGCCTTTTTAGTTGGTAGACTCTGCCCCCTTCCGTGAGTTTGTTGAATGTGCGGTACCTCAGTGGCAGGTTCCCAAACGACACTTTTTTTCATAGAAGGCGATTCTGGCTCTCTACCGGCATGTGGAAATGTTGGAAAAGTTTTTTATGTCTATTGTGTGACTATTAGTAGGAATTTAAAATGGATTCCGATTTCTAAAATGGCTTCTAAAGACACGTTGCTTCAAACTTGTATTGTTTAATTTGTTTCAACTTACTTCCTAAAATCATAAGCTTTGCTACGAATTGTAAAAAGACACTGTGATTGGCAATAAAGCTGTTTTGCGTCATGAGCCACCAGTGAACTTTTAGCCAATAATATTCTTCCTGACTCTATCAAAAGGTCACACACCTCGTGTCTGTATGTGACTTCTGCTTTCTTCTCAGCATGAAAGGCTCATCCATTTGTACTGGTACATTTGAAATAAATTACCTTACTTCTGGAACACTTGAAGTTTGACTGATCACAGGGGAAGAATTTTCCAACATTTTGGTCCTTCCAGCCTAACCCAATGCGCGAATCCCGGGTCCAACGGTTCTGATCGATCAGAAATCAGTGAGTATCGGATCTCAAAACTCACTGAGGAAATAAGTCCCCCCACTTAACATTAGTGGTCAAATAGGGGCCGATTGCTACCGGGACCCGGGTCCAACCATCTGGTTCCGAACCTGCCGTGATCCAGTCCTTCTAGTGTGTTTGGGAGGTAATATACTTTAAAATTACTTTGAATTTTTTTTCTAAGTCTCTTTTTCTCTTTCTGCTTGATTCTGGTTATGAGTTATAATCTGACATTGTGTCAGGAAAGGTTCCATCCACTGGTGATATTTATTATTTGTCTTGCAGTACTGTGGTCCACCAGCAGGTGTCTCCTGGCAGTTTGGAACTGTCAGGAGAATCTTTCCCTGCTGGTGTTGTATTATCTTTTGGACGCAGTACTGGTTTCCACCAGCGGATGGATCCTGGCAGTGTGGAGCAAACTGCCCTTCCTCCGCTCAACTGTGACCTGAAGCTAATCAGCCTTCCCATAAATACCCGGAAAGTACAAGCACTCCTTGCCCTGGTATCTCTCTCTCCCTGACCTAGGACCTGTGACCCTGAGTTGAGCCTGCATCCGACCCGATCCCTAACCTACATCCTGCTTGACCCGATCCCTACCTTGAACCTGCATCCTGCTTGACCCGATCCTACCTGATCCCTACCTTGAGCCCATCCTGCATCTGTCCCTCCTGTCTCCTGATTTCCACGGTCCCCTGTCCTCCCGTTACCTGGATATCTTGGATCCCTGCTCTGCAGCCAATCCATCCATCCCCTCCCTGTTCCTGTTTGATTCCCATCCTTACCCATCTGCTCCGATCCCCTTGTGTATGACCTCGGCCTGGCTTTCACTATGATTCCGGTATTTCCCCTTATTGTATATATTTTCTTTAAGTCACTGTTATTTGGTTTGGTTACTGCACTGTGTTCTGTTGGAGGTGTTTATTTGTCTGTTACTTCCCTTAATAAATTGTTACACTTTCACCTACACCTGTTTGGTCTCCTCTGTGCAGTCACACAGTCTGGTTTGCTAGTATTCCATGACAGTATACCAGGGCCATCCTTAAACCAGACGTGGCGGCATTGAGGGACCATCCTGGTTTGTTAGACCCAGTTGAGATGGATTGTAACAAAATCATTTATTATTCTTTGCTGGCAGCAGAGGATAATGAATATTGTCCTCATATTCTAAAAGATTGGACCAGTGACCAGCTGATAGAAACAATTCGATCAGCTTATTCCCTAATGGGGCAGGGTTATATATCTTTCGAGGACATCCAGCCGTTAGTTTGGTTATGTGAAAAGCCAGCCCTGTCATCTATTCCCGATGGGAGTGACGATTTTTCACCCCCTTTCAGTTTTGACCAGGTTGAATCCTTAGTGTGGTTGTTAGAGGATGATCCAGCCTATTTTTGGGAACATTATTCCTCCTGTTCCCAGCAGGTGTTGTCTGATTGCATCCATTCAGTGCAATCCCTGGTCGGACAGGCTGTGTTTGAGACAGTTTTTGCTCAACCTGTGCTGCAGGCATGGTCAGATCTCTTGCACTTAGCCAAGCCACAACGTTCCAGCCCTGCCATTAATCACCTGCCTCCCCAAGAATTTATCCGCCCGTCGCCTACAGCAACCCCAGCTTCGGCACAGTTTGCTCAGCCCCCCGCCAAATATTACTACCCACTCTCTACCTGTTGCACCTACCCTGCCTTCAATCCACCTGCTTCTTCCCTCCTATCTGTAGCCAATCCACAAGAACCCCCTCCAGCCCCTGTCCCTGTACTTCTGCCATTTTCTTCTATTTGCTCGATCCCAACTTTTTCATACATTCCCACCATTATTTGCAAACCTGCAGCGGCTAAGTCTAAGAAGAAGCGGAAGTACTTCCCGACCCACACTATCCAACCAGTAACCCTGCCTACCTCCACATCCACCAACCTGCTCCAGCCTGCGGTTATGCCAGTAGAACTTGACGACCCACCTAAATCTGCCAACCATATGTCTGTTACCCAGTCTGACGTCCCAGTGCCAGCCTGCCAGCCTGAAGTTCTTGTACCAGCCTGCCAGCCTGAAGACCCTGTGCCAGCCTGCCAGCCTGAAGACCCTGTGCAAGCCTGCCAGCCTGAGGTTCCCGTGCCAGCCTGCCAGCCTGAGGTTCCCGTGCCAGTCTGCCAGCCTGAGGTTCCCGTGCCAGCCTGCCAGCCTGAGGTTCCTGTGCCAGCCTGAGGTTCCCGTGCCAGCCTGCCAGCCTGAAGACCCTGTACCAGCCTGCCAGCCTGAAGACCCTGTACCAGCCTGCCAGCCTGAAGACCCTGTACCAGTCTGCCAGACTGAAGTTCCTGTGCCAGTCTGCCAGTCTGAGGTTCCTGTGCCAGTCTGCCAGTCTGAGGTTCCTGTGCCAGTCTGCCAGCCTGAAGTTCCTGTGCCAGTCTGCCAGCCTGAGGTTCCCGTGCCAGTCTGCCAGCCTGAAGACTCTGTGCCTGCCTGAAGACCCTGTGCCTGCCAGCCTGAAGACCCTGTGCCTGCCAGCCTGAAGACCCTGTGCCAGTCTGCCAGCCTGAGGTTCCCGTGCCAGTCTGCCAGACTGAGGTTCCCGTGCCAGTCTGCCAGACTGAGGTTCCCGTGCCAGTCTGCCAGACTGAGGTTCCCGTGCCAGTCTGCCAGCTTGAAGTTCCCGTGCCAGTCTGCCAGCTTGAAGTTCCCGTGCCAGTCTGCCAGCTTGAAGTTCCCGTGCCAGCCTGCCAGCTGGAAGCCCCAGTGCCAGCCTGCCAGCTTGAAGTTCCTGTGCCAGCCTGCCAAACAGAAGTCCTGATGACGGTGTCCCAGTCGGAAGATCCGGTCTCCCAGTCGGAAGATTCGTGCCTGAGACCACGCCTGAAGATCCGGTGCCCATTTCCCGGCCTGTGGTTGTGGTGCCCGTTTCCCGGCCTGTGGTTGTGGTGCCCGTTTCCCGGCCTGAGATTGTGGTGCCCGTTTCCCGGCCTGAGGTTGTGGTGCCTGCTGCGGTGCCCATTTGCCCAGCCTGAGATGTCCCTGTCTGCTGCCCAGCCTGAGATGTCCCTGTCTGCTGCCCAGCCTGAGATGTCCCTGTCTGCTGCCCAGCCTGAGATGTCCCTGTCTGCTGCCCAGCCTGAGATGTCCCTGTCTGCTGCCCAGCCTGAGATGTCCCTGTCTGCTGCCCAGCCTGAGATGTCCCTGTCTGCTGCTCAGCCTGAGATGTCCCTGTCTGCTGCCCAGCCTGAGATGTCCCTGTCTGCTGCCCAGCCTGAGATGTTCCTGTCTGCTGCCCAGCCTGAGATGTTCCTGTCTGCTGCCCAGCCTGAGATGTTCCTGTCTGCTGCCCAGCCTGAGATGTTCCTGTCTGCTGCCCAGCCTGAGATGTTCCTGTCTGCTGCCCAGCCTGAGATGTTCCTGTCCGCTGCCCAGCCTGAGATGTTCCTGACTGCTGCCCAGCTCGATGACCCGGAGCCTGCTGCCCAGCTCGATGACCCGGAGCCTGCTGCCCAGCCCGATGTGTTCCTGCCTGCTGCCCAGCTCGATGACCCGGAGCCTGCTGCCCAGCTCGATGACCCGGAGCCTGCTGCCCAGCTCGATGTGTTCCTGTCTGCTGCCCAGCTCGATGTGTTCCTGTCTGCTGCCCAGCCTGATGTGTTCCTGTCTGCTGCCCAGCCTGATGTGTTCCTGTCTGCTGCCCAGCTCGATGACCCGGAGCCTGCTGCCCAGCTCGATGTGTTCCTGTCTGCTGCCTAGCCCAATGTGTTCCTGTCTGCTGCCCAGCTCGATGACCCGGAGCCTGCTGCCCAGCTCGATGACCCGGAGCCTGCTGCCCAGCTCGATGAACAGGAGCCTGCTGCCCAGCTCGATGAACAGGAGCCTGCTGCCCAGCTCGATGAACAGGAGCCTGCTGCCCAGCTCGATGTGTTCCTGTCTGCTGCCCAGCCTGATGTGTTCCTGTCTGCTGCCCAGCTCGATGACCCGGAGCCTGCTGCCCAGCTTGATGACCCGGAGCCTGCTCCCCAGCCTGATGTGTTCCCCTACTGTGCCACTGTCTGCTGCCCAGCCTGATGTGCCACTGTCTGCTGCCCAGCCTGGTGTGCCCCTGTCTGCTGCCCAGCCTGATGTGTTCCTGTCTGCTGCCCAGCTCGATGACCCGGAGCCTGCTGCCCAGCTCGATGTGTTCCTGTCTGCTGCCTAGCCCAATGTGTTCCTGTCTGCTGCCCAGCTCGATGACCCGGAGCCTGCTGCCCAGCTCGATGACCCGGAGCCTGCTGCCCAGCTCGATGACCCGGAGCCTGCTGCCCAGCTCGATGTGTTCCTGTCTGCTGCCCAGCCTGATGTGTTCCTGTCTGCTGCCCAGCTCGATGACCCGGAGCCTGCTGCCCAGCTTGATGACCCGGAGCCTGCTCCCCAGCCTGATGTGTTCCCCTACTGTGCCACTGTCTGCTGCCCAGCCTGATGTGCCACTGTATGCTGCCCAGCCTGGTGTGCCCCTGTCTGCTGCCCAGCTTGATGTGACTTTGCCTTCTACCCAGCTTGTTGCCATGAACTTTCCCTGGCAACAGCTAGTTGGAGCGTCCGGAGGCCGCTCCTTTGAGGGGGGGTACTGTCAGGAAAGGTTCCATCCGCTGGTGACATTTATTATTTGTCTTGCAGTACTGTGGTCCACCAGCAGGTGTCTCCTGGCAGTTTCGAACTGTCAGGAGAATCTTTCCCTGCTGGTGTTGTATTATCTTTTGGACGCAGTACTGGTTTCCACCAGCGGATGGATCCTGGCAGTGTGGAGCAAACTGCCCTTCCTCCGCTCAGCTGTGACCTGAAGCTAATAAGCCTTCCCATAAATACCCGGCAAGTACAAGCACTCCTTGCCCTTGTATCTCTCTCTCCCTGACCTAGGACCTGTGACCCTGACTTGAGACTGCATCCGATCCCTAACCTGCATCCTGCTTGACCAGTTCCATACCTTGAACCTGCATCCTGCTTGACCCGATCCAACCTGATCCCTACCTTGAGCCCATCCTGCATCTGTCCCTCCTGTCTCCTGATTTCCACGGTCTCCTGTCCTCCCGTTACCTGGATATCTTGGATCCCTGCTCTGCAGCCAATCGATCCGTCCCCTCCCTGTTCCTGTTTGATTCCCATCCTTACCCATCTGCTCTGATCCCCTTGTGTATGACCTCGGCCTGGCTTCACTACGATTCCGGTATTTCCACTTATTGTATATATTTTCTTTAAGTCACTGTTATTTGGTTTGGTTACTGCACTGTGTTCTGTTGGAGGTGTTTATTTGTCTGTTACTTCCCTTAATAAATTGTTACACTTTCACCTACACCTGTTTGGTCTCCTCTGTGCAGTCACACAGTCTGGTTTGCTAGTATTCCATGACACATTGGGATTGATTGTATAATCCGATGCTCGAAGACAGAAGCATTTGGGGTGTTGCCTACGGTAAAATAGACGTCACCTGCTGTCTAGGACAGATTAAAAAAAGATTTGTTGATGGGTATACCGAATGTCGAAGGTTGCGGACCCGACGATTTAAGCACTAAAAGTAGTGATCTAAACAGATTGCAAGGCCTACTTTCTTCTTGGTGATCATTTCTTTTTGTATAATAGGTGGTGTACTTCCACCTCTCTCTCTCTCTCTCTTTCTCTCTCTCTCCCTCTCCTAACTTTACCTCTTCATTGAACAACAGTACTGCAGAGACGGGTTTCAACAATTTTTTTTTATTCTCCACATAGTGTGTGGTGTTTTTATATTTTTTGATTTACCTGTATTCTTATTGTTATCGTGACCCCAGAGTTGCTACCCCGGTGTTTTACAAGTTAATAGAAAGCATTAATCTGGCTAACGACAGGGAACTTGTCTGTTAAGGCAGTTATATGTTTTGTGTGTCTGCAATCTTGTGGTTAGACACTGGACTTCATCCCCCCCCCCCCTTCACAGACATGTGTATTGTTAAGGAATTGTCCAGCCATCTAAGCTAAGTGCACTTCCTCTTTTGTGTGTGTGTGTGTGTATGTGCGCGCATGACTTCTGATCAGGTCACTCCATTTTTTATTTTTTTTTATTATTTATTTTTTTTGTTCTCCCTTCTTTTTTTGTTGTTCTTTGTTTTTGTTTTTTTTTTGTTTGTTTTAAATCAACTGTACTTCTAAAAAAAAAAAAAAAAAAAAAAAGAGGGGGTGAAGGTACAGATTATATATCTATATATGTGCATATGTTTCCTGTTTGGGGAATTTAGATTTTGTTGTTCTATATAGATTTTGGTAGGGTTCTTGTACTCTAAACTCAACATTGAAGTAAAAGAACAGAGAAAGGGGGAATAGTTTCTGTATAGGAATGTATTGTGCGTGTTGCTGTTGTGTTCCTAATGCACCATTAGAAGGAGATAAGAAATTTATGCATAGCAAAGAGCCTAAGTCTATGAAATGTTGTGCCAAATGGGTAAAAAAATTAGGATTTAATAATAAATTAACTGTAAAAGGTTGTCAGGATTTGGACTCGGTGGGAGGACAGCATCCCCTGACAATAAACGTTTTCAGGCCATAGACTGAGAAGGACATTCAAAAGGCTACAGAACACATAAAACATCCAAAATTAGGTCCAGCGGAATTTATTGAAAACATAGAGGGATTACGGAACAGTTATAAGTTGAACGGGGTGGAGGTAGAGAGAGCCCTGAGGAGAGCACTGGGATCAGATTGGCCTTCGGTAAAGGGGGATTGGGACCCTTGCGACCTAGCAGACCGACAGGGGCGAAGGGATCCATTACCTCCAGATAGCCCAGACTTAGGAAACAGGTTTACTGCCTTACTGAATAGATGCCAGCTTAGATGGGTACAACGAACTGATTGGCAGAAAATAAATATGACAGTACAAGAAGACAAGGAGAGTGTCAGTGACTACCTAAATAAACTACGAGAGGTTTTTAAAGTGTTCTCCGGGCTCCCCGAAGCTGAGGATGTGAATAGTGCATATCAGCAACAGCTAAAAATAGCTTTTGTAAATGGATTAAAACAGGATCATAAGGATTACATTGTTAAAAACATGGTTACTTATCGAACTGCATCAGTTTTAGATGTTTTACAATATGCTAAACATTCAGAGAGGTATTTGAAAACGATGGGAAAAAAATGTGAAAGTAAAGGTTTTTGTGCAAAGTGTTGAAGGAGATGAGGATGTAGAGGAGTACACCGCCGGGGCGAAAACAGAGGAGTCTCATAGAAGGAACTCGAGGAGGGTATAGCCTCTGTAATAGATACATTTTTACAACAGGGGTGATTATTCCGTGTCCTGACAGCCCCTGTAACACCCTGTATACCTTCACCAGGTTGCCCCAGAGCTATTGCGAGTCCCCCACCATCTTTTCACAGACAATGTCCTCAAACTTGGCTCAATTTGTGCCCCCAGGGGGAAGCCAGCTCCTCCTCTATGTAGACGACATTCTAGTGGCGTCTCCCTCAGAGGAGGTTTGTAGGACTGATACAATGGCTCTGTTGTATTTTCTCCATGATCAAGGGCATAAGGTAAATAAAACTAAAACTCCAGTTGTGGCAACAGCAGGTCAAATACTTGGGGTATAATATCTCAAAAGAAGGTTGGCACCTGGATGAAGAGAGAATTTGAGGCCTCCTCCAGGTGCTGAGATTAAAGACCAAAAAAAACCAAATGTCTTTTTTGGGCATGACGAATTTTGTAGGGTTTAGATCCCCGGGTATTCAATATTGACCACCCCGTTGGTCCATGCCATACATGGTAACCTCATGGCCCTACAGGATGCTATAAAATGGAGTGAGGAAACATAGATCGCCTTTTCTGACTTAACCAAGTCCTTTCTAGTCCATCAGTGCTAGCCTTACCAAACTATGACAAACCTTTTGAACAAACAGTAGACTCAAGAGAAGGTCACATGACATCAGTACTTACACAGTCACATGGCGGGTGCCAAAGGCCAATTGCTTACTATTCTACAAAACTAGTGTCACGAGCCGGACTGACGGCTAGTGGGAATACAGGAGGTGGATCCTCTGTACCAGAGAGGGGATGGCACGGGTCGTACTGAGGGACCGGTTCTAAGCAGCTACCGGTTTTCACCAGAGCCCGCCGCAAAGCGGGATGGACTTGCTGCGGCGGTAGCAACCAGGTCGTGTCCTCCAGTAGCGACTCCACCTCTCTGGCGGCTGAGATAGGCGCAGTACAAAAGGACTAGGCAGAGGCAAGGTCAGACGTAGCAGAGGGTCAGGGCAGGTGGCAATGGTTCGTAGTCAGAGACAATGGCAGCAGGTCAGATACACAGGCAAGGCAACTCACAAAACGCTTCCACAGGGTACTAAGACAACAAGATCCGGCAAGGACAGGAAGGGGAAGTGGGTTTATATATGTTTTGGGTGTGC